>JAWMAG010000012.1:11455000-12055000 GCA_037013455.1 Ceratitis rosa
GCTGGGTTGGTGTGACCATACAATCGTTAAACTTGCAAAATTTTCAAGGATCAACTAACTGCATGTGTACGTATGTATGTATTTACATACAAGAACCACATAAAAATATTTAAGTAGTCTTGTTTACCGAGGAGCGGTCAGGAAAACAAGCAAACCAAAAAAATAAACAACCAACCGAGAAAGAACCGAAAGTTTCACAGTTTGGACCACAATCAAGAGACTAGCGGTGACCGCAACGCGCACTGTAAAAAGTTTGCCATGCACTTATGTATATACAGAGATATGTACTATATAAATATATGTAGGTATATTAATGTTTGCTAACTTATATAAAAAACGTAAAACCCCACGGAATTCGCTCTGCCTTTCAGCACCAAGAAGAACTAATGCACGCGAATTTATTTGAACACTCAAATGAATACAAAAAACAACAAAAAGAAATTATAATAATGACGTACATACATTTGTATATTTATATGCCTGCGGATTAAAGCACATAATTTAAAAAGTAATTAGCTCAGTCAAATAAAAAAAGTGTGCAAAAAAAAAACTTGTGTGTAAATAAAAGAAAGGGTGGAGGAGTGAATGCAAAATTCTCGGCGGTCGGCAATGAATTGAGTTAATCTCTCGTATGTACGCCATGGGAGGTGGCAATTCTGAACGGATACATATTTGTAATAAAGCCGGACGCGGGCGTTGGCTGGCCGCTGTACATATATGTACGAGTATTCCGTCTGACCCGGCGTCACATTTACTTACATACATGCTTTACATACGAGGGAATTAATAAAAGTTCGATAAGTTGACCAGAGAAAAAAAATTATTTTAGTAACTATTCGTAATCTTTGTATTTTATTTATCTTCTCTACATAAGCGCCATTAATTTCAATGGATTTCTTAAGGGGTTATATAGCTACAGTTAATGGGCCAAAAAAAAGTGAATTTTTAAGCATTTTTTTTGAGAAGTCTTTAGAATTTATTGATTCAAAAAGTTTACATACTTATTATAGTATTATTCAACAATGTTTTAATCCTTATAACTAGTAAAAATATTTCTCTGGAGAAGAGCTACAGCTGATCTCCAGGAGGTCCTATAAAAAAAGACGTCTTGTGGTGACCACTCTATCTCTGAACTGGATCATCAGAAATTAAAAAAACAAACAGATTTCATTAAAGTAATGTTAAATCTAGTGATTAATCACGAAGGAATAAGCAAAAAAAAATTTTTTTGTCAAAATGGCGCCTTCTCAAAGAAAAAAGTCGATTTTTCAGCGAAATTTCGATTTTAAATTGTTTGTAAAAAAAGTATTTATCGGAAAAATAAAACCTTAGATTAATCACTGAAAAATATATTCCAGAAGCTTGTGTTAAAATTTTAGACAAATCGGTTCAGCCGTTTTCTGGGAAAAACGCGTTTAAAGTTATACTTATATTTACTTCCAAGCGCTCCGAAACGTCTTTACAAATGTGCGTGTAACTTCGAAAATACAGAAAATAAAATAAAAAAAATCGATTTTTTGAAAATCATAACTGTATACACGTATAACCCCTTAAGCCTCTAAATCCACTTCTGAAAACAGTCTTCAAAATCTTGCTTTTTAAGCTTATCAAGTTCAGCATTAATCGCATTAATTATCACCTCGTTGCCATTAAAGACCTATCCTTAAAATTTTTGGAAATAACCAGAAATCACAATGTGCTGTATCTGAGGAACATTGTGCTGGACGTTTCTGGGTCGTACTTATAGAACCAAGATTCGTAACCATTAAAGACTTTACAAAATTTACTAGACTGACCATTTTCGAATTTGTTTAGGAAAAATTGAACAAAATGCACTCGGGCCTCTTTTTGGGCCGCTTTTAAAATTCGTGGTACCCATCGAACAGATTTCTTCGTGTATCATAGATGATTACTAGATAATCGCGATACAGCCATGGCATTCAAGCCCAATTCGTTCAATCGTGGTTCTTCAGCAATTTTGGACTCCACCAGAGCTACAGTGACGTCATCAGTGGAAGATTTTGGTCGATCTTCTCGTGGCCCGTCCTCTACGGAAAAATGTACAGTCTGAAATCTTCGAAACCACTTAGAAATAGTCTTTGAAGACGGTGCAACCGTCGTTCCATATGCAATTTGGCATTCACTGAATATTTGTATTGGCTGTAAATTACGCCGAAATCTAAAGAGAATCACATGGCGAATTTCTGTTTTCGTTCGTGGTGGAATTTCGTCTAAACTATCCTCAGCTATCTTCCATTTTCTCGTCTCCATTTTAACCGATCGTTCTAAAAATTGAATGGAAGACTAATAAAGTAATTGCAAGGATTTGGTATTTTTAAATTTAACAAAAAAAAATTGAAAGTCACCAACTGGCCGAACTTTTGTTAATCCCCTCGTATATGGAGACACATTATGCCCGTGGCTGTAGCTCAATTGAATGCACCTTCACTTGTGGCGGTTATATGGATGTATTTCACACATGTAGACTTACATATGTATGTACTCACACCTATATATTTGCAGCTCTCCAAGCTACGGTGGTTGTAAAACATTGCCTGACGGTTTTGTATATCTTCGAAGCTCTCCAGGTTACTGGGTGACCCAGTAGTAATGCAATGCTCGTGTGTATTGATACATACGTACGTATTTGAATGTACATATAGGTATATGTATGTATAAGTATTTATATATCTGCTATTCAACTGGTTTTACAGCCAAAGTTAGTTCATTTGCACTTGTAATTGTATCCTTGAATTATTTCCTCGAATACTCTTAAAGTTGTAGTGAGATCAGTCTCAATTTTATTCAAAATGTTTTAATTATATTAGAAAAGAAATTACACAGAAATTAAATTTAGCAGATTCGACAGTTGAATATCAATTCGAAACTCAGTTGAATTAGGCTGGCTTCTCAAAGAAGCTCGCTGTTTTTTGGGTGCCACATGAATTAACGCAAAAAATTTTATTGACCAAATGTCAATCTGTCATGTTATTTTTATTCAGTATTGTGTGGCATTTCAACATTGAATGAGCGTACTGTACGCAACTCCATCACCGGTGAAGAAGCCGCTCGACCCACCCAATCGGCATTACTTCACTCTATGGGCTCTTAAAAAATTCCAAGAAAATCCAACATTTTCAGACCAAGTTTTGTTCAGTGATGAGGCTCATTTCTGGCTCAATGGGTATTTAAACAAGCAAAACTGCCGCAATCGAGACGAAAAGTAACCTGAAGAGATTCAAGAGCTGCCATTTCATCCAGAAAAAACAGCGGTTTGGTGTGGTTTGTGGGCCGGTGGAATCATCGGTTTATATTTCTTCAAAAATGATGCCGGTGGGCGACCGTTCTCGCGCCATGATAACCAACTATTTGATGCCTTAAATTGAAGCCCGTGATTTCGGCGACATTTGGTTTCAACAAGACGGCGCCACTTCACTCACATAGTATTCAATGTATTTATTGAGAGAACACTTCGGTGAGCAGATAATTTCACATTGTGTGCAGGTCGATTGGCTACCAAAATCATGTGATATCACATCGTTAGACTCTTTCCTGTGGGGATGTGTAAAGTCTAAAGTCTATGCGGACAATCCCGCTTCAATTTTGGTCTTGGAGCAGAACATCACACGTGTCATTCGCCAGTTACCTGTCAATATGCTCGAACGAGTTTTCGAAAATTGAACTCATTTGATGGACCATCTGAAACGTAGACGCGGCCAACATTTGAAAGAGTTAATCTTCAACAAATAAATTCCAAAGAATGTTCTTTTGAATGATAATAAACATTCTCCATTAAATTTGAATTTTCTTTGTTTTTTCTTTAAAAAAGTAGCGAACCTCGAAATAGTTAACCCTTTATATAAAACGGAAAAGTCTTGGTTAAAGGCCGGTAGCAAGTTTCTCAAAAATAAAAAAATAAGGCCAGACCGCCTACGTATTTGATAGTCAGGCAAAAAAAAGTTACGGAGCTTGATTGGGATGTTCTGATGCACCCGCCTTATAGCCCGGATGTCGGTTCAACTGAATAGCATTTCTTTCGGTTTCTAAAACTAAAAAACTCGTTTGTTACCAAAAAAAAAAAAAAATAAAAGAAAAATGCCCGACCGAAGAGCCACTGAAAATCATTTGGCCAAATTTTTAATTGATCAAATTATAAAGTTACCCGATAAATGGGGAAAGGTAATAGATGCTCTGAGTCATCCGTAATGACTGAATTTCTTTATTTAAACTAATTTTCCATAATTTTAGATTTTGGTTCGAATCGTGTCTCTCCGGATGGTAGTACCCCATTGCTAAGCATTTAACTGTGGCCGCAATATATTACTGAAGATAAATAAAAGAGAATATTTTTTCCTAAATACAGCCTGCTCTGGAAGGGATAGTCAATCTTCCCGAGTACATTACTGTAGTATATGATAAATATATAATTATTATTTTTTTTTTTGTACTTTTATTATTCAATCCTGATATAGGAGTCTAGCAAATTCGATCCCCCAAGAGATAGATCTTAAATAATATAAAGTAAAACAAATCAGGGAAAATTTTCATAAAAATTTGTTTTTTTTTTTCTAATAAGTCAATCCGTGGTTCAGTCGGAACAAACATCCCAGAGAAACAGAGAAACAGCAGACAAAGTTTCCTTTCCGGGTATAGTATGCTGCCTAGTTTTTCCTCCCAAAATGTAGAACTTACTTTCATTCGAAAAAATTACGCTGTTCCAAAACACTGGCGCCTTTTTTAACTGCTATTGGGTTGCCCAAAAAGTAATTGCGGATTTTTTAAAAGTAAATGCATTTTTAATAAAACTTAGAATGAACTTTAATCAAATATATATTTGCCATTTTGTTCGATAACCTTTTGCCATTTCTCCGCCAACATCATTATTTCACGCTCATAGAACTTCTGGCCTTTATCTGCAAAAAACTGAACCAAGTGCGATTTTATACCCTCATCATTGCCGAAAGTTTTACCATTTGAGGAGTTCTGCAAAGATCGAAATAAATGGTAGTCTGATGGTGCAAGGTCAGGGCTTTATGGTGGATGCATCAAAAGTTCCCAGCCAATCTCACTCAGTTTTTGGCGAGTGACCAAAGATGTGTGTGGTCTGGCGTTGTCATGATGGAATACGACACCTTTACGATTGACCAATTCTGGCCTCTTCTCCTTCAATTTGTCCAATTGTTGACAGTAAACATCCGAATTAATCGTTTGGTTCCTTGGAAGCAGTTCAAAATATACCACACCCTTCCAATCCCACCAAATAGACAGCATAACCTTCTTTTGGTGGATATCAGCTTTTGAAGTGGTTTGAGCTGGTTCACCATGCTTGGACCATGATCGTTTTCGATTGACGTTATTGTAAACAATCCATTTTTCATCTCCAGTTATGATTCGTTTTAAAAACGGATCGAATTCATTGCGTTTAAGGTGCATATCACAAGCGTTGATTCGGTTTGTTAAATGAAATTCTTTCAATTCATGTGGTACCCAAATATCAAGTTTTTTTACGAGTCCAAGATTTTTATGTGATAATGAACGGTTGACTTTGGTATATTTAATTTCTCTCCTATCTCACGCTCAGTTACATGACGATCCGATTCGATTAAAGCCTTGATATCGTCATCGTCAACTTCACTTGGCCGACCTGAACGTGGCTCATCTTTAAGTGAAAAATCTCCAGAACGGAATTTGCGAAACCAATTTTGACACTGTCTTTCTTTTACGGCTTTATCACCACACATATCTTAACATTTTAGCAATCTGCTCCGCGTTTTTTCCTTTACGGAAATAATAAAGTAAAATATGACGAAAATGCTCTTTTGTGGGCTCCATATTAAAATTGACGCCAAACAAACAAATGTAAACAAAATTTCCCGCACTTTTTTTCTAAAGCAAGCTAAAAGTGACAGCTAATAACTGACAAAAGAAAGAATGCAATTACAGAGTCACCGCCGTTCAAAAAAATTGTCAAAGCCGACTATATGAAAAATCCGCAATTACTTTTTGGGCAACCCAATATTTCGCAAAAGCTATTCGCTTCAGTCGATTTACTCTCGATATGAAAAGTTTTTTTCATGCGACTGTACCGAAAAACATACTAGAACATTTCTATGTCTTTTGAAATTTGGCTTGCTTTCAGTTGTGGGTAGGACTTTACAGGAGTGTTTATGCTGCACTTTTCTCTTTCCGTCCACTTTTTTGGACGTCCGGATCATGGCTTGGACTTACGTGTATAATATATTGTTTGCTTAAAGTCTCTGGATAGGGTAATGTTCTCCCCCAACAGTTCTCGCAGTTTAACGTTTGCTACAAACCAACAATGATTTTTTCTTTCTCCAATCTCTATACGTATTTTCGCTTTTAATTCATAGTCAGAAAAAGTATATCTCCTCTGATTATATCCGCTTTAGCTTATGACACACTGTAAGCAAACATACATGCATATTAATATATAGATATATGTATTTGAATGTATGGCCGTAAGCAAGCAGAGAAATTCATACGCAATGAGTCACTCACAAACGCCATTCACTTGGCTATAAGCTCGTTAGAGTATCTCCTTGCATACTTTTAGGCGCACACAGTAGTATTGGCTAGGTAGTTTTACCCGTACGCATTCATTTTTCCGTTGTAAGGTGTGTACGCTAGGTGTGGCCTTATCGTTGGTGGTTTGCAAATTTGCTATGTTTTTGATAGCTAAATACATACCTATGGTATATACATATACATATATATACGTTTGTAAATTTTAATACATATTTACATGCGTTTCATATACACAAATGCATTTTCATATGTTAAACTTCTATATATGAGTACATGTATTTACATATGTACATATTTGTTTTTAGTGGAATGTACATATGTATATATGTGCGCTTATTCCTACGTCACGATTCTTCGTTATGTCCTAGACCAACTTTTGCACAGCTGTGCTCCAATTCAACGTTTCCCCAGTCGTGTTGTCGTCGTCGTCGTCGTCGTTGCCGCCATTTGGCTCTTGCCTATTTGATGTGGAATTTTTTTTTTCTCTCTTTTCCTTTCAAATGTAACCTTTTTCTATTTACTGTATAAATTGTGGCATGCAAAATGAATGTTCTCGTTGTGGCGTTACAACATTTGCTTGGCTACTTTCGCTGACATCCTTTCGGTGTGGCGTCCTTCGTTAATGGCAAACTTGCATAGATACAATTAGTTGCGGGTGTACATAGTTACCATACACACAAATGTATGTATATATGTATATTCAGTGGTGCTCGCTTGTTATGGTTGTTTGCATGAAAAAGTGCCTGCAATGTTAGTTTTGATTTGGTTGGTAAAGAAGCGGGAGATTTCATAAAAAAAATCTGCATTTTTCACGAAATTCATTTTGCATTCAGGTAAACATACATACATACACATGTAAGTAAATATATACCTAACAGTGAATTTTCTATTATTTTTTTACATTTCTACTTTAGTTATTCGAAATTTAAGTCAAGCACGTGACGCTTGGCTTTGCAATCCCCATCATCCATTGTACTTCCGGATACTGGAAATGATAATTTTCTCTGCCGCCTCTCATTGAAGCGGATATAACTGTGTATTATTTGTATTTCTATAGTTAAATTTTCTCTTTTCACCCACAACCACAATCGCTTTAAGCTCCGTCACTTAAATTGTGGCAGGATACCACAACATTTTACCGGCTCGAAAATAGGTTATGCTACGTAGCTTGCAGCGCAATTCGTGGTGGTGAATGTAAATTACCGTTTGCGGTCTGAATATGACTTTTTTATGAACAATTGTTTGTTTTAAATGTTTAAATTTGTTTAAAGTGGCTCTAGCATTGCAAAGGTGAACGAAAAAATTCCGGTTTATAATGGAAAACCACTACAGTCATGCGGCTGGAGCATCGGGCCTTCTGCTTTGTCTGTCGACCCAATTTTTATACAAAATTTTCGATTGTATTGTCCTCTATAGCATCAATGACGACTTCAATTTCGTGTTTCAACTCATGTATAGGCTCTGGATTTTTAACGCAGCACTTATCCTTAATGGTGCCCTGCAAAACTAGTCCAACGGAGTCAAATCGCAGCTGCGAGCCGCCCCGTTTCAGCTTATGATGCGATTTCCGAACACAATGCTCCGCACATTGTAACATTGGTTGTGTGGCACGTAGCGTCGTCCTTTTAAAACCAGACACATTGGCTATGCAATTCTCTTTAATACTTGAAAACAAAAACAAATAAGCTAACAGTCACTCGTTGAAGTCGCATTGCCTTTCCATAGTTACGGGTGGGTTTTCTGAGCCCCAAATATGGTGAAAGACGATTTTACTGTAATTAGGCGAACTCCCTGCACAAATTGATCCACAAAAAACTCCTCAGAGCTATTTCGTCCGAATTAAATTCTGCAAACGTAAACTTAATCATTTCGTAAACCGTAAACTTTGTACTTGTAATAAACGATTTGCAAACATTGTTCCTCAGTAAGTCTGTTCACCAGCTACGAAAAAAGTGTTGCCTCCCTGAAAATCACATGACTAAACAAAATTATAACAAAAAAATTCTGAAAATTCTTTATAAAAACCTTTTTGTGTACTTTCATGTATTTCAAAGTGTTAGTAAAATTTGTTAACAGCGAAATAACCGGTTCTTTTTTGTATTGTTTCGTAACTACTCAGTAAGCCTTGAGGGTAGTTCACTATTATATGTACACTTGTTTCTGCAGAAGCATGGCAATATTTGTCAATAGCTGGTTTCATTGGTCGCGAGTTCGAGTACCGCTCGCAGCAAAGTTGTATTTTTTTAGAATATTTTTTTTTTGGCTGGGAAAGTCATTATGCAAGGATTTTTTATTTTTTTTATAAAAATAATTTGTTTTCAACAGAAATATTTTTTTTATAAAAATAATTTTTTTTTTCAACAGAAATATTTTTTTTATAAAAATATTTTTTTTTATAGAAATATATATATTTTTTTATTGAAATATATATTTTATTGAAATATATATATTTTTTTATAAAAATAATTTTTTTATAAAAATAATTTTTTTATAACTTTTTTCTTTTAAAATTTTTTTATTGAAATATTTTGATTTTATTAAAATAATTTTTTTATAATTCTTTTTTTTTATAAAAATATTTTTTTTTAAATTTTTTTTTTTCAGTAAAAATATTTTTTTTTTATTAAAAAATTTTTGTTTTATTCAAAATACATAGTTTTTTATTATAAAAATATTTTTTTTTTTATAAAAAAAATTTAAAGTAAGAAGTCTTACTTGACCTCGTAAATTAATTTGGCTCATACGTGTATATTTTCAAGGACCATTTAATTAAAAGACACAACGTATGTACATACTTAAAATTAATTTTGGAAGAAGTGTAAAATACTACTCGCTCCCATCAAAGTTGTATTTTTTTAAAGTATTATTCTTTACCTGGAATTGTCATTTATGCAAAAATTTCTTATATTTTATAAAAATAATAAAAATTTTTTATACAATAGAAATAGATGTTTTTATAAAAATAATTATTATTATAAATTTTTTTTAATAATCTTTTTTATAAATTTTTTTTAATAATCTTTTTTATAAATTTTTTTTATAGAAATATTTTTTCATATAAAAATAATTTTTTTAACAAGTTTTTTTTATGTTATAATATTTTTTGGTTTTATAAATATTTTTTTTTATAAAAATATTTTTTTAATCATTTAAAAAAAAATTATTTTTATATGGCTTGAAATGGAGGGTGAGCTACAATAGGTGCTTTAAAACTACGTGGTTTGCGGGCAATCCTTATTTTTTCAAAGCTCTAAAGAACTTTAAAGCCCGAATAATGCTCAAACTATAGATATTAAATTAAAGTACTTGTATTCATATTTTCTATTTATATTCCATACTTGCTCTACTTATTCTCTGTATGTGCATACATATGTATTTTATAAGCACTTTAATTCAAGGAAAAAATATATTACCTATTTTTATTTATTTTTTATATTTTTTGTTTGTTTTACAAACTTTCTTATACGCCGACTGTTTTCAAAACTTTTCTCCAGCCACATTTGTCCAACCAACTAATTTTACAAACTTACAGCTGTTTGTGACAGCAATTGTTATGCCTTTTGCAGTTTTTTTTTCTTTTTGACATTTCCTAGCTAATCTCTTCTCTTTTATTTTCCTTTTCAGACTGGCGTAGCACTGACAGCACCGACCACCATGATCGCGTCCAACGGCAATTGTCCGTTTCATCCGATAGCAAATTACTGGACGATGATATACGAGAGGAAACGCGTGTTATTATGCGCCCGAAGAAGCCGCCCAGACCTAAATCGGAGGTCTTCCTCAACAAACAGGACCCGCATCCACGACGGAAACGGTTTAGTGCATTTGGCGTAAGTACAAATACAAACATACATATATATTTTGAATACAATTTTATTCATAACTATGTATGTATGCACATACATAAATAAATATTTAGTATGGATGGATACTGGGAAACAGTAGTAAGATAAGAAAATAAAATGCATTTTATGTATGTACATATTAAGCGTCGTGGGTAAGGCAAAGCGAATAACAGAAAATTACAAAAAATATTTTTTATAAAAGAAAAAAAAAATTCCATATTTTTCCATTTACTGTCAAAATAAAATTTCAGCAGGTTGTCCTTTGTTATCACTCCCATTTTTGTGGCAATTAAATGCAATGAAAAACTATAAATCCACACTTTATTGCCATACAATGCTAATCAGTGCGGAATTGGCGTAGAAAAAAAAAGAATAAAAATTAAAAAAAAAATTAAATACAATAATTCACAAAAGTATTTTGCATAAAATATTGTTTGCACAAATTTTTAATTTCTACGCACTGTAAAGATGCATACATATGTACATACAGTGGCGGACTAAAGTCTACATACGATCCATTTTTTGGGAATTCAACCCGTCCTATAGCTTTCACAGAAAAAATAATGATGCAGTTTTGTTTTAAATTCAAGTATATAACAAAAACTAAAATTTCTCATTTATTCAACATTAACTTTCAAAGTTATTAACAAAAAATTGAAAAAAGGCACTGACAAAAGTGAACATACGATTTTTTGCTTAGCTATTCTAGGTAATCATATTAATTTTAATAACTAAGGTAATATTTTGTTGGGCCACCATGCGCATCGATCACCGCTTGCAAGCGTCTAACATTGAAAAAAACCAAATTTTCCAGCTCTTCTCCTGTAATGTTTTGCCACCCTTCTTGAAGTTTCTCTCTGAGCTTTGATGCATTACTTATAGGGTGTTTTCGAATTTTCCGCTCCAATATTTTCCATACGTGCTATGTAATATTCAATTCCGGGCTTTGTGATGATGAGTGCAACTGCCGCGGAGCATAATGCAGCAGCCAATCCTTTACAATTTGCGCTGTGTGCTTAGGATCATTATCCTGTAGAAAGATCCAGCTCGAGCCAAGGCACAGTTTGTCCACAGATAACTTCAAATTATTTTCCAATATGGTCTTATACTCGAAGCGATCCATATTTCCTTCAATAAAGACCAATTTGCCCACCCCAGACGCTGCAACTGCTCTCCAATCCATGACACTCCCACCACCATGCTTTAAGGTCGAAATAAGGTGCCTGGGATCCATGGCAGTAATGGGTTTTCTCCAAACTTTTGCTCTGCCATCGCATCCAAATATGTTATATTTTGACTCATCCGTAAATAGCACGCTTTTCTAGAACTCATGATCCTTCTTTAGATGCTTTTTAGCGAACTCCAACCGATGTGCGCGGTTTTTCTCGCTTATGAGAGGCTTCTTGCGAGGAGTTCTGCTGTAGAATCCTTCGTTGTTAAGAGTTCTTGTTATTGTGCGTAAGTGCACAACAATTTGGGATCATTTCGCTAGCTTCTGGGCCAAATTGGTAGCATGTACCTTGGAATTTTGGCTTACTTTATTACGGATGAAAGAGATGTCCCTATGGGTAAGCTTCTTTGGACGGCCACTTCGCGGCTTACTCTCGAACGAGCCCGATTCTGCAAGTTTTTATAAATTGTTTGCACCGTCGCTTTTCTTAAATTTAACAATTTAGCTATTTTGCCGAACGTTTTCTTATCATTTCTGTGTTTTATAATCAATTTTTGCACAGCCACCGGGATTTCCGTTCCTGACGACATTTTCGCGATTGTATTTCTCTTTTCAAATGATGGAAAACAATAAAGATAAAGCCAAATACCAAGAAAAGTATAGAAAGAAAAAAAAAACGGTACTTGACCGCTGAAAACAATAGCTGAAGTAATAAACGAAACAAATTAATGAAACGTATGTTCACTTTTGTCAACGGCTTTTTTGAGTTTTTTGTTAATAACATTGAAAGTTAATGTTGAACAAATATGAAATTTTCGGTTTTGTCTTACAATTAAATTCAAAGCAAGACTACATCAATACTTTTCCTGTAAAAACTATGGGACGGTAGGGATTCCAAAAAAAGGGGTCGTATGTAGACTTTAGTCCGCCACTGTATATAGGTATGTATTGGATAACTAGAAAATTCTCCGAAGTTTTTTCTATTGAAAATAAATTTCAATCATTTCCCAGTTTTCGAGTAGCTTCACAACACCATTAGTATAGAACTTGTCTGCTTTAAGGGGTTTTGGGTAGTTAGAGGCACGAAAAAATGAGAATTTTCAGTATTTTTTTTTTGCTATTAAATAATTTTATTTTACAAAAGTAGTGATATGGTATTATTAAACAATGTTTTGACTTGAAGTCACGAAAATTAAAAAAAAAAAAATTTATTTCCGAAGTTACAGCTGTCTGTGTTAACCCAGTTCCAAAAAAAGGTCCTTGCGGTGACAATCATAAGTCCTTGGAGATTCATCTGAAATCAATCGAATAAAAAAAATTGGTTTTATAAATAAATAATCCTGGGCCTGATCGAAGGATTTTTTTTTCAAAAATTAACAAAATGGCGGCCTCAGGAAAGTTTTGTCTAGATTTTTGGGAAAAAATCAACAGTTAATTGGTCTTAAAAAATCGAAATTTTTCACAAAATAAAAATCCTTCGATCAGGCCCGAGTTTATTATGTATTCTAAAAGCTGTATAAATTTCATTAAAATCAACTGAGCTGTTTTCGAGTCACCAGTTCAAAAAACATAGTTTTGAGAAAAACGCGTTTAAAGTTTCACACAGCGCTTTGAAAGGCCCGAGCTCTCTTTGTTATTTGTCGAATAACTTAAAAACGAATTATCGGATTAACTTGAAATTTTCAGAGATTATTTTTAAGATATTATACTTAACGAAAATGCAAAAAAAAATTGATTTTTTGAAAATTCTGACTACCCCTAACCCCTTAATGGCGTAGAATTTGACCAAAGGGCCAGCGGCTCTTCGGTCGCTAAAGTTTTTTTATCATTAGTTAGATGGTGCAAGATCCAGGATATTTATGCGTGCATCAAAACTTTGAAAATCAATCTCCGTCAATTTCTTTCTGATCATCAAGGATGTATATATGTATGTACTTATGTGATCTGGCGTTAACATGATTGATTGTCGACAATAGAGTTCAGAATTGATCATTTCGCCCTTTCAATCAATTCATGCTTAGAAGACCTTGGTGGAGAGTCTCCGGCCTTTGGCCATGGTTATTTTATATACTCGTTTGTAACCCATTTTCATCTCCCAAGATGAGTCGCTTCTGAAATATGTACGAGGCGATTAACAAAAGTTCGGTAAGTTGAACCCAAAAAAAAATCTTTGTCCATTTTTATCTTCTCTACGTAATCACATTCTTCAAAATCTTGCTTTTTAAACAGTTCAGCATTAACCGCATTAATGATCTTGTTGCTATTAAAGACCTTTCCTTTTTGATTTTTTTTTTTTAATTTTTGGAAATAACCAGAAATCACAAGGTGCTATATCTGGACAATATGGTGTTGAACCTATTTCTTCGATCTCAGAGATCGCAATAAAAGTACTAGTTATTTCAGCAGTGTGAAATGGCGCGTTGTCATAATGTAAAATGTAGCGCCGCAAATCCTCTTGAAAACTTTTGGTAACCACTCTTCGGTATACCATTTTGCAGTTACCGTCTGACCCTCGATTTAGATCGGGTGAAGTAAACTCACATCATTACTTTAGCTGCTGATTTTTGTTATTTCGATTTTACGGGCTACATACCATGGACTGCTGTTTGGTTTTTGGATCATACTTATAGAACCAAAATTCGTCACCAGTAACGACTTTACTAAAGTTGCTTGACTGACTGAACATTTTCGAATTTGGTTAGGAAAGATTGAGCAAAATGCACTCGAGCCTCTTCCTGGGCCTCATTTAAAATTCATAGCACCCATCGAACAGATTTCTTTGTGTATCCCAGATGATTACTTAATATTGACGATATAGCCATGGCATTCAAGCCGAACTCATTAACAATCATTTCTTGTATCAATCGTGGGTCTTCTTGAATTTCGGACTTCACCAGAGCTACAGTCCGGGGTTTGTCCTCTACGGAAAAATCTGGAATCTTCGGAACCACTTAGAAATAGTCTTTAAACACGGTGCAATCGTTCCATATGCATATGCAATTTGGCTGTAAATTACGCCGAAACCCAAAGAAAATCACATGGCGAAATTCTGTTTGCGTTGGTAGTCGAATTTCGTCTGACCTATCCTCAGCTATCTTGCGTTATCTCGTCTCCATTTTAGCCGATCATTTTATAAATTGAAAGGAAAACTAATAAAGTAATTGCAAAGGATTTGGTATTTTTAGATTTAACAAAAACAAATCAAAACTCACCAACTAACCGAACTTTTGTTAATACCCTCGTATGTAGTTCGATTTTATCGCGTTTCACTGTTGGTAATTCAGTCAATCAATATTTTTTGAGTTAAATTGTGTACTTACATACATACATATGTACATATGTGGCACCCAAACATGGAGCTTCTTTGAATAACCTGCATTTTTTTAAATGACTATAAACTGCCACATAAATTATGCTTAATGCCTCCGTTATCTCCTGTCAGTTGGCTTCACCAGTTGTAGAATTTCATTAGCTTTTTGAATGATTGGCCGGACTAAATGAGTTGCATCTTTGACACCAAACATTCTGAAACGTTATCAAGCACACTACTTCTGGGTCCCGCGTTTCTTTTTTCTAGTGCATTTACCTTATATAGTGAAAAAGCATCACTTAATGTATATCTTCGGATATTTTACTCATTCTCAAATAAAAATAACAATGACGAAGGACGATTTACAGAACTGTCTTCAAGAAAAGTTTTGCTGCAAATGTCAGCTATCAAACACATTAGTTTGACACAATCACATACTTACATACATATGTATGTATGGACACATGTACATATGTATGTATAAGAACATCTAACAAATCCAATGTCAAAAACCGCGGAGACTTTTTTATTTTCCTATTTATTTTTTAATTTTTATTGAAATATTTCTACAGCAGTTCACAGTTCAAAGAACATATTATCAAATAATAATTTTTCCTTAATCTGTTTAGAATGCAAAATGCTTAGGTGAATAACTATTAACTCACGCGCAATATTTAATTATCCTTCTTTAAAAATAATTTTCCACCTGCACCACCCTGTTCAGCATATATCTGCCCTCTGTGCCAGTCACATTCTACTTCTTTGCCTGTTTCTGGCTCTGAGTCGGTGACGTCACACATTAAACATCCACTAAAATAAAGTGCTAGCAAATAACAACAACATCTAAACAAGCATTGCAGAATATTTTCATTCGAGTGCGTGCGCTTGTGTTCAATTCTCAACTACTTCTTAACACTCCACATATAACAGAGTTAGGGATGACTGCTGCTGCTGTATATTTGTCTACGCAAATATATTTTTGATCTCTTTGGAATTTATCTTGATGGGACTCTTGCGTTGGTTTACTGCTGACGTATTGAATGTCCCGATATTGAATGCATTTGAAAGTGTTGTATGTAAATTTTCTTTTTAAGCTGAGATTTTAGTTGCATGTTTTAGGTTTAAGTGTTTTTTTTTATATGCATTCATTATATACATATATATATATTTTTTTTACTTTTTGTATACAATAATATAAATATTTTTTTATTTGTTTAGAATATATATTTTCTTTTATTTTTCAATATTTTTATTTTTTTATTTATTTTTATTTTTTTTTATTTATTTTTATTTTTTTTTTATTTATTTTTATTTTTTTTTTATTTATTTTTATTTTTTTTTTAAATTTTTTTTTGGATGTATTTATATATTATATATTTTTTCAATTTTAAGATTATTTTTATTTTTATATTATTTTTTTTTGGTATACGAGTTTAATTTTTTAAATTTTTGTTTGTTAAAATTTCATTATAATTTTTTTTAAAAACTATATATTTAATTATATAATTTATTTTTTTCTAATGTTTTATATATTTTTTTTATATATGCAATATATTTTTTAATATCAATATATTTCTTTCATTTTTATATTATTTTTAAAATTCTTTTTTATTTTTAAAATTCTTTTTTTTTATTTTTTAAATACTTTTTTTTATTTTTTAAATACTTTTTTTATTTTTTAAATACTTTTTTTTTATTTTTTAAATACTTTTTTTATTTTTTTTTAAATTCTTTTTTTTTTATTTAATTTTTTTTTTTAAATTTTTTTATTTAAAGTTTTTTTTTCTATTTTTTTTTTATTTTTTTTTTTTTTAATTTTTAAATATATTTTCCATATATATATATATATATATATATATATATATTATATATTTTATTTTATTCAGAAACGGGCGAATATATGTATAATATTTCATCGCCATGCATACGCGCGCACGAACAAAACAATGCTTATGCACTCTTGCATAATTTTAGGCGTTATTAAGCGCTATAGTGGTTTATTACATTTTTATTCTTACACATGTTTTTTTTTTTTGCTATTTACAGGGCGACTCGCCATTTGGAAAATCAGATGCCTACATAAAACTGGAGCCACTCGGCGAGGGTTCATATGCCACAGTCTACAAAGGTTTTAGCAAGTAAGTCAAACAATAAATTTGCTTAAAATCATTTTATTTATTCAATGATGTGTATGTTTGCGAATAGCAAAAAAAAAAAAGAAAAGAAAAATGTAGTGCATAAATTTTACCCTTTATAACGACTTATGTAAATCATAAAAGGTAAGTCCTTTCGCTTTGCTGAATCCTATTAAGCTACAAGCGATTTATTTGTCGCTAATGTCACCCAAAACGCTGACAAATATTTATTAAAAATCAAAAAAAAAACGTGATGAATGTTTATATTGATAACAAAAAAAAAAAAGAAAAGAGGACAGTCAAGCAGTCACTTCCGAATGCTTCTTCCTTGCTCTCATTGTATGCTGTGTTGGTTTCTTATTCGAGCGAGATGTGCAAGGCTATCATTTGGGTAGGATTTCCTTTTTGATTTACCCTTCTGCTTGGAATTGAAATTTATTTTTTTTACGCTTAGAAGTTGCGCAAGTTGGAAAATGCGAAATACGGTCAGCCAAATATGTGCGTATGTATTGTACATATGTATGTACATCTTAGTTATTTTCACGCATTAATTTTACTTTTAAGGAAGTAGTCGGTCCATGGTTGAAAGAGTTTAAGGTGGAATTTATTTTTATTAATTTACTTATATACATACATACATTATTCACCCACTTTTAGACAGTGGTTGCTATATTTGTGTGCTCTTGGTGCTTTTTTATTTGTTCATTCTCCAACTGTCCCTTTTGTGACATAACTTTGTCACCAACGCTCACCGCAATCAATCTCAATCAATACGATGACGCTGGAATTTTTTCAGTTTCCGGCGTAGAATGTGCGAGGTTGTTTAGCGGGGCGATGAGAGATGCGACTTAAAATTAAAGATAGAAGACTATAGAATTTCTTTTTGGAAAAGAAAAGCTTATAATATGAGATTATTAATATATATATTTCTCTCACTCTTCGTTTACAACCTTACCTCTTAGCATCGCTGCCTTATAGAGTCTACAGGAAATTGAACTATCGGTCGATCATAATGACATTCTTCATCGTACCTGCTCCTCTTTCGATCATGTCAAATACCAATAGTTTCGTTGGTTTAGGGAGTTTGAATTGTCCCACAGCTCTCTGTGAACGAGTTGTGTATAAGTGCTTTCAAAACGCAGGAGTGGAAGTCTATTGGTATAGTAGCTCTTCGACGTCTAACCTTACTTGTGTTCTTAACTGCACAGTGGCGGGCTCGTATCTTCGCTGTGACAATTTGGACCTCGGATCGTTAGGTTGAACTGGCTGATCCATTGACGATAATGCAACTATTTATAGTGTTTCCAGACATACTACATGCGATCAAGCCGCACCGCTACACTTCTACACATTGCGTCTCTAGTGTGAAGAACATTACTGTTCGTTTCGTCAATTGTTGTAGTTGTTCTAGCCCCTTTGCCATTGCTGATTGAAGATCCTCTAGTCTTTGTGTGCCAAGTAAGCATATCCTTTGTCTGCTGAATGCAGGGCACTCGTAGATTACGTGCTCCACTGTCTCCACACATTGCTTACATGACATGCACTTGTTGTCCCCAAACAGATTTATGTATATCAAAAGCATGCGAGGCCAAAAGGCAATGCCTCGTTAATATTCCTATATGGCTTCTCTACAGATAGTACAAACTTTCCAAGTTTAGTTTTAGGTCAAGTAAAAAGTTCGTTCGGTTTTTTTTGTTGATTTTTTCAAAATATAATAACTTTCTGTACATTTGTCCAACTTCATTATACCCCTCCCGTAGAAGGCTGCGTCCCTATTGCCGAAAAACTCGGAGAGCCAATTTTCACAGGCCTCTCTTGAGGCCAACTTCTCACCATTGAGCGCGTTCGCTATGGACAGGAAAATATGGTAATCACTTGGTTCCAGGTCCGGACTATAAGGTGGGTGCATTAGGACCTCCCATCCGAGCTCCTGCAGCATCTGGCGCGCCACCAAAGACGTGTGTGGCCTGGCGTTGTCCTGATGGAACACAATTCGGCCTCTGTTGATCAAAGATGGCCTCTTCTGGATGAGTGCTGCCTTCAAGCAGTCCAGTTGTTGTCAGTAGAGGGCCGAATTGAGCGTTTGACCATAGGGGAGCAGCTCGTAATAGATGATTCCTTGCCAATCCCAACAAACACACAGCAAAATCTTCCTGACTGTCAATCCTGGCTTGGCCACCGTTTCCGCCGGCTCACCGCGTTTCGACCACGTCGTAAGTGATCCACTTTTCATAGCCAGTCACCAAACACTTCAGAAATGGGTCGATTTTGTTGCGATTTAGCAGCGATTCGCAGATGGAAATTCTGTCCATTTTTTTTTTGCGTTAGTTCGTGTGGTACCAAAACATCGATCTTCTTTTTGAATCCAAAGTTTTGCAAATGGCTCCAAACGGTTTTCTGGCTTATCTTTAGTTCCTCAGCAATTAAATAAGTGCTCACGTGACGTTCTGTTTCCACTGTTTCCATGATTTTATCGCAATTTTCGACGACAGGCCTCCCGACGCGTGGTGCATCTTTGACATCGAAATTACCGGAACGGAACCTAGCAAACCACTTTTGTGCTATATGTTCGTTTACAATATCGGACCCATAAACTAAATTAATTTTTTCAGCCGTTTTGGCTGCTTTTTCGCCTTGATCGAAGAAAAATTATAAAATTTAGCGAATTTTCTCTTTGCTGGTGTCCATCTTTGACGAGCGCTCGCAACTTACTGAGTCAAGCAATCGAAAAACCGTCAAAGACAAACTTATAGCGCGAATATACACGTTTTCAGCGCCGTATAGTATGACATGATGCGACACGTAACACTAGTACTATGGACAATAACGCCATCTCTTAGATAAAAACCGAATGAACTTCTTACTTTACCTAATATTTATTCAAACAAATTTTAATTTTATTTCTTTTAACTTAACTTAAAACTGCAGAAATAAAAAGAAGAAGAAAAAAAAGAACAACAATGCCAATAACGGTTGTGATTTCGATTCATGTGACATGTTGTTATCAAGCCTTAAGTTGACAACGGTAATAAATATGCCACTTAAGATGGAGAAGCTTCTTCGCTAATAACACACACTTTATCACTTTATTTTAAGATATTCCTGTGTATTTCTTTTTCGGCTTCTCTTCTATGTTTTTTTGTTTTTTCGGTGGCACAAAAACACACCCTCCGAAATGGGCCACTTTATGTCAATGTCAAATCAGGATGGTCATTTTTGTTAAGATGCCGTTAGCCAGTACATTTATCAATTGTCTACACAAATTTATTTTATTTATGTATTTATGTATTGTATATGTATGTGTGTAATGCATCTTAACAAAAGATGGAAATAATACAAAATTTATGGTGACATCAAATTGTCAGCGTCATTTTCTCGCTTTTAACCCTCAAAAATGCTTCTGAAGTGACATCAATAAGTCTTTAAAAGAAATCGTTAATATCAAAAGAAAAATTGCTTTTAATAAATTTTAATGTTCTTCATACGTTTTCTGTGGGAAACATTTAAAATTTTTTTTTTTTAATTTTTAACATTTTTATTTTTTTATTATCAATATAATGACCACTTTTTAATATAAAGTGCGTATGTAAACTCCTATAAGACTTCTATCAAGAAATTAAAAACTATAGTAAATAATTCTGCAGATTTAGTTTCTTCTTCTTCTTACGCGATTGTAGTCGAATCAAACGTTAGCACGCCATTTGGGCCTTCTCTTCACTGTTTGGCGCCTGGTGGAAATACCAAGTGAGAGGAGCTCTTTCTCTGCCTCCACCGGCGGTTGCTGGATTGAATAACTTCAATTGTTCACAAAACTTTTTCTCGAAGACTCCCAGGGCCGCCTCATCGGTTGTTGACATCGTCCACGCTTCTGCTCCATATATTGGCTTGCTCCAAAAGAAACTGGCGACTTTTTAAACGAAAGTGAATACATTTTTTTTAATTATATAATGAACTTTAATCAGTTATGCAATTTCCATTTGTTGGATAACCTTTTGCCATCTTTCCGGCAACATCATTATTCCACGCTCATAGAACTTCTGTCCTTTATCTGTAAAAAACCTCGCCATTTTCGAAAGTTTTACCATTTAATGAGTTCTGCAAAGAACGAAACGAATGGTAGTCTTACGGATGCATCAACAGTTCCCAGCCAAGCTCTCTGAGGTTTTGGCGAGTGACCAAAGATATGTGCGATCTAGCATTGTTCTGGTGGAATATGACACCTTTACGATTGACCAATTCTGGGCGCTTCTCGTTGATGGATGTATTCAATTTGTCCAGTTGTTCACAGTGGACATCTGAATAAATCGTTTGGTTCCTTGGAAGCAGTTCAAAATATACCACACCCTTCGTATCCCATCAAACTTACAGTATAATCTTCTTTTGGTGAATATCAGCCTTTGAAGTGGTTTGTGGCGCTTCATCATGCTTGGACCATGATCGTTTTCGATTAACGTTTTTGTAAACAATCCATTTCTCATGTCCAGTTATGATTTGCTTCAAGAACGGACCATATTCATTGCGTATAAGATGGATATCACAAGCGTTGAAGCGGCTTTTTAAATGAATTTCATTCAATTCATGTGGTACCCAAATATCAAGTTTTTTTTTACCAGTCCAAGATGTCGTATATGATTATGAACGGTTGATTTTGGTATACTTAGCTTCTCTCCAAATTCGCGCTCAGTTACATGACGATCCGATTCGATTAAAGCCTCGTCATCATCGTCATCATCAACTTCACTTGACCGACCTGAATGTGGATTATCTTTGAGTCAAAAATCTCCCGAACAGAATTTGACTAACCAACTTCGATAATGAGTTTCTTTTGACGTAAGCTAAAAGTGACAGCTTTTAAAAAAAATGAAAAATCGCCGGTTTCTTTTGGGCCAACCCATTAGTAGTAACGGGTATGATGAGTGACTTGTAGAGTTTGGTTTTGGTTCGTCGAGAGAGTGAACTCTACTTTTCAATTTCTGTTTCTTTTGCCACAACTTTATTACTGGTATTTGTAAACTATTTTAACCACCTTTGTCCTCGCATCAGCGTAAATTTATGCATTACAAATTTGCCAGCAATTTGATGCTAGATAAAAAAAAAAAACAAAAACTTTTTCCTTCAACTATTTTAATTTTCATGAGTTTAACTCTTGATTTTATTTACATTGTTTGTGTTGCAGTCTCCATTCTTTGCCTCGTTTTAGTTTCTGCGTTTTTAGTGAGCTTGCTCATGTTTTTTGCTCTACGTTTTACATGTTTTTCTCTTGTATTTGATTTTAACTAGCTTTTTTGTTTTGTTGCTACTTCGCCAACATTCACGACTTTCTATTGCTTCCTGTCGTATCGAGCATAACTGTTTCGTCCTTCCTTGTTGCTCCACTTTCTGGTGGCTGCACTTGAATCGCGCTCCACTCACTCTCTCCGGCTTACCGCTCTCCGTCTATCTGTTCTCCGCAATTACTCCTACACAGCATTGACAATTTCTAACATTTGCAAGAATTTCATGAATGATTTCATTTGGGTTACTGTTTCCGCATTTATGCTTTGTGCTTGTTTCGTCTCCCATAACTCATTATAAGTTTTTTTTTAGACTTTTTTGTCTTGTTTGTCTTCTGGTCAGTCAAAGAGTTTTACATAAGTTCTTCCTGTAATTGTGAACTCGATAAATTTGTTCATAAACAAAAAACAAACGCAGAGAACCATAAATATTCTGAGAAACTTTTTTCTTGAAAGATCTTAGGCTGATTTATGGGATGTCGACATCGCGCAGGCCTCCGTACCATAAAACAAGACTTGAGACAAGAATGAGGAACTTGTGGAGCTTGGCTTTTGCTTAGACGAGAGAGGACTTTACTTCTCGGCCCAAAGTAGCACCTGCTGGCTTATTAATATACTGGTCCGTGGATGGGCGGTGGAATGGACGGGTCGTTTGTTGAGACCGAAATATCTAGGAGTTGATGAATCCTCACGAAAGGTACGGAGCTTTTGACGATGCTTAGCGTCAGTTTGCATAGCCGTATAAGTTTTGTTCAAACATGGCGGGAGTTCTTGTTCGTGCTGTCCAAGGCAGCTTGAAAATGGACGAAAAGGTTATGTGTCGAACCTCTTCCCATCAATCATTGGTGGATCTACTAGGTCTAAACCCACACTGATACGGTTGTATGAGGGTGGGTTCTAGTCTTTCACACAAAACGCCAAACAGGTCTGTATGTGTGATATTAAGAAGGCTATTCTTACGATATTCGGTGTAGATTGCGGGTCTCCCGCTTTTCTGGAGCCGCTCTTGCAGTTTTGTTATGCTTCAAGCGGGCAATCGATATTAAAAATTGACAATAGTCTTGTAAGGTAACGTCTACAGCCATCTGATTGAAGAAATGTAAATTGGACTCCGACATGAAAAGCATCGGGCTTGAAACCGTCTCTCAAGTAGTTCCCGTACTGGCCATCTTCGCATTATCTTCATACTAACCCATTTCCCATACCACCGCGGTGCGACAAACCGCATTATACTAGCTTCTTTTCGACCTTTTTCAAAGACAAACTGTTGGAAATCCCACAGTTCCCCCCATATCTAGTTATTGATGAGTATTCTCAGAGGGCAGGAGTGCAAAACGAGTAAAATCTGTTTGACTGTGTGAACTTTCATTATACGTATCTTGGTTTAAAAAAGATGGTGGTGATCCGAGTCGATGTTAGGACTCTGGAGAGTCTGCACATGTAAAACTCTGAACACTTGTCTTCTGGCTATGACTACATGGTCGATATAATTTCGAGTCTTTCGATCCGATGACAAGCAAGTAGCTTGATGGCGAAGCTGATCAGTCTCAGACCTTTAAGAGTTGTCTATCCGTGTATTTTCCAACCTTAATATCAATGATACCTTCTTTGCACATCTTCGAGTTTTTCGGAGTGGGTGAGGTTAGCTTTATTTTTTGGGAGGCTATCAATCAGCAGGGCAGTGGCACTTCCCCAATTAAGGTATCGTACATTCCGGATGGATGGATGGATGCACATGCTTTGTAAATTGTTTTTCATGCGAGCTGGTCTTTATGTGACGGCTGCCATATTCAGTGCACAACCTAGCCGGGCGAGGCCTAAATTCTCTCGGAATCCTTAACCATTTTGAGTTACGATCAATAAAGAGTATTATTTGAGCGTTTTGAGGCGTTTGCGCGAAAACATTCGTCGTAAAAGGTCGCACCGAGCTGAACTTGTGTAGACCAAAAACTCATTCAATACCATCGATCAACCACCGTATTCACCGGATTTGGCCCCATGCAACTCTTTTTTGGTTCCAAAACTCCACCGTAAATGAAAATTCGCTGAGGGAACTGAACGCGATCCCGGTAAAGTTGGCATATGTGTATCGCTTCAGAAGGAGCATATTTTGTAGGTGACAAAATAAATGTTTGGTGAGGATTAAAAAATTTTCGCTTTATTAACAATTTCCGGAAACTTTCTGGTCTTAATGTATGAACCAACATTTTCCTCCCAAAGCAATGCCCATTTAAATGCTTATTGCAGCAGCTTTTCTCTTCAACAGTCACATTGAAACAAGCTTATTTATTTCAACTGACATCATCTTGTAAAAATAACCAATTTCAGTTCTCGTCTAAAGCAGATAGTAATCATTAGATGCACGACTGTCATTGGCGCAAAAAAAAAGAAGAAAAAAATGGAAAAGAAACGCCGACACATTTTTAGTCAGTAACGTGTCGGGCGTAATGATATCTCAGCCAAAAAATGAAAAAAAAAAACGATTTGTTCGCTGCAATCAACAATATATATTTAAAGGGTGTTTTTTGTGTCGTTTGGTTTTCAAAAAAAAATTAAATAAATAAAAATAACTTAATGATACGATCGAGAATATAACTTCATTATAAAGACTAGAGTTTGCCCGCGGCTTCGTCCGCAAGGAATTTTAAGATTACGGCTGTTGGAAACACGTCACCACAAATTGGAGGAGGAGCCCGTCTTAAAATCACTTCTGCGGTAACAATGTGCCAATTAACAACAACTACAAGATAAAAGTCTTCAACACAGCTGGCTCGAATAAATTCCAGGTGAGATGTCCAATTTTCGACCACTTTTTCTAGCGCCGAATATTCTCTTCCAAGGCGTCACAGAACCCCACAAAAAATAGTCCAGGAGTTTTAAATCGCACAAAAGTTGATTATTTCGTTGGCTATATGGTATGTAGCGACGTTCTGTTGGAGCCAAAGATCGTCCTCATCAATATTCTCCAATTTAGGAATGAGCTTCGCGCGAACCGTACCATTATTTTGGTAATAAATTTGCACGATTTGCAAAACATTGTTCTGGAGTAAATCTGTTCATTATGAAATGGACGAGCAAGGTGAATACAAATCAAGTAACAGGTGTCAAAAAGATCAACTCCGAAAAAAGTGTTCTTTATTGGAGTGGAGGTCTTCCACTGCCTCCACCAGCGGGTACTGCATCGAATACTTTCAAAGCTGGAGTATTCTTATCCATTCGGACGACATGACCTAGCCAGCGTAGCCGTTGTCTCTTCATTCGCTGATCTATGTCAATATCATCGTATAGCTCATACAGCTCATCGTTTCATCGTCTGTGGGATTTGCCGTTGCCAATGAGCAAAGTACCATAAATCGCTCGTAAAACTTTTCTCTCGAAGACTCCTAGAGCCGACTCATCAAATGTTGACATCGTCCACGCTTCTGCGCCATATAGTAGGGCCGGTATGATGAGCGACTTTTAGAGTTTGGTTTTCGTTCGCCAAGGACGACTTTACTTTTCAATAGCCTACTCAGTCTAAAGTAGTACCTGTAGGCAAGAGTGATTCTGCGTTGGATTTCCAGGCTGACATTGTTGTTGGTGTAAATGCTGGTCCCTAGATAGACCCTTTGTTTGATGATATGAGATATTATATTTCGTCTTACTCTCATTCACTACCAGACCCATTCGCTTCGCTTCTTTAGCAAGTGTGGAGAAAGCAGAACTCTCGGTTGTTGAGACCAATAATGTCGATATCATCGGCGTACACCAGCAGCTGTACACTCTGTACACCCTTATCTATTTAACTCTGTAGCTCGTATTATTTTCTCCAGCAATAAGTTAAAAAAGTCACACGATAAGGAATCATACTGTCTGAAACCTCGTTTGGTATCGAACGGCTCAGAGAGGTCCTTCCCGATCCTGGAAGAGCATTTAGTGCTGCTTAAGGTCAGTTTACGCAGCCGTATAAGTTTTACGGGGATACGAAATTCAGACTTCTTGCTGTCGAAGGCGGCTTTAAAATCGACGGAAAGGTGGTGGGTGTCGATTCTCTTTTCACGGGTATTTTCCAAGAATTGGCTCATGGTGAATATCTGGTCAATGGTTGACTTACCAGGTCTAAAGCCACATTGATAAGGTCCAATGGATTTGTTGACGGTGGGCTTTAGTCGTTCAAACAATACGCTCGACAGGACCATATATGCGATGTTAAGGAGGCTTATTCCACGGTAATTGGCGCAGACTGTGGGTTCGCTTTTCTTGTGGATTGGGCAGAGCACACATAGGTTCCACTCGGCGAGCATGCTTTCATCCGATCATATTTTGCAAAAAAGCTGATACATGCACCTTATCAGTTCTTCACCGCTGTATTTGAATAGCTCGACCGGTAATCCATCGGTCCCCGCCGCTTTGTTGTTTTTTAGGCGGGGATTGCTATTCGGACTTCTTCATAGTCGGGTAATGGAACAACTTTCTATCGTCATCAATTGGAGTTTCGGGTTCACCTTCTCCGGGTGTTTCATTTTCACTGCCCTTCAGCAGGCTGGAGAAGTGTTCTCTCCATAGATTCAGTATATTCTGGGCATTCGTCACTAGCTCACCTCTCTGGGTCCTACAAGAGTTTGCGCCGATCTTGAAACCTTCCGTAAGTCGCCGTGGAGTTTTCGAGCATTACCCTTATTGGCTAGCACCACACGTTTAAAAAAATCACCCTTTATGTACGAATATGGCTTAATCTAAAATACCTATATGGTTTATTCTTAGCAGCATTTTTACATACATAAGTAAGTAGGTATGTATCCGATATGCTCATCACGTAACGCCAAAGCGTGTGCCTCAAATGCAAATAGCTAGATGACACATACTCAGTTGAAGTCGGAATGCAACTTGCGGCATTTCTACCAAGAACAATACCGAAACCTCCACAAGCGGCATCTTTGTGCCACTTTTGTATTTCTATGCACATATGTATATATTATACATATATATATACAGTATACATGTACATATGTATGTACTTGATATTAAGAAAATATTATTCTTGTTAAGTTAATGTAACAATAACTTTGATTTCTTCATGACTGCCTTCCAGCACACAGTTTTGTATGTCAGATAAGCGAAAGCGAAGTATGTACTTGTCGTAATCAGTTTTCGTCCTTGAGGCTTTTAGCACTCTTCATCGAGATTTACATACAACTTCTTTTCACTTTCCGTTGCCTTAAGCTTGGCGCTTGTTTACTTAATTCTTTGTCTAACACTCACACTTCACACGGCCATATCCACATCCACAGGCACTTCAAAATGAGCTCAAGTGATTGATGAACATCGAACATTGAATATCGAACATCGGATGTGTGGGCATGTGCCGTTGGCGTTGGGAGGACGCCTTTTTGCCAGCATAGCCACTTTGGCGTCATCGAGAAAGTGTAGATTTCTGCTGGTGGAGAAGCTTTTTAGAAGATTAGGTTGTATTCATACCATATTGTTTATATGTACGCATACAACTTGTAGTGGGTGGGCCATTTGAGCTTTGTCATCTGATGAGCCCAATGTTCAGTACAAAGTTTACAGTTTACGTAATGGTTAAGTTTACGCTCGAAAAAAATTGGTAAATATTGAGTACTCATTTCCGAAATGGTGAGTCTTTAAACGCGATTGCAAGAAAATTGTGCACGAAATACGGACGGAATAATTCGCCTTCCATCCAATTCGGAATTTGCTCGTCCAGCGCGTTTAGGGAAAAATATTGCTGTTGTAGCGCAAAGTATGCTGGAGCAACAGTCAACATTAACTCAACACTGGTCGCAGGAATTAAGCTTTGCGCGCACTTCTCTGCACAGGATTTTGTACAGAAAACCACGGTATGAAAGCTTATAAAGTACAATTGGTTCAAGAACTGAAGCTTCAGAACTAGCTGATGCGATTTCTTTTCGCCCAATGAAATGTTGAAGCTGATTTTCACCTCGCCGGCTACGTTAACAAGGGGTCCGCAGATACCCACGTAAATATGGAAGAGACAATGCACCCGCAACGAGTGACTTTTTGATACGGCAAGTGTAGTGTACCGACGTCATAAGTGGTCCGTTTATCGACGGAAACGAGGAAGGAGCTGCCGCCACTGCCAAGGATGACAAGGATGACTCACATTAAGACCCCGGAAATTGATTTTTTTTTCGATATTCGCGGTTTGGTTCATCATGAATACGTTTCAACGGGACAGATGGCCAATAAAGAGTATTATTTATTTGAGCGTTTGCGCGAAAACATCCGTCGTAAACGGCCGGAATTGTGGATCAACAATTCATGTATTTTTCATGACGATAGTGGGCTTGTGCAATACCATCGATCAACCACTGTATTCACCAGATTTGGCCCTATGCGACTTTTTTGTTTCTAAAACCGTGAAAAATATTCAGCGCGGGCAGTTTAAATGACAATTTCCGGAAACAATCTGGTCTTAATGCATAATTTCAGCATGACGGCGCTATATGCCTTACAGCCTACATTACAATTGGTCTTTAGCGCACTATTTTCGAAAGTTGCATAATTACCCGAAACCGTGATGTCAATCCCTTATGGTAATTTTTTTTTAATAAATTAAAACGCAAATTTCTCGAGCCCACCCGTTAGCTTTTGGCCGCCTTTAGCTTTTCCTACCGTGTACATTTATCTAATACAACCATATGTACAAAAAAATGTTTCTAAAAACAAGAAAAAGCAATGAAAGTGATCTGCACTAAGCAGCTTTAGTTATTGATTTATTCAAGTACTCTCAAACTACAACTACAAAAATATGCTAATAGTATTAGCATTAACTAGCTGAAAAATCAACAACAAGGGCAGCTGTATCGTCTCTCGCCAACACCTTGTTGTTGACATAGTTTCCTGCAATTTTTCTTTCATGATTCCTGATTTCTCGCAATTCCGTGCCTCTTATGTATGTTAGTCTCTGCTCTACTCTGTCTTCTTTCGCTGACAGCGTTCCGGTTTTATTTCCTTGTTGCTACATACACGTAGTTAGCCTATTCACTTTCGTTGCCCTCAAATTCTAAATATTAACTTTGTAGTTTTGCTCACCTTCGGGAAATTGCCAAGCCATTTCTGTCAGAGTTGTTGGGCCTCCATCAATTATTCAGCAGTTGACGAGGTTGTCACAACTGTTTTTCATAGTAAGTCAAGTCAAAAGTTATCCATTATTTTTGCATAAATTGAAGGCTTTATTTACCATTGTTAGAATTATCCGATTTATTTCAAATATGAATCGTTCTGATAACTGTTTGCCATTTTGAAGGTAAAGTCATTATTATATCTCTCTCATAGAAACCCTTATCCCTATTAGCATAAAATTGGCTGCGCCAATTTTTCACCAGCTTAATCATTCGCCATGGACAGGAACAGATGGTAATCCCTTGATGCATAAGAATCCCTCAACTAAGCTTTCAGAGCTGGTGGCGATGCTATCTATTTTTGTGGTTAACACATTTCTCATCCAGTTACCTAAAGTTGGGCGTTTCTGGACGATTGCTTCCATCAGACGATTATTGACAGATTTTCGGCTGCGCTCCTCATCCGATTGGTGTTGTGCGTCTGCGACATTTTTTCTTACTATGATGATGAAAATGACAGGAGTGGTTCTCGATGTGAGCACATCGACGAAACAAGGACCCTATCCTTCCATTTGGACTCCTTTATGAATTTCAATAGGTAAGAATAAATAAAAGTAAATAATAAAGCGTTCTTTAGTTTCTACCGTGAGGCAAATGCTTTCCATAAAAGCGAATCAAAAATACCGAAGTTTACTTCAGTCTAGAGCAGGGGAATCACATAATCGGAGTAAAATCGCCTCTTCCTTATTGTCATTCATTCATTCCTCCTTTTTCAGAAAATATAGACTGTTTCCGGTGCAATTTCGATTTGCGACAAATCAAGTCAAATCTGCTTGGCCGTAACTTCTAAAACGGGGTACAGTCTGTTCTCTTCAGTTATCTCCGGAAGAAAGTCTACGACAGTGCAGTATGATTTTAGAGTTTGCCGTGGTCGAGCCCAGAGCTTTTATTGCAGCATGTCTGTCACTGAAGATTAAGATAGATATTCCTGATTAGTTTCAGTAAATGGTTAATTGAGAAAAGACCTCTAAAGAGTATACCTTCAGTTTTCGGATCATCTGTGAGAACTTCAATGCTCCCGGTCAGAGTATGTTGTTGTTGTAGCGGTTTCTTAACCCCACTTAGGGCAGGCTTAATCAATCTAAGTCGCCGAGGTCATCTAAAGGGAGGTCCAGGAAACGTGCTGTTTCGACGGGATTGGGGGTTAGATGAGTCGGCTTAAGAGGCCATATGAAGAGGTGGTTAGTGTCTTGCGGAGACTCTCCACATGCAGGGCACACATTGGGTATGCTGGGTCGAGTTTGGATAAGTAGGAGTTTAACCTGCTACAGTATCCAGGCCTAAGTTGTGCCAGCGTCTCTCGAGGCAGCTCGAGCGCGTTGCCTGCAATAGGTGGTGGTTTTACACGCCATTCACTGGAAGGGAGTCTTTGAAGGTGTTGACTGACTCCTGGTGAATGGCATTCAATGCTTGTCTGTCCAGCGGTTGTTGCACGTGTTGCTGGATGGTCGAAGTATCATATTTGTTTGCCGGTTCTTTTTTGATGACGTCTGATGTGTGCTGCTAATTCTATAGACCGAAAGTCAAGGATTATGTTTAGAGCTTCATTTGTTTCTTACTAAATATATATTTTGTATTGTATATAATGGTCCTACCACGGAAATTAAAATCCATTAACAGATTGCCTTAGGTCTAATTTTTACCGTTAGATATTTTGCAGACATAGAGAGCGGTGGAGACACTCTCAAATCCACTGACTTATATGCTCTTTTCAGCTTAATATCCGCCAAAAATCTTCCTAAAAACTTCGTTTTAGCTTTCAGACTTAGGCGAACTCCGTTCTGAACTGCTGAATAGAATAAGTTCCACCTTAATAAGGTTAACATTGAGTTCGCGACGGTTGGACTGCATTATGGTAGATCAGGCAGTTACCAACCCCAATTCTCCATTATGTTAAAAGTAACTCTAACGATCATTGTTCTAAAATAAAGCAGCTGTATTATGAAGTTCACGAGTACTCTGTTACAAATTCAGGCCATTCGGCCATTGATCTAGATCATCACCCAGTGTATCTATTGGTATCGACGACGCTTCTCGAACCAAAGATTATTTATGACTGTCCAAATTTCTGTGGAGTATTTGACAGGTCATATTCTTCAACTCTGACCATAAACAATACTCCAATAGATTCAAATCTTGACTTTCAGACGGTCAATCATCAGGAATACTGCTTTGAAGCCACTGCTGAGTTGTTTTTGGAAGATGCTCGCCATCGAAGCGAGCAATGCCTAACATACTACTGGTGTACTTTTGTCCCAGTTTTAACACCTTTTCCACATAAGTGAAGAGATGTAACGCGTTTACAACAGCTGGATGATGGCACCGTTGAACCAATTGTAATAACATTTTCTCATCTTTAAAAGGGGAACTTACCCCGTACCACTGAAAAGTTGCTTATAACAGTTGCGCCGCCTGACGTTGTGCAGAAACCATCCTGGCTTTGAAGACAACTTATAGACAATAGTTCCTAATCTAGTCGTGTCTGTTAGGCCCTCAACATCACTGCAAAAGTTCCTCCACAAATTTATTTTTGCCTCCCACAGAACCTTCTTCCATACTTTAAGTACAAGTACGCCTTTGAAAAAAGTGTAAATCCAGTAAATATTTTCAGGCTAAAATCATAACTTTATATTATTACAATATTTGTGCCTTTTGGAATTTTTCTTAAAATCCTTTGCACTCCTCTAATAAGACTATCATTGAATGTCTTCCCAATGTAGAATCATATCACATATTTTGCTTTTATCAAGCTGGTTAATCTTTAATTAACATCAAGTGCTAGTTTCTACTCGGTAATGGGCTATTTGCCACAGGATGTATGCATGTTCCTTTCGCATATGAGCACGAACTGGAATGTTTATAAAGTTTGCTGAAATTCCTACTTTTACTGCTAATTACTTGTGGGTTACTCAACACGCCTCATAGAAACACAACAAACACACATAATGTGTTGCTATTTCTCTGCTAAATTTACCGATAAAGTTTGTCCATATTTGTTCTATGTTTATCATAAACAACAGCTGTTGCTTTCGGTCTTAATCCTTGTTCAGGTTGTTCTACATGCAACAGCATTCAGGTGCCTTTTCTGGTAGTTGGTACATACATACATACATGCATACATACATACATATAGTAACATATTTTATGAACTCTTGAGTAATAAAAATTAAGCTTTGGCAACTATTAAACAAATATACTTACATGTATTGGCCTTTAGGACATCAAGAATGAATTAGAAGATATGGTCATTCGAAGGCATACATGTATGTATAATCTTATGTGTGTAAGAATTCGTATTATTGGAGGTACTAAAAACACTGATAACAAAGTGACAGCTGGACAAAATTTTAAGATTTCTACTTTGTGCCATTATGTAATTTTTTTGTTCTATGCCTTAGAGGAGTTTGCAATAATATAAATGCTGTAAATATAACCAAATAATTTTTCCCAATACGAGCGGATTAACAAAAGTTCGGTCAGTTGGTGACTTTCAATTTGTTTTTGTTAAATCTAAAAATACCAAATCCTTTGCAATTACTTTATTAGTATTCCTTTCAAATCTTAGAACGATCGGCTAAAAAGGGGGCGAGAAAACGCAAGATAGCTGAGGACAGTTCAGACGAAATTCCACCTCGAACGGAAGCAGAAATTCGCTATGTGATTCTCTGCGGGTTTCGGCGTAATTTACAGCCAATACAAATATTCAGTAAATGCCAAATTGCGTTTGGAATGATTGCATCGTCTTTAAAGACTATTTCTTAGTGGTTTTGAAGATTCCACACCGGACGTTTTTCCGTAGAAGACGAGCCACGCGAAGGTCGACGATTGGCACAAGAAATGACTGCTAATGAATTGGGCTTGAATGCCATGGCTATATCGCGAATATAAAGTCATCATCTGGGATACACGAAAAAATCTGCTCGATGGGTACCATGAATTTTAAGGCCCAAAAAGAGGCTCGAGGGCATTTTGCTCAATTTTTCCTAAACAAATCCGAAAATGATCAGTACAGAACTTTAGTAAAGTCGTTACTAGTGACGTGTCTTGGTTCTATAAGTACGATCCAGAAACCAAACAGCAGTCCATGGCATGGAGCCCAACAGGAGTAAACTCACCCGTAAAATCTAAGAAACAAAAATCAGCAGCAAGTCATACTCGACACCCGTCCAATCAATTTAGCATTAACATTGTACTTGAGTATAATCCCCTACCTTTAAAGCATATGACAGAATACAGAAAGTTAAAACAGAATACGGACTAATGTGATCGAGGAAAGGAGACCTTCTGCCTGATTTAAGCCATCTACTTTTACGTGTGTGGAAGACTAGATCATTGGTAATACTAAAAATATCCACATCTGTGTTGAAGGGTCTAAATACGAGGCAGATCTAATAGCATGATTCTTCTCTGATCGCTCCAATAACCAAGACAGCTTCAAACTTAATCGCTACTACTCTGTCCCCTCCAAGCAATGATGGTGAGCATTACTGAATGTTGAACTGTTTCAATGAGAAAATCTGAATACCGCTTCGGTCCCTGGTTACACAGATGTAGGAGGTAATGAAAAGGTGGAATAGCTGAGGCTATAACTTTCGGCTCAGGTCTTTTAACGCCTTCAAACGGCTAAAGAACTTGAGCATGGAGAAATGAGTTTGGTTCTAGAGAGCTTTCAATGCAAGACGCTGCACTAAATAATATAGGGCAACTGTTACTTGCCTTAATCGAATGAAAACCTAGTATTCTTGATATATAATTTCTATAAGCTAGGTAAGGTGAATCAGTTGAGTACTAAGTATGCGCAGAAGATAGGAAACGCTGGAGCACTACCTTTGCTATTGCCCGGCCTTTCATGATGCTTCCATCTACAGCTATGCGGAGGTGAGCTCACGCGAAATATTGTACTATAGTGCGGAAGGTTCTGGGCTCGAGTACTGGTCAATATCTAAAATTATAGTAAATTAATTTAGATAAAAAAAATTTCAGTTCATTTTTGTAATTGCGGTCGTCCCTCGGCAGACAATGTCAAACCTCTCTGAGCGTATTTTTGACATGAAATGAAAGCTCCTCAAAAGAAACCATCGGGCGTTCGGAGGTGGCTTAGGATAAACTAAACTTATTGGAAAAATATCAAGACGCACTCCACAAATTGGAGGAGACGAGCCTCAGTGTATTCACCAATACTTTCGAATAGTAAAATAAAAACTATTGCTACTCTGGTATTTTTCTTCTCTTCTCTTCTGTGTGTTTGAAGAATTTATTTTTTTTCTTTTTCAATTCTATCAAAGGTTTTTGTTTTTTTTTTTAAATTATTCTCCTCTCTCTCTATTTCAGTTTAACTCATCAACGTGTTGCATTAAAAGAAATTAGACTGCAAGAGGAAGAGGGTGCACCGTTTACTGCGATACGTGAAGCCTCGCTGCTGAAAGAACTGAAACACTCAAACATTGTGACGCTGCACGACATTGTGCACACAAGGGAAACCCTGACGTTCGTTTTTGAATATGTGGTGCGTAAACCAAAGTCAAAATTCATAATATATACGTATATATATAAGAATAGTTAATATAAAATTTAATCTTCTAGAATACCGACTTATCACAGTATATGGAAAAGCATCCCGGCGGTCTGGATCATCGTAATGTTCGTTTATTTCTGTTTCAATTGCTGCGCGGTCTGTCCTACTGCCATAAGCGACGCGTTCTGCATCGTGATGTTAAGCCGCAAAATTTGTTGATTAGCGATTGTGGTGAACTGAAATTGGCGGATTTCGGTTTGGCGCGCGCTAAAAGTGTTCCCAGTCATACGTATTCGCATGAAGTCGTTACGTTATGGTACCGTCCTCCAGGTAAGTGATGAAGCATTGTGTGAATGCTGATGAATACGAATAAGATGATAGAGTAGCTATGTTTGTCGCATTTAAATTTTATATTCATAAATACGTATCGGTTTTGAAGGAAGAAATAATTTAAAAAGGATTAACGCACAAAACAACAATGAATAGAATGATCCGATTTAGGTCAAGTATGCGCCGTTTTGTCCATGTAAAGGTAATTTCATTATACTTCTCTCAGCCTTCGTTCCTATTGGCAAACAATTAGGCAGTCGATTTTCACAAGCCTCTCTTAAAGCGAATTTTTCACCAGCAAAATTGTTTGCCATAGACCGGTAGAGATGATAATCACTTGGTTCTAGGTCCGGACTGTAAGGTGAATGCATAAGAACCTCCTAACTAAGCTCCCGGAGCTTCTGGCGAGTCACCATCGATGTGTGTGGTCTGGCGTTGTCCTGATGGAACACAATTCCTCTCCTATTGGCCAAAGCTGGCTGCTTCTGGGCGATTGCTTCCTTCAGACGGTCCAATTGTTGGCAGTACAGTTCCGAGTTAAGAGTTTTGCTGTATGGGAGCAGCTCATAGTAGATAAATCCCTGCCAATACCACCAAACACACAGCAAAACCTTCCTCCTGGCCATCAATCCGTTTCCGCCTGCTCACCGCGTTTCGATCACGACCGTTTTCCCTTGACGTTATCGTGAGTGATCCACTTTTCATTGTCAGTCACCAATCGCTTCAGAAATGGAACGATTTTATCGGCGATTCGCAGACGGAAATTCGGTCCATGAGCTTTTTTTGCGTTAACTCGTGTGATACCCATACATTGAGCTTCTTTTCGTATCCAGCCTTATTCAAATGGTTCCAAACAGTTTTTTGTGCAATCTTTAATTCTTGGGCAGTCGAAACAGTGCTTACCTGACCGTCGGACTCGACAAAGTCCATGATTTAATCCGTGAAACATCTTTGCACACTCAGACAAAACTGAATCAACCAATCACAGAAATGCTTTTTTAGTACGAAATGTCATCTTTCTAACGCCATCTAGCGGAACCCGATCGGACTTACACAACGCGAGATACAGATAAATAATGCCGTCTATTGGAAAAAAAACGGATTTCTTTCTCAGCTGAGTTAAATAAAAACAGTCGAGTGGTACTATCTTGTGTACTATCGTCCAGAAGATGAGGGTTCGAGTCCTGGTCTGACAAGCATTCAAAATTATATGAAATTAATTTTTCCAATTGTGATCGGCACTCAACAGGGAAGCCACCCCAAGTGTATTTCTGACATCAAAATCCATTGGCCGTTCGGATGAGGTTTAGAAGAAGCATATCACAACTTCAAGGAGGAGCTGGGAAGAAAACCACTTCAGCGTTAGAGATGTAAGTACGAATTACAAATAAAAAGCAATTCCGAGTACCGAGTATTCTCAAGAATAGAAGAAAAATTATTATCCTGGGTTTTGGAGGAACGGAACGGAATAGCCTATAACTGGAGCCGCACTGCAACACCAGGAAATGTACAAAATTGTATCAAGAAGCATTTTATGGCCGATGACAGCAGACTGCTTTGGAGCAGTTTGCCTGATAAAACATACATACATATGTGCATGCTCCAGGAGTAGAAAGATATCTAAGGAAAGAGTGACTGTGCTTTTATGCAGGAAAATCGCTAGTAAGATTCTTTTGCAAAAACGTGTAGATGACGTGCACCATATGCAAACAATGATTTTTTTAAAAATCTCTCGGACAAGGAATGAGTGTTTTACAAGTTTTTGAGATATCTGAACCAAGCTTGGCATATTCAAACGAGCGTTTGTCGGAATCGGTCAGATCGGACGACTATAACATATCGATTTTTTAGATTTTGAGTCATAAATTTACGCACATATGATGGATTACACATTGGTGCTGAAAATTATCAAAATCGGACGACTATAACATATACTCGAGTTCTTCAAATACGAGGTTTAGGGCCAAAGATCCGTCCAAAAAGCACCTAAGAGCATTAAATTTTGTATTCTATTTTAAAATGAATAACCATATGATGATATTATTTAATTCCGGCATTGGCGAAGTCTATCAGACTCAACCCATTTGGGTATATTTCGTCATGGATGCTCTATTCACCGCTCATAAAAGCCATCTTTCGTCACATTGTCTATCTCGTCCATTAGGGTGTATGTATAAATCAAGGATATGTTGAAGAACTTAGCTTAGACTCTGCTTCTTGGTCTCCTCCCACGACCGATCCAACACAAAATTATCAAATTTATCCTCTGTATGGCCGCTATAGAATAATCACAAAAATCCTTGTTGTTCCCTCCATTGATGTTCGTGAATGGCGGTGATGTGAGTTCATTTGGAGAAGTCAAAATTAAACGTGATTTTGCTATTAAAAGTAAAGAAAGGCAAAGATTAATCAACTTTTCAAATAAATAAAACATTTTATATAATTAATTTAAGATTGGTTTGATTTTAGTACTCGGTTTAACGAAGAAAACGATTTAACGAATCGGTTAGAGAATTATTGTTTTCGGAAAACTACTGTATATTATATCTGAGCTGGTAAAAAATTATTTTCGATAGTCTGTGTTTTTTTTTCAATTTCTTCCACAGTAATCCATTTCTCTATCTTTCTCTTAGTACCGTTGTATTGTGTCTACTAGGTACATATGTGCACTTGAAAAATTTATGGGATGCGTTCTTTGTAGCTTGCTGTTTACGCATTGATTATTATACGTTAAGGTTTTTCTAATATGAATAATTATTTTGAACAGAATATGCTATTCCAGTAGATGTCTATTTTGAAGCTGTAATTTTTTGACATTTGACAAGAGTATTAAAATGGTGAAAACCTAGCAGGCATGGTTTGTAAAATAAAAAATGTTTCGGTCGTCGTAAAGCAATACAGAAATTGGTGAAAAAATGGAGCTGCTGGGGCACGTTAGTGATGTGAAGAATAAAACACGCACACGTCGCTCAAGAACAATTGGATTATTGCTGCTGTAGCCCAAAGTGTTGATGAAAACCCAGATTTGTCCATTCTCCATCGCTCTTCGAAATTGGGCATTCCATAAATGCCATCAAACCGTATTCTTAAGGCTTATAAAGTTCAGTTAACACAAGAACTCAAGCCGGCCGATCATAAACAACGTCGTGTCTTTGCTGATTGGGTCCTTTAAATGCATGAAAATGATCCAGAATGTCATCGAAAAATCACCTTGACTGATAAGGCCCATTTCCATTTCGATGCAAAAACGGTTCTGGGCTTGGAAAATCCAAAATTTATTGTTGAAAATCCTCTGCATCCTCAACGTGTAACTTTTTGGTGCGGTTTATGGTTCAACCCAATGAGACTGGAGCAACAGATACAGTAAATGGATTGCGCTCTCTCGAGATGATTAATGATTTTTCATGGCCGGAATTGGTTGGTATTGGACAACGTTTAATTTTAACAAGACTGCTCTACGTGCCACACAAGCAACGAAACTATCGATCTTTTAAGGGAAAAGTTTCCGGACCGTGTTATCTCTCGAAGAGGTAATCGCAATTGGCCACCAATATCTTCAAAGATGGAATTCGTGAAGCTACTGAGGGCATACAGCAGCCACTTTTCGATTTCGTGGTAGGAAATTTCATAAAAAAGATACGGTCGTGTAAGCATAGCCGTGGCTGCCATTTGACTGCTATTGTTTTCCATTATTAATGGCATGTCTACCTCTTTACATTGAAATAAATATCTCATTCATTCATTAAATATGATATCAAAAAACACCTCTTATTGAAAATTGCCTGTATTATTATTAAGTATATAGAAATGAATAAATATACTAAATAATTATTTAATAAAGTATTTAATCAAAAATTTCTAAAATTCAAAACAACTCCCTTTAGCATACCTAAAAGCTTTTTTATTTGCCCAGTTAAGCATAATTGCTTTCAATAAATCTCGTTAATATTTTAATTGTAAAACTATCGAAACTCGTATGTTTAACATACGAATTAAATACTTCCTTAATTAAATGCATAAAATATAACTTGGTAATTGATGCGTGAAATTCGGCTTAAATTAATTAATTTAAATCAATAAAAACATGTCTAGGAAATTGATTATTTTCAGCGGATAACCGCATGGCCTACACATATGAGTACATAAAATATAATATATATATATATATGTATATGCTTCCATGTGTGCAATTAAATACATATTTAGATATGTGAGTGGTATATATATACTATATATAATATTATACATGCGTGTATATCAATTTATCTGATTCTCTACACAGATTTGACTTGTCTCATGCAAGCTCAATTATCGATTTTTTCATAGCTTTTTGTTTCAGTGGAAATGCAAGTCAAAAGCATGGCAATCGAGCTGTACTATTATCCTTCCTTTCAATTGTCACTGTCATGACATGACACACATATACACGCACACACACACACATACACACACACTCTAACTAATACACCCACATGAACGAACATTTCGCATTGATATTGCAACAATAAACAATTGTCAAAGTACAAGCAAAAACAAAGAGGAGCTGGCAGGTGCTTCAGCAATAAAAAAACACATAAAAATGTACGGGTATATATGTATACCAAATAAATATTTATAAAAGCTTATACATGTATGTATGTATGTGTTGGGTTTATGTGGGGAAAAGGATTGAAATTGAATAGCTTACATTGATAGTGTTGATGATGGCTCAGACATACATACATACATATATATGTACGTGTATATATACTCGTTCACTTGCCATTGGTGTTGCACAACTAGCCAGTCAACCCAACCGCCAGCCCACTAGCCCAGCTGACATGGTCTTTGTTAGCAACAATAGATGCAGATCATCGCATGCGAATAGTACAATGGACAATGTAATTATTATCATCGTTCGCCCACACACACACACGCACACAAGCACACACACTGCAATAGTAGTGGCAATAGAACAGGTTGTTGCATGCACCAATTGTGCCAGTGTCAGGTGCCACACGCATTCGAGTGCACTCGAGCTTGTAATTGAGAAGCCAGTAGAAATACTGAAGTGTTCGTTTATTTGGCGGAATGCAACACAGTTTTGCTACATATAATACTTACATAAAAGTCAAGCGCGAAAATGCGAACAAAGCGAAAGAAAGCAAAAAAAATTTTAATAAAACCACATGCGGCAGTCCCAAAAAAGAAATCACAATAAATCAAAACAACTAAGTTATTGAGTTATTGTTTTGCAGTAGTTAAAATATTCAAATTAATAATTTTTAATTGGACCGCTTGCCGTTGAATTTTTTTTCTTGTAAAAACTATTTTCCGCATTTCGGCGCTTAACTAAATGTGCGTGTGTTTAACAGACCGTTAAACCTTACAAGTACATATATTTATGTACGAGGTGTGTTCAAAAATAATAAGAATTACATTTTCCTTTTGTACAAAACATTAATAAAGTCAAAAAGTCTGCGGTTTTGTTTTGCATATTTCTAAACAAAATTTTTATTTATTGAAAATTAATTTAAATCAAGTACATATTGACCAATTATTATCTATGACCTTGAGTCCCTATTTGGATAGCTTCATAATTCCATCAGTGTAGAACTTCTGTGTTTACTTTTATGAAATTTTCCATCACCAATTCGCAAAGGACTCTCAATAGCTTCATGAATTCCATCTTTGAAGTCTTGCATCGACGGTAGCCTGTTGGCGTAGATCTTACATTTCACGCGGCCCCAAAGGAAGAAGTCGCAAGGTGTTCAATCTCAAGATCTTGGTGGCCATTTACGATCACAATTTCGAAAGATAATGCGGTCCGGAAACTTTTCCCTCACAAAAAATTCGAAGATGTGTGGCACGTAGCGCCGTGTTGTTGAAAGTAATGGGCCTCATCAGTCAAGATGATTTTTCGATGAAATTCCGTATCATTTTCGTGCATTTCAAGGACCCAATCAGCAAAGACACGACGTTGTTAATGATCGCCGGGCTTGAGTTATTGTGTTAACTGAACTTTATAAGACTTAAGATCCAAGTCTTTATGCAAAATGCGGTGCACTGACGTCCAAAGAACGGTGAGGAATGGACAAACAAGGGTTTTCTTCAACCATCTGGGCTACAGTAGCAATATTCTCAGTTGTCCATGTTTATGTTTATTCTTCATAGCTCCATTGGTTGTAAATTGGTTAATTATTGAAGCCGCCAAGTTGTAACTGCTTATAAGTCCTCCTCCAATCTCATCAAACACTCAACCACACATAGTTTGGCTTCCGCGGTCGTTAGAAGAGGGTCACCAGCCTTTGAGCCTTTTTATGAGTCACATCAAAAGCGTTTTTTTTTTTTTGCCTTAATTTATGTAGCACCCAAACATCGAGCTTTTGTGACTAGCTAGCCTTTTACCTAAATGATTCCAAACTATCATGTAAGCTCTTCCAGTTGTCCGATTTCATCGGGGTTTTGAACGAAGTAGATCTTTGACATTCAAATTTCCAGATCCGAATTGAGCAAACCACTGCTGATAATAACGTTCATTTACAAGCATTCTCACTGTAAACGAACCAAATTTTTCAAATTTTCAAATCAAAATAACTTTTTACACGCATGATGATTTACAGGCTGCCATTAAGTCTCTCCAATGCAATCATACCATCTCAAAGGTTGCAATAAAATACAGAGAGATCGTAAAGAAACTCTCGACAGTATGCGAACCGTACGTGGTTTGGGAGCCTGGTCAAAGGCACATTTTAGGGAGCTGCATAGACGACGAACTGGTCGGAAAGTGAACAGTCCTAGCCACGGTAAACTGTACATAAGTATCTGCTAAGGCTAGCCTTCACCAGAAGGGCCAACTGTAGATGACAGACCAAAACCACGTGCAATGTAACGTGCCAAATCTGGACATTAATCGAGATAAACAGAATCAAGTCGCTACTTCTTCTAATCCGGACTTCCCTCCATTAGCATAACGACCGGCGTAATAACTGTCTGACATTGTCGTATGGGGACTCATTCTAGAAGGATGGGCTGCTTTTCAAACGACTTCGGCCGCAGCTGTCTAGCTTTATCACTGCCCAGCTTTTAGTGCGGTCCGTTATCGTTTTCTCATCTCTCATGTGTCATTAATTAACCTAAATTCCATAAAACACAGTAAGTGGTTTGAACATTTGGAAGAGTGAAAGAAACCTCTTTAGCATCACAACGAGCCAAGAAGCCGAAGTGCGCTTGGTCAGGGTCCCGCGATCAATCAACTTGTTAAACTAACTAACATTGACGTTGCTGCCTTCAAAATAGTCCATGTTAGAGAGGATGTACTTCGCCACCCCTTCCAATCACCGAAACACTGCTCAAATTTGTTATTTGGTAATAAAAAAAGTCGCGCAGAGCCATGTCTGGCTTGAATATCGTACAGTATTGTTTTTGGCAAAGAATTCACGAACAAGGAGGGTAGTGCCAACGGGTGTATGCTACCGCTGGGATGATAGAACCGACGACATATCCTGAAACACTTGTCGTTCAGACATGTATACCAAAATATTACGAAAGTGCAGATTGTGAAGCCTCCCAAGCGCACGAAATTTAAAAATTACCTATCTATATTTTTTAGAACACGCCTCGTATGTATGCACGAGGGGACTAACAAAAGTTCGGCAAGTTGATCAGAAAAAAGTTATTTTTGTATTTATTCGTGTCCTTTTTTATCTTCTCTACATAATCGCCATTGATTTCAATGCATTTCTTAAGCATCTAAATCCACATCTGAAAACAGTCTTCAAAATCTTGCCTTTTAAATTTATCAAGTTCAGCACTAACCGCATTAATTATCTCCTCGTTGCCATTAAAGACCTTTTCTGTAAATTTTATTTTAATTTTTGGAAATAACCAGAAATCACAAGGTGCTATATCCGGTGCTGGTGCTGGTGCTGGACATATTTCTTTGATTTCAGAGATCGCTATAAAATTACTCGTTATTTCAGCAGTGTGGGATCGCGCGTTGTCATGATGTAAAAAGTAGCGTCGCAAATCCCATTTCTTCCTGTTTTCCAAAAAATGTTTGAAAAATTTGGTAAGCACTCTTCGGTGTAGCATTTTGCAGTTACCATCTGACCCTTTCCAGAGGAATAGCAGCTACGATTTTAGATCGGGTGAAGTAAGCTGACATCATCACTTTTGCTGCAGATTTTTGTTGCTTAGATTTTACGGGTGGGTTTGCTCCTGTTGGGCTCCATACCATGGACTGCTGTTTGGTTTCTGGATCGTACTTAAAGAACCAAGATTCGTCACCAATAACGAGTTTAGTAAAGTTGCTAGAATGACGATTTTCGTAGTACCCATCGAGCATATTTCTTTGTGTATCCCCCATGATGACTTAATATTCGCGGTACAGCCATGGCATTCAAGTCCAATTCATTAACAATCATTTATTGTGTCAATCGTGGGTCTTCGTCAATTTTGGGCTACACCAGAGCTACAGTGACGTCGTGAGTGGAAGATTTTGGTCGACCTTCTCGGGGCTCGTCCTTTACGGAAAAATCTCCGGTCTGGAATCTTCGGAAATAGTCTTTGAAGACGGTGCAATTGTTCTATATGCAATTTGACATTCACTGAATATTTGTATTGGCTGTAAATTACGCCCAAACTCGAAGAGAATCACATGGCGAATTTCTGTTTGCGTTGGTGGTGGAATTTCGTCTGACCTATCCTCAGCTATCTTTCATTTTTTCGTCTCCATTTTTGCCTATCGTTCTTAGATTTTAAAGGAAGACTGATAAAGGTAATTGCAAAGGATTTGGTATTTTTAGATTTAACAAAAACAAATAGAACTGACCGAACTTTTGTTAGTTCCTTCGTAGGCATGCATGAATTAAATAATTTAACTATTTTTTCCATTTTCCTTTAGCTCTTTTTTTTTGCTAACCTCACGATTTTGCACTCTTTGTTACGTAAAAGTACCGTTAAGCTCACTGTTCAGCATACAGATTAGCATCCTTTTTGACCACAAAGCTTCTTTAAAAATTCCACGCTGTAAGGATTTACGCAAAAAAAAAAAAACAAAAAAAAACGAAAGATGTGACGGAGAAGAAAGGATTTATCTTACCTATTTATAATTCTCGTTAACTTTTACTTTGTACGAATTTGTTATACACAATGCTCCTGACTGGAGGGGCATGTAGTGGTTCCTCTTTCACTCTGTTTGCATGCATAATTAATTGTCTGCATACTTTGTTTCTTCTTCTTATTGCTACTTCTATTGTTATCCTATTTTTTATGCACTGCTTTCGCTCTGACGGCAATAACTAAAATGTTCTCAAAAAGCAATCTGAAAAAAGAAAGAAATCAAATTGCGTCAAACCCACTTGCCACAGTTTGCTTGGTTAGCTGTTGCTGCTGCTGCTGCAGCTGCTGCGTAAGCATCGTCGTTGCGGCGCCAAAGAATGTTTTTGTAATTAAATTAAGATATGCTTTTTGCTCTCCTTTGAAATTAAACGAGTTGCAGTAGTGGCATGTTTTAGTACGAGTAAACCCAAGAAGTGTACATATTGAATCGGTTCTTCACTTTCAGCGCTTAAAACCGTGAACCCCAGCTTGCAGCATCCATTGTTGTTCCGACGCTTACGGCGGCCAACTCGTTGTGGAATTCATTAATGTTAGTAAAGATCGTTAAAAAAAAAACTAAGAAAAAATTATTACACCGAATCATCGCTGAGAATTGACCAAATCGATTATATTTTGGACGAATCTGCTTTCTTTAATCCTCTTAGAAGCGCAAATAAATCTCCTTCCACTTCCGTGTGGCCTTAGTTTCGCGGAATTGTTCTCGTTAACCTTGTTTCATGCCCTTATTCTTACAAGTGCTTGTAACGTTCTTCGTATTTTCGAAATAAGAACGGTCTTACCGCGGTTTCCGACCACATCGGTTCGTATTAATTCAAATATGTGTTCGTATATTGATAGCGATATTCTCGTTGTTGAGGCATAAACGATATTGCCGTCTCAATAGTTCTCTTTCGGTGGAAATACTCGTATTCACAAAATATTCCACCAGATCTGTCAACTCTTCGGTACTGCGGATCTTATGCCTACTAATCTAACGGTACGGTAAATTCGACACAACATTTTTTCGGCGCTTTGCACTCTGAATCGCAAAAGCTCTTGTAGGACCAGCGCGCGGTCCTTTAACTTTTCCCCTGGTCGCTTGCGCCATCAGCGGATCTCGTCTTTCGAGTGTTCGAAATACCGAAAGCTTGAAAAAACTTGAAGAAGTTTCTCTTTTTTTTTGTGGAACCACAGGAGGGCTTTGTCTCTTTGGTACGCAGGTAGCGCTCATTGAATTAAGTTCTGGGCAATGCCTAGAAGCAGATAGAAATGGTATAAACCATCGTGGCATCTAACCAGAGCTTCAGGTGACAGGCTGTCCCGAAGGGTTCGAACCGGAAAGAGAGAGTTGTCAGATGAGTTGGTTTTAGAGAGTATGCGGAGAGGTGGTTAGTGGCGTTAAGAGGAGACTCATTACATGCAGGACTTACCTTGGGCTTGTTGAAGTCATGCCTGTATGGGGAGTAGTTTAATTGACTTCAATATCCAGATCTTAATTTTGGTCAGTATTACTCGAGTCTCCCGAGGCAGCTCGAGCTCTTGGTCTTCCATAGGTGGTGGTTGTATTCCGAAAACGCCATTCACGTGTAGAAAGTCTATGAAGGTGTTGACTGTCACTCTGTGAATGCCGTTAATTGTATTTCGGTATACAGAGTGCTCAAGTCGTGTACTCCATTCTTAAATTGCTTATGTACGCAGAGTTCCGCTTCCAAAAGCTGTCTGTTGGGTTGACTAGTTCATCCTCAGGAAAAGTATGTCGTGGCTTCTTGGTAGGGGCAAGGGCCAGACTTTGTAAATTTTGTTTTCCACCCTGCTTATCTCTACTGTTTCATGCCGAATATGCTATAAAGTTTGGTGAAAATACCCCAGGTGAGTTACACTTGTCGGTGCTACTCACAGTCAAGTGTACCTGATCATCTACGGTAGCGGATTTTTGTCACCAAACCAAACCATGAAACTAGAGGTTCCTGCGTTTTACTTGGCAAAGGAAATTTTGTTGTTAATATTGTTCGCGTACTGCACGGAGACTTATGGATTCGAATCTGCGCGTAGTTACATATGAAATTATGGAAAAATTGTTTTATTTGCGATCGCCCCTTAGCAAGGAAAGTCAACCTCCCTGAGAATACATTAAAAAAGCTCCTTAAAAAATCCATAAGACTTTGGGTCTCAGAAAAAACTGTAGCTCCCTACATTCATTGGAAAAGTATTAAACGAATACCAAAATTTGGTGAGGAGCTCAGCCGGAAATTGCTTCAGTTCTTATACAGCAAGCAGCCTCTGGAGTGTTACTTGCATTTGATAGTACTTCGTGTCGACAGATATGTATATGTATTGAAAGATGTTCAGAGGAGTTCGGTCTATGGCCCGCCATAACAGATTCCTGTTCAGATAATTTGTTTTAGGTGTAATTTATTTTTTAAATAATTAAATGAGTAAAGTTTTACATATTGAGAAGCAGTAACAAAACATTTTAAGCCTTCTTATTGTACATTTTCTCAATCTTTCGTTCGCACTTTTATTCAAAATTATCAACAAATTATTCCAACTAGAAAATCCCATTTAATTTTTTTAATTTTTTTGTTTTCCTTTTATAAAAAAACAAACAACAGAGAGTGTAAAATTTAATCGCCTTCAGCTGCAAACAATTTACGCTCATTAAGGTTTAAAAGAAAAGATGATGAGATGCCTAGAGATGTACAACAACAAAAAAATCTATTATGCGAACAAGTAAAGCATTATAGTATTCAGTTTACTGTGAACTTTGCAATTTTCGAATTTTCAATTTTCTATTTGATTATCCATACTCTTCGCTCTCCTAATACGGTTTAGTCATTGCTTTGCGCCCATAAATTCATTTTGCTGCCTTTGGGTTTTGCGGCTGCCGCAATGCGAATACTTCTTTTCTTTTTCTGTCTTTTTCTGCGTTTTTTTCTTTGTTTTTTTATTTTTGTTTTTTTATTTTTGTTTTTTTTTTTTTGTATATAAGTATCAGGTCAAAAAGTTGTTATTGACCGGCTGTCTCAAGCCATTTGATGCTCCGTCGTCATCAATCGGCTTTGCAGCTCCCAAATCAATATCCTGTCCGCCTTAATTTACTTTCCGAATAGACATAATGTATTTTTGTTGTTGTTGTTTTCTTTTTTTTTCTTTTTTCTTTTTGTTGCATAGACATGCAAACTAAATTTGAAAACTGTAGTACACTTTGCACTGTAGTACATACATATGTACATATGGACCAACGTGTTAGTGTGTATATACCTGCTGGTTATGTGTCTATGGTCAGTTTTTCGATGTAGTTGCTGAGGCCACTTCCTCTTCGGCAGTCTAGCCGGAAATACGGAGTTTCCTCAAATTTCCAACATGCTCTTTCCAGTCCAATGGTAAAGCAAAATAATAAAGAAGGAATATTCATTAATTTTTTTTTCTTTGCCTAAGAAAATCTTTTCTCTCTTTTCAAGAGTTAGGCTACTCTGTTCCTTAAATTCTGTTCTTAAATATTTAAGAAAAAAAATTTCACAGCAATTATTTAACTGACTTCTGCAGGGAATGTATGAAGGAGGAAAAAGAGATACCCTAAGGCATATGTCACGCGATTGGGAGGGAGGAGAATTGCTTTAAGAGGCTTTAGAAATTGAAGGGAATCATTGCTTTTGGTTTGACCACTGGAAGGATGCTGTTAGGATCCTCAGTGGCAAAAAGATACGTGATTGCGGGTATCGCCTTCCTTTTTAGCGAGATAACCTTTCCTGACCTTCTTTTATTCCATGCTGGCCATATTGGCTTCATCTCAAGTTAACTTCTGCGATCACCGCTTGTGATTTTATTCTTACATATTTTAAGGCTCTTAGTACTATTTACAGCGATACGGCGGGCGTAGGACCTTCTGGGTTCAAGCTCCTTTAATTAGATTTCATCATCCACCCTGTTTGATCTAAAGGGTGGTTAAATTGTAAGGGCCGATGTTGAATGTAAACCACACCTAAACGCCAAGTTTTTTTCCGAATTTAATTTGACATTTCTCTATTTCAGACTTACTCAATTTGAACCATGGAGAGATACACAATCCAACAACGTGTTAAAGTTATCCAGACTTATTATGAAAATTTTCGAAGAAAATCATCTTCAGTGATGAGTCACATTTTCACCTCAGTGGATTCGTCAATAAACAGAATTGCCGCATTTGGGCGAATGAGAATCCAAGAGTGATTGTCGAAAAACCAATGCATCCACAAAGAGTGACTGTTTGGTGCGGTTTATGGGCTGGCGGCATCATCGGGCCGTATTTTTTCCAAAATGAGGCCGGTCAGGCAGTTACTGTGAATGGTGTTCGCTATCGTGAGATGATAACGAATTTTTTATGGCCACAATTGGAAGATATGGATGTGGACGATATGTGGTTTCAGCAGGACGGTGCCACTTGCCACACAGCTAACGAAACAATGGCTCTTTTGCGCAACAAATTCAATGGCCGTGTTATCTCACGTAATGGCGATGTCAATTGGCCCCCAAGATCATGTGATTTGACACCGTTGGACTTTTTTCTCTGGGGTTATTTGAAAGAAAAGGTGTACGTCGATAAGCCAGCAACAATTCAAGAGCTAAAGGATGAGATAATTCGGCACATTAACTGCATAGAAACTCCATTATGCCTCAGCGTCATCGAAAATTTGGACCATCGTATGGAGGTGTGCCGCCGAGGTCGCGGCGCTCATTTGGCCGATATTTTGTTACATACATAATTGAGTAATACCAATATATCATAATAAAATAAAATTTCAATAATTTCCTAAATAGTTTGTGTTTTATTCAAAATCAACATCGGCCCTTGAAAATTTAACCACCCTTTATTTGTATTAATAAAAATGTATTTAGTCTGCATATGTTGGAACTACTATCTTGCCCCATTAATTCTTATCCGGAATAACTACCCCGTAGCTCTTTGTAAAGTTATAAATGGAATCTTCTTAAATTAATAACTAATTTGTGGTGTTTCAGTTTCCACATATTTAGTCATCGTCTTAATTCTGGTGGACAGTAGATTCACGCGGACACAATCCAAGTAGGTTTGGTCCACAATGTTCCCATAACACATATGTAGCTATGATTCCGTAAAGTAACTTGCAGGTGGTTGATGTTATCTCTAGCTTTGGCCACCAGACCACTGTTCGGTAGGGAAATTTAAGTTTGAAGTCCAGCCAGTGTCATTTATCCAATTTTTTATCCTCCTTAGTCCGCCCTGCTTGATATTACATAAAGTTTGTGAGAATTTTCATTCACTTGAAGCACAGATTGTCTGCATACAATATGACTCTGCATCAGCTTTCTTCTTCCGATACCTCAACAATTGGTTTAATGAACAACCCAATCCACTTTGTGGGGTTGACATGCCTAAGTGCCACTATCTACTACCGCCAGCTCAGACTTTACGACACTACACCCGAGCAATTGTATACGTGAAAGTACTTTTTAAACGAGATAGATATCTTTTCGAAGACTTATAAAATCCTCGTAATCATCCGATGCAATTTCACTTCGCTCAATGGACGGAAGATCGCCTGGCATAAGATGAGTTTTTTTTTATCGAAAAATCATCTTTAACCATGGAAAAAGCACTGCTTCTGTTTGGTACGGCATGTGGACCGGGTGCAACATTGTTCTGTTTTTCCTCGAAAACAAGAAAGGAGCTGTTGTTACCATCAATGCCGATCGTTACCGTGTCATGCACAGAGACTATTTGTTTCCAAATGTTGAAGTGACTTTAGGTTCAACAGGACGGTGCTATGTGACTCTGTTGGACTATTTGTGCTGAACCGTTAAAGATAAGTGCTACACTAATTATCCAGAAAAGATTCACGACTGGAAATACGAAATTTATGTCGCCACTATGGGTGCAAGGGTTTCACATAATCGAAAATGTGTTGCGAAATTGGGTCGACCACAGAATAGATATACTGCAAGGGCAGCCACGGCAGTCATACGAATGAAGCGGTGCTCCATCATTAACCGGAATGATGAAGCATTTAAATAATGACAAAATCATTGAAAGATATTAATCAGTATTTTTTATAACAATTCTCAAAATCTATCGTAGCCCACCTATTACTTTATATACGAGGGGATGAACAAAAGCTCGGTCATTTTGTTTTTGTTAAATTTGAAAATACCAAATCTTTTGCAATTACTTTATTAGTCTTCCTCTCAAATTTTAGAACGATCGGGTGAAATGGAGACGAGAAAACGCAAGATAGCTGAGGATAGGTCAGACGAAATTCCACCACCAACGTAAACTGAAATTCGCCATGTGATTCTCTTCGGGTTTCGGCGTAATTTACAGTCAATACAAATGTTCAGTGAATGCACAAATGCATATGGAACGATTGCACCGTCTCTAAAGATTATTTCTAAGTAATTCCGAAGATTCCAGACCGGACATTTTTCTGTAGAGGACGAGCCCCGAGAAGGTCGACCAAAATCTTCCACTGATGATGTCGGTTTAGATCTGGTGAAGTGCAAAATTGACGACGACCCACGATTGACACAAGAATTAATTGCTAATGAATTGGGCTAGAATGCCATGGCTATGTATCGCGAATATTAAGTAATCATCTGAGATACACGAAGAAATCTGCTCGATGTGTACCACTAATTTTAATAATGCGGTTAATGCTGAACTTGACAAACTTAAAAAACAAGATTTTGAAGACTGTTTTCAGAAGTGAATCTATAGGCTTACGAAATGCATTGAAATCAATGGCGATTATGTAGAGAAGATAAAAAAAGACAAAGATTAAGATTAAATACAAAAAGAATTTTTTTTTTCTGGTCAACTCACCGAACTTTTCTAAATCCCCTCGTACATACATATATACCTTCATTGAAATATTTTTGTAAGCTTGTATACATTGTGTTGCTTATACTTCTGGTATAAGGCAGCTATGGTTAGAGAAATTTCCATTAAATATGCGCACGTACATAGGTACATATCTATGTATATGTAGTGTGTGTTTGTTGAATTGTGTTTTTTTAATTTTTAATCTCGAAATGGGCAGCTTAGAGAGTTTGAAATGTAACCCGCTCGTAAGCACTATGACCTCATATAAAAGTCATTACAACTTTTTCTAGTTTATACATTTTCTATAAAACTCTAAATGTACATATGTACATACATACATATTACAATATATTTACTCATACATCACCTTCTTCCTTCCTTCCTTCTTTCCTTCTTCCACAGATGTTCTGCTCGGTAGCACAGAATACTCGACATCACTGGACATGTGGGGTGTCGGCTGTATATTTGTGGAAATGGTAACTGGAATGCCAACATTCCCCGGCATACGTGATACATATGATCAACTGGATAAGATATTTAAATTACTTGGCACACCCACTGAGGAGACGTGGCCGGGTGTTACACATTTTCCTGGTTATAAACCGCATAAGTTAGGTAAGTTAATGACTAAAAAGAAGCTAAAATAAATTGAACAAAAATTCTTAAGTAAAAAGTTGTTGAAACGTAATTGTAAAATAGCTGATTCACATAAGAGGTGTGGTCTTTGTAAGAAAAGCTGTGTATATGATACTAATAAGTGCGTCATTTGAAAACTATTTGGACCTTGTCATGATGAGATGGTAGGATTGCGAATAGGTATATTGTATTTAGCTTACAATAGTTGCATGGAGTCCACTTGGAAGCCTTGTGGCGCCAACAGGTGAAGAGGGGAGATTTTTTTGTGCACAGGTTACTTAATCTGAGATTTTAAATTTAGGTATAATCAGTCTATAAAGTGGTATAATCTGCTCTGTTCTAATTTAATGTTACTATCGAACATAGAGAGTTCCACCACCGTGGTTAAAGAGATGGACCATGTATTACCTGAGTGGTCGACAATCATTGGTAGGGTTTCTAGGTCACAACTCCAAACTCATTACAATTAAACTATACTTCAAAACTCCCTCCACCGCCACCGCTAGATGGCGTTCCCACTGCACGAAAACTACAACCCTCTTCATCAACCGACTGAATGCATTCCTTTACTCCACATACTACTGCGAATGCTACCAAATTACAAAGCCCCAACAATACCCTCAAGCCAGTCGGCAGCACCTGGGTAAAAGACAAATCAACGGTGCTATTAACTTAAAATGCGATCATTGACTATGCCTCATCAATGAGGACAGCGGGGACTAGATAGCCACATATGAAAAAGCAAAAGAATACCGTTCTGAGGTATTCAACCCACACCCTTGAGCTGCCTCGCGAGACCCGAGTAACAATAGCACAATTAAGGTCTGAATATTGTGGCAGACTCAACTCATATTTATCCAAACTCTATCCCGACATACGTAACGTATGTCCTCCTTGCACTGAGTTCTGGTATGGCTTTAACCACCTCGGTCTCTATGATGCGACCCTCGCACTATATTAACCATCACTTTGCAGGCTCACTAAAATTTACTCATATAAAGTCTCTCTCCGACTGGTGCAAACTCGTCGAAACAGCTCGTTTCTTGAGCTTTCCGTTAGATTACCGCAGCTGGGGCTCAGAAAACCCAAGATTTATTGTTGAAAATCATCTCCATCCCCGACGTGTAACTGTTTCGTTCCGCTTATAGTGCGGAATTTCGGTGAATGGATTGCGCTATCAAGAGATGATTAATGATTTTTTATGGCCGTAATTGGATGGTATTGGACAACGTTTACTTTTAACAAAACGGCGCTTCGTGCCACACAAAGTGGCGACAGAGATCTTGTGATTTAACACCCTGCGACTTCTTCCTATGAGGCCACGTGAAAGATAAGGTCTGCGCCAACAGCCCAAAGACGATTCAAGACTTCAAAGATGGAATTCGTGAAGCTATTGAGGGTATACTAAAGTAGCCACTTGCGATTTCTTGATGGGAAATTTCATAAAAAAGATACGGTTCTGTAAGCGCTGATATTATTTTCCATTAGTAATGGCATATCTTTTTCTTTACGTTGAAATAAATACGCGATCATTTATCTCAACAAATAACATTCTTTGAATATCAAAATTACACCACTTCTTGGAAATATTTATTAATCAGATTTCTCATTTTCTATCACTACAGGTTTTTATCGACCCCGCAAGTTAGGTCACAACTTTCCTAGACTTTATGATATCGTTGATGGTGAAACGATAGCGAATGCCTTTCTACAATTGAATCCCGAACAAAGAATAGGCGCCGAAGAAGCGCTGCAACATCCCTATTTTGCGCCGTTGCCGCGAAAACTTTACGAGCTGCCCGACGGTGAGTATATTTAAATTATAAAATAGGAAATTTTCAGTTCGCTGTTGACTTAGATCTTAGAAATATATCTGTACAGGAAAGTTTTTAAAAATATTATATAAAATATATGTATATACGTACTTACATATGTAGGTATATATGCACCGTCTGTAAAAAAATTGAGAACCAAAATTCTCTGTCAGTTTGTGTTTCCAAGCGTAAAGTTAGCTAACTGTCTTCGTATCCTTAAAAGCAAAAATAATTAATAGAAAGTTTTTGCAAAATACACAAAAACCAATCTGAATATAGAAACTAACAGTATAATAAGCACAAGAATAGGAATGAGCGATGACAATGACAGCTACATGCATACATACATACATATATATGGTACATATTTATTTTTCCTATTTACTTTGAGCACTATAAACTCATTGCGAATTTAAATCGACATAATCATTGTCACCGTTAAATAAAATGAAAATGACAACGACGGAAATTTTCAACCTTTCAATAGCTCAAAAACACAGAGAATGTTACGAAACTTTTCCGAAACTTCGGGAGAAGGCAAAAAGAGCGAAAAACTACGAATGTGAACAATAAAAAGATCATTACAACTGCTGACAGTTGACAGAATTCACTTGGAGATTGGAGAGAAATGTTAAAATAAATAGCAAGAAGTCTGGCTAAAGTTTTTGCAAGCAAAGTAATTTAATTAAAAAGTAAAACATTTACTCAACTTACTCGCGAAAAAGCTGTTTTATAATTACAGTACATGGGGTGTGGAGTGTGCATATGTATGTACAGTTTAGATATGTACGTACTCGTATGTAATGACTGGTGGAAGATAAAAATATCAGACAGTTGCGTAAATATCGAAGGATGTTTGCTAAAAGTATATGTACTTTTGTCCATACATACATACATATATTTAGTACCTAACTGAAGAAGCTTATTACCTACACAATATAGTATAATATGTATTATATAATATTGTATGTGTGCTTGTAAAGCTGCTGGCGTTAAGCTAAATTTGAGGAAACCCCTAAATACATACTTAGCTACTCATGCAATTAAATTAAGCTTGATAGATTTTTTATTGGAGAATTAATATTTTTTTCTTGTGCTGCTTTTAAATATTCTGGAAATATTCAATAAGACTACTGGAATTATATACATAGTACTCTAATATTCGATCATTTAAATTTTTAAAAATTTATATTAAGCTGGGAGAAGCACGTTATTTTATTTAAATAATTAATTTTTTTTAATTTGTTATTTTATTTCTTATTTTATTAACATTTTTTTTTTAATTTAACGTATTTAATTTAATTTAATTTTTTTTTTTAGTTATTTACATATTTTATTATCTTTTTTTATTTTATAATAATAATAATATTGCTATATTTATTTTTTATTAAATTTTATTTTGTTTTATTACATTTTTTTTGATTTTCTGATTTTTATTTTAATAAACATTGAATAATAAAAATATAAACAAACTATTTGTTTTTCTATTATGGAGTGTTTTTCTTTCATTTTGTTTAATATAATGTTAAATTTATCTGATTTGAATTGATTTTGTTTAACTGCATTTGATTTTATTTTATAATATTTTTTATTTTGTATTTATTTTCTTTTAATTTAATTTATTCATAAAATGTAGTAATTTCTAGTTTATATTATATTGTTATACATATTTCCCTTTTTGTTTTATTTGGTTTTGCCTCATTTACTGCGTCTATTATTTTAATTTAATAATATTATTTTTTATTTTATTATTACTATTATTTTGTTTTAAATTACTTACTTATTTTATATTCTATATTTTTTTTAGTTTGTTAACTTAATTGTAATAATTATTTTATTTTATTTTTATGTTTTTAATTTTATTTTATTTTATTATTTTTTTTTTAATTTTTATTTTAATCGCTTTTTTAATTTTTTTTTCTTTTTTTCAGTTTTTTTATATTATATAATTTTTTATTACTATATTTATTTTTTTTCATTTCATTTTGTTTTATTTTATTTTATTTAAATTTGTATTTTATTTTTATTTTGTTTCATTTATTTTATTTAAATTTATTGCGTCTAATTTTGTTTTAAAGTTTTATATTTTAATTTAATTTAAGTTTTTTATTATTTTGTTATATATTTTATTGTTTTCCTATTTTATTATACTATATTTTATATAATATCTGATTTTTCTTACAACTGATTTCAGTTTGTTCTTATATAGTTTTAAATTTATATTTTTGTTTAATTAATTTATTTTGTTTTTTATTTTACTTTATTTTATTTTATTATATTTAAATTTCTTTATTTATTTTGTTGTGTCTGATTTAATTTTGTTATTTTTTTTTAGTTTTATTTTCTATTTTTGTGTAATAATTTAATTTTGTATTATAATATTTTAATTTAATTTAATTGCTTTTTATTCATCTTTTATTTACTTTATTTCATATTTTATTTAAATATATTTAATATTATTATATATCATTTTGTTCTTTTATTTGATTTGATTTGATTTTGGTTTATTTTATTTTGATTTAGTTAACTGTATCATATTTTGTATTCAAATATTTTATTTTATCAATTCATTTTATATTTTACATTATTTAATTTTTTATTTATTTGTTATTTATTTTACTTTATTTTTTCTTCTATTTTATTTAATTTTGTTTCTTTTTATTTATTTATTTTATTTTATTTCATCATTTTTTTAATTTTTCTGTTTATTCGTTATATATTTTATTTTGTCATATTATTTATTTATTTCAATTTATTTAACTCACTAAATATTTTATTTTTTTATATTTTATTTTAATTTAATTTGATTGCATTTTTATTAAGTTTATTAAATGTTTTTTTTTTTTTGTTTTATTTCCTTTTGTTCTATTATATTTTACTTTATTTAATTTTGTTGTTGTTTTTGTTTCATTTTGTTTTAAATAGTTTACTCTGTTGCATTTAATTTATTTTATTTAACAGCAACCGAAAACAATATTAAAATATATAAAATATTTTATTTTAATGTCATTTATTTAATTTCTTTTACTTTTGTTTTTTTTATTTGTTTTTTATTTTATTTTATTATGTTTTTATTTAACTTACGTTTTTTTTTAGTAATTTGATATTAATTTAGTTTATTTCCTTAACTTAACTTTTAACTTGATTTTATATTATTATATATCGTATTTTTCTTTTATTTGATTTTATTTCATTCTGTTTTATTTTATTTTGATTTAGTTATCTGTATCATATTTTGTATTAAAATATTTTACTTTATTTTATTTTAGTTTTTAAGTTAAGTTTAATAATATATATTATTAATACTTTATTTTGATATTATTCAGAAATAAATTTGTGTTATATAATATTTTAAGCTTAATTTTATGTATATATATTTTTATTTCATTTAATTGTTTTATCCTTTGCTTTTATTTTATTTGATTATTTTTAATTTGTTTCGATTTATTTTTTTCTTTTTAATTTTATACGTTTTATATTTTTATTACGGCGCTTCATTTTCCATATTTAATTTTGTTCTATACATGTTTGTTAAGATTTAACGTTAAAGTTAAATACTAATTTATATATTTGCTATCCATCGATGAGAGACTACTTTCTTATCAGCAGCCCCTCAGAAGTTTTCCCTTAAATATCTCCTATCACATAATTAAAAGCCAATTAATTACAGCTTTAAACATGCACAACACTTCAGCGGTTCGCCTGTGTGTGAGCTCTTAAATGCGCACTCATAAACCTAGTAATGCACAACAAAGAAAAACAAAAAAACCAAGCACTATTTTATCATTACCACCAATCAGCAGTAAATCCATCGTTCTAAGTCACTTCATTCATTACAAGGACTGCAGAAAACACAAAAAAAAAATCGCTTAAGCAGCGGCAAACACAATTGCACCGACAATGTGCCATTATAAGGGACCCGCTGAATCGGAATGCTTTATATACCCTGTAGGGAAAAATACTAACTGTTAAAACTAGAATATAACTAGTTCACATTCAATCATTTTCTCATGGTAGCAAATGGTATTTTTAATATGTCATACGAAGTGTAAATTAATCCACTATGTATCAGCTTCATACTAGTTGTATACTAGTTAATTTATGCTTGTAGAATTTCTTCACAAATGTCCCGCTGCTGGAGAATTGCTACACAAATAACGAACTGGTACGATTTCAACTATAAAATACTAGTTTTTAACTAAAGACATAAATTAAAATAAGCTTTAAAGTACTTCAGTACTTCAGCTGTACTTCTGTACGTGTAGTGACGCTCGTTCCTCTCATTCAGGAAATCCTAGTAGTAAGTATGTACAATAGTTCTTTTTTCTCACTACTTTTGGATTTCGCTGCAGGATGTGAGTGCAAGTGTGTGTGTGCATATTAACATTCACTTGTTTACACTGCAATTGCTGTGAATCCTTGTTGTCCACGCTATACGAGTACAATGGCATCACATACATACGAGTACACCAATTTCGAATGCAACTCGAATTTGCGAAATGTCGTAAACAGTCATAAAACATGCGGTGTAACCGATAGCATTCGCATGGTGATGCTGGTGCAATAATGGCGCACAAAGCAAAGGCAGCAACAACAATAGCAACAATACTTTGGGATATTCAGCATCAGAATGGAGTATTTGGTAGGTTATATTGCCTTGATGGTATTTCTCTAAATATTCCATTGCCTAGATACATATGTATGTATGTACATATACATATATTTTTTGAGGTAGGCAATGGTTTCTAATAACGCATTGTTTTTTTTTTGTTATTATTGCTATTTTCTAAGCTCACATTTCGTGTGCGTTCGTTTGCTGCTAACACTTGTTTTTAAACAACCTACAATCGAGCAAACACATATTTCCAAATATACATATTTTGGCAATAAAAAGTGTTTTTCCATACACCCACCTACATATTCGTACATACATATATATGTATATACAATACATTCCATTGTAAATACAGATCGTAAACTTTGTGAAAGGGGAATGGTTCCTACTCTATTTTCATGTGGCAAGTGTTGTGTTATTGCTGTTGTTTTTGTGTAATTTATTCATTCAAGTAGTGCTTGGAGTAGTGTTTGTAATGGTCGCAACGATTTTCCATTTAGAGTTGTTTTTGTGTTTTCCCAATTTGCATTTAATGCTTCGTTGACTCGCCGCTGCATACCTTGGCTGCCTGCGCTTGCATTTGGTTGCATACTTGTACATACACGTATACATATAAACTTATACATATATAGTACAGCGCTATGGGAATGCCAGTACATCTTTCGTTGTTATTGTGCAAACTTTTCGCCAAAGTTTTTGTTGCATTGTTTCTTAGGAGTATATGTTGCTTACAACATTTCTTGTAAATTATTTTTGAGGAAGACCAAAGAGTTGTTCACTGAAACTTGCGTTTTTTTTTTTTTTTTTTGTTTTTGGGTTTTTGCTATTTAGGTAATGAATTTAATATTGTTTTCTTCTGCGCACTCATTGCACAATTTAATTATTCCATTTATTTATTTATAACTCTACTAACACAAAAACCGCATTGTAATAGTGAATTGCTTATTTTCTGTGAATGAACAGGCAATAAATTGCCACTTTGGCATAGTTAAATCATTATAATATTTTTTACGTTTTTGAGGGAGCTTTTTTCTTTAACTACTTATATTGAAATGCTCGTCGCCGCTTAACTTAAGTTCCTTCAAATTCAATCATTAATCAGTTACATCTAAGAGATTTGGTTGCGTTTCTACTGCGGCCTGGATTATGTTGACCGAGCCTAATTTTTCATTGAATTTACAAATGAAACTATGAAAAATAAAATTTTGCATGCATCTTTAGTGACTTAACGAAAAAATATTTAAAAATATCATGCAGATCGGCTGGAAGGCGATGCATTGGGTTGCACCAAAAGAAACAGGCGATTTAAGAAACAAAAAATAAATAAATTTTTTTAAATTTTATAATGAACTTTTATCAATTACATAATTTTCAATTTTTTTGTATGACCTTTCGCCAACTTTCCGGCAACATCTTTATTCCACGCTCATATAACTTCTGGCCTTTATCTGCAAAAAAACTGAACCAAATGCGATTTTATAGCCTCGTCATTTTCGAAATTTTTACCATTTAATAAGTTCTGCAAAGATCGACTGATGGTAGTCTGACGGTGAAAGATAAGGGCTATATGGTGGATGCAACAACAGTTCCTAGCCAAGCTCTCTCAGCTTTTGGCGAGTGACCACAGATGTGTGCGGTCCAGCATTGTTCTGGTAGAATAGGACACCTTTATGATTGACCAATTCTGACCGCTTCTCGTTGATGGATGTATTCAAATTGTCTAGTTGTTCACAGTAGATATCTGAATTAATTGTTTGGTTCCTTGGAAGCCGCTCAAAATGTACCTCCCCCTTCCAATCCTCCCACCAAACTGACAGCATAATCTTCTTTTTGTGAATATCAGCCTTTGAAGTGGTTTGTGGTTATTCATTATGTTTGGACCATGATCGGTTTCGATTGACGTTATTGTAAACAATCCATTTTTTATCTCCAGTTATGATTTACTTCAAAAACTTATCATATTAATTGCATTTAAGATGCATATCACAAGCGCTGAAGCAGCTTATTAAGTGAATTTAATTCAATTCATATGGTACCCAAATATCAAGTTTTTTCTATCAGTCCAAGAGGTCCTATATGATTATGAACGGTTGATTTTGTTTTTGGTTGATTTTTTTTAACTTCTCTCCAATCTCACGACGACGATCCGATTCGATTAAAGCCTTGATATCGTCCTCATGAACTTCACTTGGCCGACCTGAACATGACTTTTCTTTGAGTGAAAAATCTCCCGAACGGAATTTGACAAACCAACTTCGACATTGTGTTTATTTTAAGGCCTTATCACCATACAAATTATGCAACTTTTTAACAACCTGTGCTGCATTTTTTCCTTTAAGGAAATAATGATGTTAAATATGGCGAAAATGTTCTTTTGTGGTCTCCATATTAAAATTGACGCCAAACAAATAATTATAAACAAAATTACGCGTACTTTTTTTCTAAAGCAAGCTAAAAGTGACAGCTTATAGTTGTCAAAAGAAAAACTACAATTAAATAGTCACAAGCTGTTTGAAAAAATTCTCAACGACGTCTGTTTGAAAAATCGCCAGTTTCTCTTGGGGCAACACAATATAATAAAAAAAATTTATTTTTAAAAATTTTTTTTCTTTATTCAAAATTAATTTTAATCAAGTACATACTGACCATTATTATTTATCTATGACTTTGAGCCATTTTTTTAGGTAACTTTATTTTTCAATCAGTATAGAACATCTTTGCTTTATCGGCGAAGAGCTAGGCCAAATGTCTTTCAGTGTCTCCTCGGTCAGCCAATATTTTACCTTCAATAAAATTTTGCAGACACCGAAAGAAATGGTAGTTGAATGGTGCAAGGTGCGCACTCTATGGTGGGTGCATCTAAACTTCTCAACCAAGCTCTGACGTTTTTTGCCTGGTCTTCAACGATGTGTGTATGTGGTCCGGAGTTGTTGTGATGACACACAACACCTAACATACCTATTAATCAATTTCAAACACATTTTTTGTAGAGCTTACTATAAGCTGGTTTATTGTCGACAGTGACACTCAGAATTGTTCATTTCGCCGGGTTGTAGTAGCTCAGAATGGACAATTCCCTTCCAGTCTTACCATACACTCGGTATCCCCTTGTTTGTCATCAATTTAGGCTTAGAATTGGTATGTGAAGGATTACCGGTCTTTTACTCTTATTTATTATTTAATTAATTTTTTATCGCCCAAGATGAGTCGCCTTCAAACTCCGCCACTTTGACGTTTAGCTAGAAACTAACGGTTATTGTGAGAAAACTCAGGTCATATTGTAATGAAATGAAGTGAAATATTTTAATAATGCACACATTTCTCCACAACTATTTGAAAATGAAAACAATGCTTTTGCTTCATCAAACGTTTGTTCAAAATGTCATTAATTATAGAGACACTTTATAAATGTCCAACGTTTTCTCTTCTAATTTTGAGATTTGTTTATGAGTTAAAGCAAATTAAATTAAACCGAAAAAGTTTCGAGTTCAATGCTAGAGTTCTTCTATCTGCTACTATTCAACTCTAGGTTGTCTTCAACTTAGTCTATCCATCGGAGTCCTAGTTGTCGCCTTCGTCGTCTTCAAGTGATTCTCTTATCGAACATATTCTTCCCTGGAGCTTCTTCGTCCATACGTCTATATGTACAACATAATTCGATTTTGTAATTTAGTCAATTAAATTATATTGCGTTTGCCACTCAAACATTGAGCTTCTTTGAATAGCCAACCTTTCTTAAAAGAGTCCAAACTTTCACGTGACTGTTGCCTAATTTCTCCACAAGTTCCTGAAAGTTTGCATTCGGAGAATTTCATCGGCATTTTTAGTGACTGCCCGACCAAATCAAAGTGCATCTTTAACATAAAAATTTCCCCTTTTTCTCCTTCTGTAACTCTAGGTATCTCTCCCATGCAGCGTTTCATAAAAAAGTAATAGTGTAAAAGTATAAATATCAAGTTGCAGATTATTAATTTTTGAAGAACCTCCGACGGAAAAAAACTACATACTCGTATGTAATATATATGTAATATGAATTTCGAGGTCAAACATCCAAACTGAGAAAGGTTTGTCAAGCGGTACCGCAGGGTGGTGTCCTCGCCCCACTGTTGTTTAAGTTCTACAGCTTAAAGCTCTCTGCTCTGCCAGAATCGGTTTCACTGATCTCATACATTATCGATGATTGCTCGATCTTGGCGTCTGGCCAGGATATTGATGACGTATGTATGTTCGAAAGTGAACTGCTACCTCGACAACGAGCTACAACCTGCGAAATTCTCGACTACCCTCTTCACCAGCTCGAACTGCTTGTGAATGTCGATGGCGTAAAAATTTCGAAAATTAAAAATCCGATGTTACGGTCTGTACTTTTAACTCCACAAGCGATTGCCACAAAACTCCCAAGCCGTAACAAAATACTAAAAACGTTAACCGGCAGCACCTGGGGGAAAGACAAAGAAACGTTACTGTCAACATACCAGACAATTGGGCGGCCGGTCGTAAACTACGTGTATACTGCTCCGTCCTGGACGCTGGTGGACTAGCGAAACGCAGATGAAGAACCTACAAGTCTGCCAAAACACCGCTCTCAGGACCGAGACAGGTAACCTCCTAATCTCGCACAGCGAAGCATCTATGTTACGAGTTAAAAATCATAATGCTTTCCTGCGCAACAGGCACTTACTAGATGCCGAACCACCAACAAGGCACATCAAAAAAAAGTACTCGACCTTAAGGACTACATTGAGCAACACTTACAATAACTTCACCGTGAGTCCGTCAACATCTTCCTAAACTCTCTTCCAGTGAATGACTTCCTCGGAGTCAAACCACTATCCTTTCGAGCTGCCTCCAGAGTCCGGCGTAATACTGGCAAAACTAAGATCTGGATATTGTAGTTGACTAAACTCCCACCTATACAGACTTGACCCCGACATAACCAGAGGAGACAGGACATACGTGGAATGAGTTCCCGCACGACACTGACCACCAAAAGATAAGACGATAGAAGATGGGAGAAGTTTACGACCCCTCCTGGCCACTACTAAAAAAGCTTCATCAAGATATATCGGCGTGCCGATATAACAACAAACTGTGATGGAAATTATTATTTCTCCCGTTACCGGTGGATTTCTTTACAAATAACGAACTGGTATGATTTCAACTTTAACATACTAGTATTTAACTAGAACTTTTGTGTACTAGTTGATTTTCCCCTTCAGGGATACTTCTCTCTGGGAAGTGGAGCGGTGACTGACCTTTTCAAAAAAACTTACGTATGGATCGAGTTCTCGTACTTGAAGTTTAAGCCACCTATGCCTTTTTACTTAGATTAACAGGAAGACTCTTCTTTTCTCCGGGAAGTGGACCCGGGACTATTCCTCCCTTCGGAAAGTGGACCAATGTCAGTGGCAAAACCAAAAATGTTGTATACCCAACATTACAAGTATTGAGTAAATAAAGTTGTGATAAAAAGATATTCCAGGATTATTTTTCATACATTCAATGAGTATATGAGACAGCGAAGCGTTCCAGGGTACAGCTAGTATTTATATAATTAATTTAACTAAAAAAAAACTAGTAATATTTAATAATTATTATTTATTTTAAAAAAAAATTCGGAAATTGGAATTTATTTAAACAAATTATTCACCACAACTAAATTCAATAATAATTTCATACAAATCAGTTGAACTGAATTAAATGAATACCAGAAAATTAATTTCTGTTATACTAATTGGTCTAAAAGTGCATAAAGTTAACACATGCATACATACATACATACACACATACATACATGTGTGCAAAAAGGTTTACTCATAAACATTCATTCAATTCATTATTTCACTACTCGCAAGCCTCATTAAAAATTTCATAATTTTCGTTTGCCATCAACAAAATTACCAACAAAACTACTGTACATTTATACATATATATATATGTACGTGTATGTATTGTATATGTATAATGCCAATTTTTGAATTTTCGGCAGAGCATTGACTATTATAACATAATTTATGCAACCAAAACTGCAGTTGACGAGTCGCCACAGTAAACACCAATAAACCAACAAACAAAAACAAAAACAAAAAATATTTAACAGTTACATTTGTATACAATTCATTAGTTGGCATAATCATATTTCCCCAATAATTTCACATAAAATCATTAAAATTGAGTTGAAATGCAAAAACAACAAATGGGCCGCATTGCCCCAGGTTAGTTTAGGTAATGAATGACTAAGGTGGTGCAACTACAGTGGTATTAGTGTGTGTGTGTATGTGTGTGTGTGTGTGTATTATTTATTTGCACAAATTGAAATTATGTCACACTACAAGCTAATTTACTATTTAATATAGCAGAAATGTTGTAGTTTGTAAATATGTATATTTAAATTTGTATGTTTATTTATCTAGAGTAGGTATACGTATTTGCCAATTTGTGCGAAAATATTAGCACTGTGCACATATGAAAATAACTCATTAATTACCCCAATTGCAATTGAGCTTCCAAGCAGTAATTCAAATATTGTGAAAGCATTTGACAAACAATAATATGTACATATGTATGTATTTAGTGTTTTCTTAAATAGTTGGATGTAAAATATATGGAGATATCAATTAAAATAGATAAGGAAGCCAAACGTCGAGTAGAACCGATCATTAGCTACTCGGCTGATGCTCATTTCAAGTCCAGAAAGCAGGTCTGATCGGTCTTTAGTCCTCAATAAAAAAAGACAAACCAACATATTTCATGCTTTAAATATCAGAGGGGGTGGAAAGCAGGAAAACCTGTTACATGAGACAAAGGCGTAATTGTTGCCCATATTTAATTCGTATTCGTGTTCACACAAGACTATGGGAATCAAAAGTATAAAATTTTATCGAATTCCGCTCAGTCTCTTCAGTTTCTGAGACATATTTTTTGATTCAAAAGCTACATAGATTGTATGTGCTGGGCGTGATTTAATTCATTTGAAAAAACGTCCCGACTTGTGACCGAAGAAAAGTGTAAACCAAGTTTCAACAAAATAATTAAATCCTTACATATACATAGGTGAAGTGAAAGGTATCCATTATTTATATTCTATTATTTTTGCAATAGATGGTTTTGGTGATTTGCATCTCACGTTCTATGGGGTTGCCTTAAAAAAAATCGGCCATTTTTCATACAGACGGCGTTGACTTTTTAATTATATTTTTTCGTTTGACAGTTAAAATCTGTCACTTTTAGTTTGCTTTTGAAAAAAGTACGTGTAATTTGGTTTATATTTGTTTGTTTGACGTCAATTTTAATATGGAGACCACAAAAGAATATTTTCACCATATTTAACATCATTATTTCCTTAAAGGGAAAAATGCAGCGCAGGTTGCTAAAAAGTTGCACAATTTGTGTGGTGACAAGGCCATAAAAGAAACACAGTGTTGAAGTTGGTTTGTCAAATTCCGTTCGGAAGATTTTTGACTCAAGGATGAGCCACGTTCAGGTCGGTCAAATGAAGTTAATGATGACGATATCAAGGCATGTAATTAAGCGTGAGATTGGATAGAAGTTAAGTTTACCCAAATCAACCGTTCATAATCATAAACGACTTCTTGGACTGGTAAAAAAAACTTGATATTTGAGTACCGTATGAGTTGAAAGAAATTCATTTAAGAAGCCGTTTCAACCCCTGTGATATGCATCTTAAACACAATGAATTTGATCCGTTTTTGAAGCAAATCATAACTGGAGATGAAAAATGGATTGTTTACAATAACGTCAATCGAAAACGATTATGGTTCAAGCATGATGAAGCACCACAAACAACTTCAAAGGCTGATATTCACAAAAAGAAGATTATGCTGTCTGTATATTATGTATATTTTGAACTGCTTCCAAGAAACCAAACGATTATTTCGGATATCTACTGTGAAGAACTGGACAAATTGAATACATTCATCAACGAGAAGCGGTCAGAATGGGTCAATCGTAAAGGTGTCATATTCCACCAGGACAATGCCAGACCGCACACATCTTTGATCACTCACCAAAAACGGAGAGAGCTTGGCTGGGAACTGTTGATGCATCCACCATATAGCCCTGACCATGCACCTTCAGACTACCATTCATTAAATGGTAAAACTTTCGAAAATGGCGAGGCTATAAAATAGCACTTGGTTCAGTTCTTTGCCGATAAAGGTCAGAAGTTATATGAGCGTGGAACAATGATATTGCCGGAAAGATGACGAAAGGTCATCCAACAAAATGGAAATTACATAATTGATTAAGGTTCATTATAAAATTAAAAATTTGCTATCTTTTAAAAAATCGCTCTATATAATAATAAAATACTCTATAAACGCTAGTCAGTTAGTTTGGTCGCCGATTTGATTCCAGTAATTTTGATCTTAAAGAGGGTCCACGGGGTGGAAGGCCAATTGTCCAGAAATTGTCAATAAAATAATAGAAATCGTCGAGTCTGACCGTGGAAGCACTGTTTCGATTGCCGAGGTGCTAAACATTACAAAAAAAAAAAAAAGTTTGGAACCACTTGAAAAAGCTGGATACTGATCACTTTCGAGCTGCTCGAGCATTTGAGAAACGAGTAATCGCATACTCGATCATTATTCATTGCTCGAAATTTTTGCAGCACGGGTTCGAACAATTCGAACTTTTCCGATCATTTTTAAGCATTTTAAATATCATACAAAAATTGACTTTCTTCCCAGAATTCCTTTCTATAATTTTAATCTTATTTATGAAATAAGCCTTACACATAGTTCAGGTGGCTCACTAAGTCTACTTCGAATATTTTAAGATTTTAAGCCGTTACATGCAACTGTTAGCAGAACAAATCTTGCATATACTTTGTAAATAGTACAGCCGAATATAGAAATATTCGAAGTTCATTCGAAAGGTTGTCATGAATTTGTGTGTATTTTTTAAAAGGTGCATATTTATTTATTCTTGTTTGCCCTCTTTAAAATATTCCCATCAGATATTATACACTTTTTAGCCGTTTTCTTCCAAACCTCAGAGCAAGCACTTTTTATTTTTTTGTGAACTTGTTGTGATCTTTCTTTGATGCCGTCAATATTTCCCAATCGTGGTGAAGCTCTCGTTCTTTCAAGCATGCTCTCATTCCGTACAGGTGGTCTAGTCAAATCATCTAGCTGAGGCATCAAGGGTGTTGTTTTTGGTCAAATATTATATACCTAATATGATGTGTTACAAAGGCTAATTTCATTCTTCTACAAAATCTGGGGAAATTGCGTTTCAATGTTTCGTCCACATAATTTTTTCATCAAACTTTGTTGTATGAACCAATGCTTATACATATAAATTTAACATATTTGCGTAGAATTCAGATTTAAATCAGCTTACAATTCTCATAAAGTCATTGAACTAGGTACATATATGGTACTTTTAATGTGATGGCAACTAATAAATTTGGCAAATTTGCTCGCACAAAGTCTGCCGCAAATATGATTTGCAATTGAGCGCGTCATCAAACAATGCAAACCGCACATTTCCATAGTATGTATGTACCTACACGTACGTAAATATATTATTTCCACGTATGTATTTTCACCTGTCTACCAACCAAACCGCAGCTGTATTCTATGTATACACGTATATGTGTACATACGCGGACATAGTAAAACCAAAAGCTTTGCAATTTCTTCGAGAGTCCAATTTAATTTATCCCTCCGACAGGCAATCACATTTCCTGCCAAATTACATAATTCAACTAATGTGCATATGTGCATACATTTGGACTAACATAAAATACATATGTATGTATATACACGTACATGTTTCTAGTTTGCATGCATTTGACATATTCGTCTTCTCTGCAATGCCTTTCACCTTTATTTCATTTTGAAATTGGCAAATATCAAGCTTTACATAATCAAGCCGAAATTATGAAAATTCGAACTCTAATTTTTAAAGTCTTTCATTTATAAACATACCTACGTACATACTACATATATGTATGTGTAACACTTATATTCACTTTAAATTATGCTCAGACACATTTTTGGTTTCACTTTGAAAAGTCTAAAATTTGTTTCTGCATCATACGATACCTACCCACATAAAGCTCTAATTTGGGCAATTAGGGCAAAAAAAAAAAACTAATAAAAAAATTTAAAAATAATAATTTGGTTTCGTATTGTCAAATATGCCACGTTCTGCAACTACGGGTCAGAGGTTCATGAATTTTCCCGCGGGCATGACATGCCTGTCGTAAGTCCAAAAGCTCCCGCGACAGATAGATCTTTATACCGGAACGACCCGGATTATTATCTGGCCAAGGACTATCACTCCCGCAATATTCCTCAAAAAATTCTTTGGTGAATGTTTTTGCGTCTACAACAACAACAACAACAACAACATAACTTTTTTGCCATTTTGAAGATAATATCTTTATGCCTCTCTCATAAAAACTCTTGTCTTTGACAAGAAATTGGGAAAATTAATTTTCACAGGCTTCGCTTGAGGGCAATTCTTCACCAGCCAAAACATTCGCTTAAGATAGGAGCAAATGGTAATCACTTGGCGCGAGCTTCGGACGATAAGAACCTCCTAACCAATACGCACCCGAAGTTCAGGTCCAAATTAAGAGTTTTACAGCAGACCAGCCGCTGCTAAAGCAACATGTTCTGAAAAGAAGATCCTCTGCATGCCGTTCCTGAAGGCAGAATTCCACCAAGCTTTCAATTAGCTTTCTAATTTCTTAATTTTTTCTGAGAATATAAGCCCTTTGACCACATCCAGTCACATTTCGGCCAAGTTTGCCGCGCTTTGCGACAATTCAAGTTTTGTTCCCACCTTAACGCGGCTTGTCTGTGAGCGTATTCCTTTAGCTGCTGCTTGCATGTGGCTAAAAGTCTACCAATGCATTCTTTGTTCGGAGGAAGTTTTTTTGGTCGAACCTACATACCTAGCAAGTTCGTCTGCTCTGCAGTTTCTCTTCTATGTCTCTGTGACCAGTAATCCACAATGGGGATAATCTGTTCTATTTAGCCAACCCTTGAAGAGATCTAAAGTCCAGAGCTTTTATTTCCACATGACTGCCACTCCACTGAAGATGAAGTTGTCTCTTCCTAATAGCAAAGATTTCAGCCTGAGTGCACCACAATGCTGGTGTAAGAAAACGCCTTCTTCCACTCTGTCGTCGAGGTTTTTAATCAGCTGTGTACACTTCAATGCTCACGGCCGTAGTATTATGTTTGTTTGCCCTCTCCGCATGAAAACTCGGCCGGTGGGTATCCAAAGTAGAAACAGTTTGTGCTGCTTGATGGAAAGGTATAACACTCTAGAATTCTTGAGTGTCTTAATGGTGGACACCTTCACTGTTTCTGTTCCTTTAAACAAAGATCCGATTGATTGTTACCTAAAAACGTATCTTTCGCTACCAGACTGAGGCGAACTCCGTTTAAAACTGGTAGACTTATTCTGTATTTCCTGTTGAAAATAAGATGTTACACCTTTCTAGAATTAACACTGAGTCTACAGCGGTTGAATCACAACGATTCTTTATAAAGTATTCCCTGCAATAGACCACTTGGATGATGGTTTGATGGTTTATGAAAACTTGCCTTGCCTACTACGAGGGAGCGTTTCTATGTTCGAATAAAAAAACTAAATTATTTTTCCTTTACAACATATTCACCTGCATGACGGATACATTTTTCAAATCTTTCAATTAATTAATTTATACTCTCATAAAAAATGTTCTTCGAAATGCGCCGAAACTACTTGACTTCATATCGGTGATACATTTTTTACTCCTCAACTCTTTTTTCATTTTTGGAAACAGGTAATAATCATACGGAACCAGGTCTGGGTGCTTGATTCGAAATATCAAAGCCCATTTTAAGCAAAGCAGCCAACGCAACACGGCATTGTAACTGTTGTTTTTGCGGAGGCGTGAACATTCATTCTGCACCCTTCTTCCGCTGACCTTAGTCACGCCAAGATGATCGTGCGGGATTTTAAAAATAGTTGTATCGTACATACCTATACTCTGCGATTTCTGCGTGTTGTTTCTTCTTTAGTCCAACATCGTCGAGAACAATTTTTTCAACTTTTTAGACAAGTTCTGTTTGGATGCTTCTTTCCAGCCTCGGGTCGGGCTCAAGAGATTTCTTTCTTTGTTTAAATAAACTGGGTTGCTTGTACCTCGTGGTTTTTCCACGGATCGGAGTCGCCAATTACAACTAATTTATTATAGTCTAGTCTAGAGCTGTAGTTACTCTAGTTACTCGGGTGTCGTACAGTGAGAGTAGCTCTATACTTGTTTTTCATTTTCTTTGTCAAAATTTCTATAGTATTTCAAGGAGTTTTACACTGTGAATAAACAAATTTAAAATGTTAAGAAACAGTTCTAAGAAAAAAGTCAGAATTCTTGTTAAAATGTTCGAACGGTTATGGACGTATTTATACTAATCGGGAGTCACTGAAGACGTTACGGTCCTCACAAGTCTTATCACTCACTACAATGTTCTCATTCCGCGAACATAAAAACACTCTCTCGTATGTCAAGTCACAAAGTTACCTTTCTCATTCGGTTGTAGTAAAAAATGAGTACAACATGAGATCCCAAAGCATAGCATGGATAAGACAACAGTAGGTTTTAATGTCCCTCCCATTGATGTAGATAAATTTTTAATTTCTCCATATTATATTGCATATACATACGTGTACATTCATACATAAATTAATAAAAATTTGGTATTTCCTTCATCACTTGCAGAGACATCAATATTCACCGTTGAGGGTGTACACCTGTTTCCTGAGTTGGATCGGCAAAATAAATGAAAATCAAAGCAAGTCCTTTCCGTTGATGGTGTACGTTTCTATTGTTAGCAGCAGCAGCAGCAGCAGCAGCAGCGGCAACAGCAAGAGCCATAAATATTGTAATTCTATATACATACATACATATTTCCTTTGTTTTTTTTTCCAACTGCAAACTTAATTTTTGTGTAAATTTTATTCCAACAACAACACTTATGTTAATTTTTTTTGTATTAATTTTTAGCTGTAATGCAAAGATGGCAGAAACAACATCAACAACTAAACACACTTGATTAAGTATTTTTTTTTACAATTATTAAAAATTAGTTAAATAACCGTGAAATGTGAGAGAACAAACATATGTAAATGCATATAATGTATGTGAGACTCAAAAAAAAAAACAACAATGTACTAATGTAAAAGAACTAAAGTGACTATGTAAAACAAAGTAACAACAACAACAACAACAAGAATAATATAAACAGAAGAAAAGGAAATTAAGCCAGGCAAACACAAAGGACTATGTAGCATCATTGTACATACATATATACAATACAATACAAAAACAAAAAAAAAACACAAAAAAATAGTTAAAAATAAAGCAGAAATTTAACAAAACAACAACACGAAATAAATAAATAGTTTAAAATATTTGCAAATATCACTAAGAGTAACTAAACCGATTCAATTATAGTAATTCAAATAAAATAAAATAAAATTAATTAAGCAAAGCAAAGTTAATAAGATAAGCACTAAAATTGTATTTGTAAAATTTCAAATAGATGATACCGAGCGTTGAAAACACAATTATGTCACATTTTCAAAAATACTGTAGTAAAAATTTCTTAGGCCTTTCTATGCACAGATTAGAGCTCGAGATTTGGTTGCCATGAGAAAAGTTGAACGAGCATTTATTTCAGCAACAAGTAAATCTCAGAGCTTTTCGATAATGACCACTCAAAAATTTAGCAAGTACCTCTTAACGAATGATTCGAGCATAATAAATGGGTTTACATTTTTAGCATTTTGTTTTCAATTTTTCTACATTTAAAAGTTTTTTTTTTAATTATTTTGAAAGTTTTAAAAAATATTTAAAATTTTTATACTGCTGTTTAATATTTTTCTTTTAAATTTTTCTACATTTCCATTTTTTTTTTAATTATTTAGAAATTTTTTAAAAAATATTTAAAATTTTTTGGCGGCTTTTTTTCAATTGTTAGACTTCTTTTAATAATTTTTTAACATATTATGAAGTATTTAGAAATATTTAAAATTTATATGATGCTGCTTAATATCTTTCTTTTCAAAGGTTCTTTTTTTTTAAATAACTTCTAAAGTTATCAAGAAATTTCTAAAATAATTAAAAAATCTTATGCTGCTGCTTAATATTTTTCTTTTCAATGTTTCTTTATTTTTTAAATAATTTTTGAACTTATTAAGAAGTATTAAAAAAATAATATTTAAAATTTTTATGCTGCTCTTACATTTTTCTTTTAATTTTTTCTAATTTTTTAAATAATTTTTAAAATTATCAAGAAATTTCTAAAATAACTTAATATTTTTATTATTATTTTTTTTCAATTTTTTTTTAAATTTTTAAATAATTTTTGAAATTATTAAGAAGTATTTAAAGTTTTAATGTTGCTACTTAATATCGTTTTTTTCCAAAGTTTTACATTTTTAAATAATTTTTAAATTATCAAGAAATTTTAAAAATCATTTGAAATTTTTTTGTTTGTTGCTTAATAGTTTTATTTTAATTTTTTCAACATTTTTAATTTTTTTTTGAAATTATTAAGAAATTTTTAGAAATCATATTTAAAATTACTATGCTGCTGCTCGAGTTAGTTAAAAGATCTTGTTAGCCGTCAAATGAACTAAATAGTTTCGAGTGAGTATCGACCGACTCGACTCGAGTAAACAACTCGTACATGGCTGTCCAGAGCTCTAATATACAGATTAAAATAAAATAAAGAAAAAAGAAAAGCAAAAAACTCGAAATTTCATAAAATAAAATAATTTATAAACAAGTATTAAGAGGAAAACCGCAAACAGTGTCAAATTTTTGGAATACAAACAACAAATATAAATTAAGAATCTAGAAAAAATAGCAGAAAACAGAATCAGAACTACAATACAAATGCAAAAACAATATTTTTAAGAGATTAGCATACCAAATAAGAAGCAGTAACACTAAACTCTGAACAACTCAACTGAATGGGCGAAAAAAAACTAAATTTTAACTATTAGAATTTAAATTAAATAAAAATAATAGAAATTATTAGTTTATGAAGTATATATACATATGAATGTTTGTAAAATTTTTTTTTCAAAAATTTCGATTGAATATGTGCCTCAAAAAGGTCCTCAGGTCCTCGGTAAGCACCTTCCACGCTACGCAATATTTTAATTTGATTTAATTGAATAAATAATCAAAAAAGAAGAAGAATTTTTTTTTAAAATCGCACACTTCAGGCGAGCTATTTGTCATTGACGCAGCAGGAAACAATAACAAAAGCGGTCAGTGGTCGTCGACAAACAAATTTCGAACACCAACTTTTGAATTTATTTAATTGAAATAAATTAAGAAATTCGTAAAATAATAACAAAAACACACATATACGTATATCGTAGTTATTGTTGTAGCAATATTAGCTGAAAAAAAATCGTAGTTAAAATACATTTATGTAGCGCAAGTAAATTCGATACAAAAAACACAAAAAAAAAATTCGAAAAAAATATTAAATTCCATTCCGATATGATTTTTTTTCTTATAAATTAAATGCGGGCTTATGTGTATGTACATATGTACATACATATGTATGTAAAAGCACATCAATTCATTTGGTAAACTCTTTTGTATACTAAAAAATGGCTTAAAAATCGAAATTAATGTCCAAAAATAAATTTTAGAAGGACGTGTGAAAATTAAGACTCTGAAAACGGCGTTTCGAGAAAAACGCATTTGAAATCCATATTAAAAATCGTTTAAAAAGGCATAGCGGTGACGAGACAACTTAGGCTATTCTGCCTATTTTCGAACGCCACGAGACATCCTTAATGATCATATCTCCGATACTGTTTGTCGGCTCAACTTCAGATTTTCAGAAAATATTCTCAAATATATGTGCATTCGAAAAATTAAAGAATATATTTTTTGAAAATTACAAGTGGATATAACTCTTTATATGATTTTCAACTTTCTTTCACTTTCGGTTGTTTTGGAAAATCTGGACATGTCTCACAAATAGAAATTTTTCAGTCTAAAAATAAGTAACTTCGTTTTAATTTTTTCTTCAATAGAAAGTTTTTAATTTTTTTTTTTTTTAATATTGCATAACTCATATAAAAGTTTCCGCGTTCTTTTCTTTCGATAAATTTTTCCAAAATTTTTTTTTATTTAATAAATATTAATTTTTATCATGTAATACCCTTCCGATCCCACCATATAATCACCATCAGCTTGTTTTGTCATGATTTCGTGATCGCTTGTGTAGGTTAACCGGCCTTTGACTACGATTTTTTTCATTTTATATTCTCGTATTTAATCCACTCTTCATTGCTCGCAGTGAATGGCCACAGAAATGGTTCGTTTTTGATGCGTTTCAGGAGCGTTTCATTGTTGGTTATTCGGTCAATCAAATTTACCTATTTGCGTTAAGTCATCCAACATCAAGTTTCTTTGGTTAGCCAGCCTTTGTTTAAGGCTTCCAAACTTCCACGTTAGTGTTGTCTAATGCCTCCGAATTCTTCTGACAGCTTGTATGACTGCCTTGTACCAACACTTACAGACTTTCATCCGCTTTTTGAGTGACTGTACCGACTAAAACGAGATGCAACTTTGACATTAGAATTTTCGAAACTATATCGAGCAAACCACTCCTGGTTCATCTGACTCGTTTTCCTATATCAAAACCTACTTACTTGAGATCTTTAAATAATTAAGTAATTTCTTTTTTCTCTGTCCTTTAAATTTATAGCAACTGATGAGCCAATCTGTAGCTATTTATTGTAAGGGACAAGTGTAAATGCGACCTTCCGCGATCGGAATCGGGTTCAGGGCAGTCCGGAGTGTCACTGGTATGTTGGATCTTTCGATAATCGATTACCTTCAGGCGCCCCCTCGATAAATAAATTTTCACATGAATGACGATGATTATAGTACTGTCTTTTCGAAAAATATTTTTTGAAATGTCAGCTCTCAAACTCTTGTTAGTTCGATCATTTGGTAGAGCCAAAAAGCGCGGAGACTTTTTCAATATTTGTTTTGTGTGGAAAACACTTGACTTTTCTATTTTACTCTGCAAGGCTTGCAATTGGAAAAGAAATTCGAAAAATCGTAATTTCTAATTAAAAATATTTCGCAGAAACCCGCAACAAAGAAAAATCATGTAAATAAAATAGAAAACAATAATTTTCTCAATTAGCAACAACCGAATTATGCACAATTTTTTAAAGAATGCAAGGGTTAAAAATATGATTATGAAAAAAAGGCAAAAAAAAAAATTCCAAAACAATATGGAAAGATATTCGTATTCAAAGTTTACCCAATATTTTCTGCTGTTATAATTCTTAATTAATTGTACTTGCCCATTTGAGCTTGCAACAACAACACGAGTGTATCATATATGAGAGCGCATAAAAATAAATTTCGTGCAAAAACCGGTTTTCGAAAAAATTTGCAATAAATTTTTCTTGCGTTTGAATTTAAAAAATTTTAATTTTTTTCCTTTTAATTTTTTAGGTTTTGTCTTCCTAATCAATAAAAAACTATAAATTTGTTTATATTATATAATAAATGAAATATATTTACATACATACCTATATATACAATATTAAAATTGATTTTTGATATTTGAATATAAATAACTGCATTATACGTATGTACATATGTATATGTATATGAATAATTATGTTTGCCAATTAACTATAATTTAGTTTATAATTTTACTATGCTGTAAATAAAGATAATAATATTAATTATGAACTTTAAAATCTTTGTTTGTTTTCTTTCATCATTGATTTATTTGTGGTGCTTTGTTGATTTATTTAAATTTTGTTTTATAACTATTAATCATTTTAATAATTATTATTTATTATTTGGAAAAAACTATGGCATGATTATGAAATATTTAATAATTATTAATTTTACTTTAACAATTTTTTTATTTTCTGTTTTGATACCGACTCCACATTGAGAATATTATGAGCAGCGCTGCCATTTTAGTTTTTTTCAGCTAGATTTGTTTACTTTTTTTGGACTGTTTTGTTAGAAAAATATTAATTTAGCTTTGCTTTCAAATTTTTATTTTTTTCAGAAAAAAGCCAAACTTTTTTTGGTTTGATACAAATCAGGGAAAATTTAATTTGCAAATACGAAGCGACAATGTATCACTAGTAATTTTTTAAAGGGTGATCCATTTCGAGGTAGCCTACTTTTTTTTAAAGAAAAAACATAGAAAATTCAAATTTTATGGATAATGTTTATTATCATTCGAAAGAACTTTCTATGGTTTTTATTTTTTGAAGATTATCTCTTTCAAATGTTAGCCGCGGCTACGTCTCAGATAGTCCATTCGTTGAGTCTAATTTTCGATGACTCGTTCGAGCATTTCGACAGGTAATCGGCGAATGACACGCGTGATGTTTTGCTCCAAGGCCTTAATGGATGCTGGATTGTCCACGTAGACTTTAGACTTTACTATCCCTACAGTAAAAAGTCTAACGGCGATCTGATGGCCAATCGACCGTCCCAAAACATGAATTTCACTGTTCACCGAAGTGCCCTCTCAATAAATCCATTGATTGTTACGATGTATGGAAAGGGGCGCCGTCTTGTTGAAACCAAATGTCGCCGAGATCACGAGCTTGAACTTCAGACATCAAATAATCGGTTATTATGGCACGATAACGGTCGCCATTAATGGTTACATGACTCCACCGACCCCACGAAACCGTTGTTTTTCTGGACGAAATGACTCTTCTGGTTGCTTTTCGTTCCGATTGCTTGTTTATATACTCATTCAGCTAGAAATAGGCCTCATCACTGAACAAAATTTGGCTCGAAAACGTCGGATTTTCTTGGCACTTTTCAAGATTCCATAGAGCGAAACGATGTCGCTTGGGAAGGTCGAACGGCTTCAGTTCTTGCACCAGCTGTATTCTGTACGCTTTCAATTTAAAATCTCGACGTAAAATGCGCCAAGTCGTTCCATACGTCAGTCCGAGTTGCTGCGAACGTCGCCGAATCGACTCTCCACGGTCATCGTGTAAACTCTCAGCTGCAGCCGCTATATTTTCTACACTGTGTGCTATACTTGGGCTATACGGTCGAATGTTACCCCATAATGAATGCTGGGTCTCTAGATGGGTGATGGTGTTGCGAAGAGTAGGCTCAGTAGGCCGATTATGTTAACCATAAGTGGAGCGAAGCACGCGAAACACATTATTTACAGAACGTGAATTTTCGTAATAAAGTTGAACGATTTGTAAACGTTGTTCATACGTAAGTCTTTCCGCGATGAAATGCCAAACAATACTGAACAAAAATAACATGTCAGCTTGATACGACTCACTCGTGATCTGCCAAAAAAGACTATTGAAGAAAGTACCTCTACTTGGATTACCCATTATATCTAATACTCTGTTTGGACTAACATCGAAAACATGTTTTCATAGCTAAATTCGTAAGGCCAGGGTTCGAGTCCTGGTTAGACCAACATCCAAAATTGTAGAAAATTTAATTTTTCTAACTGCGGTCACATTTCGGCTCTCCGAGTATATTTCTGACATGAAATATGGTAAAAGCCCCACATAAAAAACCCATCAGCCCATTCGAGGCAGACATGGTACATGAATATGCTTCGCATTCGTCAAGATTTTTCTTTACGGGAAAAATTTCTATGATTATGAAGATGTCGAGTTGACCTGCCTTCGAACTCGGTAAGATAGATGCAATTGTTAGCGTTGCTGGAATTTAAGAGTGGCAACGATAAGGCCAACATGACCACTTGGCTATCCGCTGTAATGTCATCTGTATCCTTCCGTCGTTATTCAATAGAGCTCTACATATAATTTCTTTGCCTACGTTTATAGAAAGTGAGAGAGATGTCAAAGTTCTTCGAGTATACTTCACCCACATTCCGCTATCCATTTTGGATACAACGGTGTAGATCGGTACGGTATCATACGGTATCCACATAGAAAGTTCGAGAAAGCCTATAACTGTAACTATAAAAACGAATATCCTGTACTGGATCTATACAGCGGTACTCATACCAATCCGTATGCTGGCCGGAACTGGGAAAAATATCATTCAGAAGCATACTATAGAGAGTTAAACGGTCGGCTGCTATTATAGTGAGAGGAGCACTGCTATCAGCTCCCTCAAAAGTTCCAGCTTACTTTCTTCAACTTCCTTCCACTGGCCGGCAAATTACAAACGAGCTGCAACGCAATTAGATTGAATGTAACTCAACTCTGGAAAAAAACTACAGTATAGGACATGGTAAAATATTATCTTTTACAAAAGTGCTTATGGAGCTATATGTGCTTTGACAATATTTTCTCCACGAACATACCAAACCGAAATGAATGGAAAAACGCAAACTTCCGCGATCAGCGCTCGATGGAAGAGTGAGCTGTGGAATCTAAACGCCGATGCTCTAAATAAATATATGAGCATGAGACTATCAGACCACTGTAGCGTCTTCCCTGCAAAACTTTTTGCTATCATGGAAGCCGCCAAGTGACTGCTCAAAGCTACCGCAGCGGGACAATCAGTTACGATATATTCCGATAGTCAAGCTGTAGCTGTAGCATGTAGAAGTCATCTGAACAGACTTTCGACTAAATGCAATACTGTGGTTTGGGTACCCGGACATAGTGACATCTCAGGCAATTGCATGTCCACGACAAGGTATACGCTAAAACTGGCCTTAGCCAAAGGAGCAGACTGTAGTTGACTGAATAAGATCACGTGCAACGTGGTCAGATAGTTACGGCTGCGAAAAAATCAAAACATCTTATCATTTTAGACCGGTTCTCCATTAACATAGCAACAGATGTAATAACACGAGACTGTTCAAGGGTGTTTCACGGGAAATGAATAGGCTACCAGCTATAGGAACGACGATGGGGAAGAGTCTATTGAACACTACCCCTGTCACTTTCCAGTCTTGACATCTGCGCTACGCAAGTTGCTAGGGAAAGACTTCTTCGACTGTCTCGCTGAGCTAGCTTCAGCGAAAATTGGCAAACTCATTACTTCTACCATATAAGGCGCACCAATTGGTTCGAAACTTTGATAAGGTGAAGACAGAAACCTTACAGTGGGTTCACAATGGGCATTTTGGTCTGTGTGAGTTGGTCGCTGATCAACACCTACATCAATTCAACTCAACTAACCTCTATTGGTATCCAACACAACCACAAAAAATTAATTTCTTTGTTGTCTACAATTTAAAAATCATATTATATAAGGATATTTAAAAAAAAAAATACATTTAAATTTCTAGTCTTTATTATTTTGCTTTTTCTTCTTTAATTAATTCTTATATAATAAAGCAAAAAAAAAGTGAATTTCATCTATTCACCAACACTAACATAAGAAAATAATCAATAATTTTTAAAGAAAAATTTGTTATTGTTTCACACTGTGAAAGCAAATTAAATAATTTTGAACAGAAGCAAATTCTACATACGTACATACATATATGTATTTTAAAAAACCATTTTTTATGCTGGCAACAAAATGTTTGTTTTAACAAAACTTCAAGTAAAGCCAAAGTGAATTTGTTTACATACATACATACGAAAATTTTTGCAGATACATACATGCATAGTATATACATAAATGCATAAATATGTATGAATATACCTAAGCACACTATGAAAAAAATTCCGTTATTAATTACATTTCTAGAGAATTTTCGTTTTGCGAATTGATAAATAATTAAAAAAAAATTTTCAAAAACTCATGAGCAACCTGCGATAACTGAATCTTTTAAAGCAAATACTTATTGTACGAAAATAAACGAAAAATCGTAAATTCGAATTTTGTATATACATACATACATACATACACATATGTGTACGTATGTACATAAAATAACATAAAAATAGCATTTATTTAGTGGTACGAAAATTAAAAAAAAAAAACGGTGTATACATACAAACATACTATATGTATATACATTTCAACCTACCTTGAGCTACTTAATAATCGGATTGAAATTTAAAATGAAATTAAAAACTAAATTGAAAATTAAATTCGTATTAGTGAAATAAAAAAAAAAAAACAAATTATTCTCCAATAGTATTTTAAACACTTAAACGAATAAAATTAACAGCTAAGTGAATGTTTTTTGATAACTACATACAGTAATGATAATAAAAATACCATACCTACATAAAATCAAACAAATATACCTTACCTACAAGTACTTACATATGTATGTATATACATACTCGTATGAATATGTATTTTTTAAGGAACGTAATGAAATAATGTGAAATAATTGTAGACACAGACCATACATATAAACATACATACATACATACATATGTACATTATTTTCATTACCACGAATCAAAAGTGTACGATTAAATACATATGTACATACATACATATTTAAACAGCAAACCACCAAAAAAGTAAACTAAAAAATTTTGAAAAAAAAAAAATCATTTCAAATAGCGAAATTTACGAAAATTTGTAATAACTTCAAACGTACATACATACATAAATAACTAAAATGATACAGAAATTGTCAAAGATATTTTAGCAAAATGTCCAGTAAGTGTAAAGAGAGTCTAGAAGTGCTAGGAGAAAATCAAATACATACATACATATATACATATGTATGTGACAACAGAGTAAACCTTATCCAAGTTGGATTCTAATATGGTGATAGTAAGCACATAAGGAACACTACAAATATGAATATATATGCATATATATGTATATAAAGTATGAAACTTCATATTGAAAAATGGCCTAATAAATACGCTCACATAAAGTAGGATCAAAATTCAAAGAACTGAAATCAAAATGAAAATGACAACAAAGCAACATTTTTTATTAATACCAAGAAGTAAAGGCAATTATTAATGCAAATTAAGTGTATATGTACATATACACCTATGTACACAAATGAGTATTTTTAAAAATTTAAATTTTGTTCTATTTACACGTTAAATAATAAATTCCTCAGTGACGAATGTGACCCAGAAGTTGATCAAACATCTTCGGTCTTATGCTGAATAACGCCATCGTCAGTGAAAATGACGTTACGGTAACATCGGTATACCGTTCAACGCCATGGTCAACAGTACTGTCAGGCGACGCTGTTGCGGTGTGCTCGTCTGCGTTATCGTCATCGTTTTCTGTCGTTTCTTATCGTCAGTCATTTTACTGACGATCCTTCAAGGTAGCTGCCGACACCGAGATTAGAGTGGCAAGAGCTCAATTTTGATTTGAATTGGAAAATAAGCCACATTTAGCTAAGAGTTTCCAAAAAAGCGTCATACAAAACAATTTAATGGAGGAGTGGGAAGTTATTGCCACAAAAATTGAGTGCGGTAGGACTACTTGTGCGGGATGGCGTTGGATGGTACAAGGTATATCGTATTTAAAACATGAAAAAAATTCAAATGTTTCTTGTTTCATTAATTTAGCTATTTTATTTTCAAATATAAAGTGAAAAAAAAATAATTATGAACAACAAGTAAGAGTCAAGAGCAATCGGCGGAGGGGCTTACAAGCAGATGGTAATGACTCCTCCTGAAGAGTTTGTTTCAAATTTGATGGTATTCGAAGAGATGTTGTTGTTGTTGTTGTAACCGCAAAATTTTCCCCGATTTGGTTTTTGTTCCAATATAAACATCCGACTGTCGCGGGAACTATTGGATTTTAGTCGCCTCTTACGACAGACATGCCTTACCATGGGTAAATTCTTGAGTCCTTAATCCGCAGGGGTGCTATAAGTATCTGGTGTGAATGACAATGAAACGCAGCGCGACATTAGCAGCAACAAACGCCAACAGATTCAGAGAGAGAGAGAGAGTTCCTCAAGTGTCGAAAGAGAAAACTTCTCGAGTAGATGCTCCATCAGTAGATGATGTGTCAATTGCCGGCCCTTCGACAACGATCGTCATAGTCGACGTTGAACATTTAAATTTTTGTTCTCTTCTTCATCGCTTGAGCTTGAAAAAACAGCTCGTATTCTAATTTTTTTTTATTTAAAAACGGGTTTTATTGATTTAAGCAAACTTCACAGCTTGAATATACGTGTATGATTCGAATATCAAAAATAGACAAATAAGCTGAAAACCCATAATTTCACAAATAAATTTCCCAAAACAGAAAATTTCCCGTGCACAGGGTCTCCGCGTTTTCTAAACTCACAACGTTTCGTCTGCATTGCTTGTACAGAATACCTAAGCAAAGACGAAACGAGAAAGTGACGACGAACATTGGCGATCGTCAGTGAAGACGTAGACGATATTCAGCATAAGGCCGCTTGTAAAATTCTGATTCACTCCTGTTCTAGAAAATTTGGTTTTCGAAGTTATACTTTCTTTATCGAAATTAAGTTTCAAATAGCTGTCGTCAGCTGACAATATAAAATTTTGTTTGATTAGGTTAAGTTAGACTGGTTGGCGCCTTGCAGAGTCCCACATCCACGACTTAACGTCCATAGTTTTACAAAAAACAATATACGATCAAACCTTTGTGTACTGGCACCTTACCAGCTTGTAAAACCTTGTTGTACTCTCAGCAAATTGAAGTAGTTAGGTACTTTGCCTCTTTGTCCATTGCTGACTGAAGACCCTTCAGCTTAACCTCGCCAGGTAGGCTTAACGTGTGACTGGCGAGTGCCGGGCATTTACAATTATCTGATCATATTTACTGTTCTTCCTGCATTTATTGTCATCAGCCAGACCTAATTTGAAAGCATGTGGTGTCAACAGGCAATGCCATGTTTATAATCCTACTACTGGCCTGGAGTCTGACCTCCTTGACGCTAATAAGAATTTAATAAGCTTCGGGTCATCTCCTTTTACGAGCCCATTTACTATTAACTAATCCGACAATATTAAACAGCCCGCGCTGAATATTTTCAGCACTTTTTTTCGTTAAGTTGGTTGCACTGTCCTAAATTACATATATAATTGGAGCTTTGTAACCGCTGAGGTGATTTTCGGCCAGGCTCCTCCTCCATTTTGTGGTTTTGCTTCATAATGCTTTCCCACTAATGGAGGGACCTAGAGTTTATGCTAAGCCGCCTCCGAACGGCTGACAGTTTTTTATGAGGAACTTTTATTTCATGTCAGAAATACACCCAGTTCTCCCTGCGAATTTTCTTTTACGTCCTCACTTGCGTCAAAACGGGTTCCACATAGTGGTAGCTTGAGTTTTGGGAAGAAAAAAAGTCGCATGGGGCCAAACCCGTTGAATACGGTGGTTGATCGATGGTGTTGAACGAGATGGCGCTTTATCGTGAATCCATGAATTGTTGGTCCACATTTCCGGCCGCTTACGACGGATGTTTTCGTGCGAACCCCTCAAAACGCTCAAATAGTACTCTTTATTGACCGTCTGTTCCGTTGAAACGAGTCCCTGTATAATTTTCCCTTCTCTGGCAGTTATGTCTTTTACTGAAAAGACTCAATTTTTAGCTAATTTATTAGCAACCTCATTGCCATCCAGCATCTTATACCATGGTCTTAGTAAATGTGAACTTTCCTTCTCTTCATCAGCCTTTTGATCGCCTCCTTACATAGTGCAACCACTGACGATTATCTATGTAAATATGATCTTTCCTTTTGTATTGGCAAGTCCCCTGCAAAAGAGCTACCGCCATTTATAGAGTCTAGATTCTCAGTGGATTTGAGGCGTGTAGCCTCGCGGTAGTTTGTTTTTTTTTTACCACAACGTTCGGCGGTGTAGAATTAAAAATATTTCCGCAGTTTTTTGAATATTTCTGAAGAAAAATTTTCTTTAATGATTTTCAACTGCTTTTCGGTCGGACAACTTTTGGTCATCAGAAATCTAAATCGTCTGGTGTTTTTATAATGATATATGTGCATACATCATCATTCACCACAGTTCTTATTTTCGTTGGTTATAATATCAGTTTTTGTGAAAAAATAAAAGCTGTATCGTTTAATAAGTTTCTTAAAAAACGACGTTTTGTGAAAATTTAGTTTTAGTTAATTTTACTTTCCGTGAATCAAAAAAAAAAATTTTTTTTAAATATTAAGTAGAGTGAACATTTTGTTTTTCAATCGAAAATTTACATAATTTTTTTTAAAAAAGGAACTTCGAAACACCGTGTTTTTTAAAGCAGAATTTTTTCCAGCAGAACTTCGCTGTCAACCTTATAAGGCCCCGCAAATACGAGGGTTGACTTTTATATTTCCGCATTAGGAAAAGCAAAAAAAAGATATTATTAAAAAGAAAACAAATAATATTGATCGGAAATCGCTTTATTGTATTTCAAAATATTCTATTGTTACTAAGATCCATACATTCGTTGAACATTCGTTTGAACGAATATTGTCGAAGAACTTTTGCGACTATGATTGAGGTATCTCCAAGCCATACATCCTAAATGCATCAACCACTAAGCTCGTTGCAAAAAAATGGTCTTTACTCAAAGCCACTAAGAGGCATCTGACGTCAATCGCGTACCCCTCAAAGTAGCATCGATGAGAAAACGCAAACAGATCAGATTGTTCGATGTCCGCGAGTACTTTGACTCAAAATGGGTTCCTTTGACCACCGATTTTGTGCTAGGGAGCAAAAAAAGTCACAGAGTGACATATCGGGCAAATAAGGCACTTGTTGTAACACGGCAATCCCTTTAGAGGCCAAATACTGCGAAACGCTGAGTGCGGTGTGGCACGGCGCGTTGTCGTGATGAAGAATCCAGTTACGAGCGATGCCTGCGTGCACCCTGTTGACTCGTTTTCACAATCTTTCGAGTACTTGGCGATAGTAGACTTGATTTACGGTTTGCCCCGGTGAAAAAAATTCTTTGTGGACGATTCCACAACTTGCTCATGCGAGCTTTACTTAAACTTAACCTCTTTATGCCATCGAAACACCTAGGCACGACTAAGAGCGCTATCACCATGCACTTTTCAAATTTTAGCGTACTTTTCCGAAACTGTTTCGCCCAATTCGACGCAACATTTTATCGCGATGCGTTGCTCTTGATTTCGTTTTTCCATTTTCCATGACGAGCACCACGAACACACGTTTACTCAACACGACATAGCAGGCGAACTAGACAAGCTGGAGCGATGGCAAATACATCAATGGAGAGGAGAAGGATGCCGGGAGAAGGGAAAGAGAATTTCAAGGTCGCAGGGTTAACACAATAGCGGCAACATGATCTGTCTCATTACTTAATTGTCACACCTCGTATGCCAAAACGTTCTGATTATGTCTCTCCTGAAAATTTTCAAAATTTACGATTAAGTTATCAGTTGCCAGATGGTTAAATTCCGAAATATAAAAGGTAACCATCGTATTGAACTAACAATCTCATCGTATCCCAATATTTAATTTTTTACATACATATTTATACTCATTTATTTGTATATGTGTATAAAAATACAGTGAAATAATATAAAAAAGTTGCAAAATTTTAAGATTTCCTTGGAAAATTTCAATCATCTTGCACTTACTTTTCAACATCTAATAGCTTGCCGAGTTAAATTGTTTATTCATTTAGTAAAAAATGAATCGAACTTAATTATTTGCACACTCGAGTGTGCTGCAGGTAGAACGATTTCTGTATAAACAAAGTGCTTAAAAACAATTTATAAATAATTTTCCAATTTTTTTTTTTGTGTAGCCCATATATGAGAGGTTTATTTGGTTTATTTGTTGATTCGTAGGAGATTTTCATTGTTCACATGTGCTCTTGTTTAAACACATGGCGAATTTAATAGTACACACATCGTTCGCAACAATAAAGACAACAACACTCTACGAAGGTAAAACAAAGAAATCAAAATAATTTATTATTTGTTTAAACCGACGAAGAATACTATTTAGATATGTACGATACATAAAAGCGAACGGATTCTGTTAATTTCAAAATCTTATGAATTTAATATGCTTTTTTAGTAAATTTTCATGTACTTCAAACAAAAACCAAAAGAAAATAATAATAAACAAAAATGCTTGCTAAATGCACACATACACACAAACATACATGCATATGCACAAACACAATTAAGAGGAAATTCGAAAAAAAAAAATTGAAATGCACATCGCACATTCCCATCCCGGAGTTACGTCCATAGTTTTAAGTAAGGCAATAAATGATTGTTTTTTTTTAGAATTTTACAATTAAGTAAGTTTTGCATTGCAATTTTGCAATTTCGTTTGCGTCAATAAAAAAAAAATCGCTTTTAGTCATTAATCAAATAAATCGATTGAGAATTCAAAGTTTTTGAGTGGGTGTGTTTGTTAATATAATATAGGTAAATGAATGCAAAAGAAAAATAAAAATAAAATAAAAAAAATAATGGCGACCGCGGTAGGCGAGTGGTTATGATTGGCCATTCGGAAGACCCGGGTTCATATCCTGGTGCGGCCAACAGCTAGAAATTATGGAAAATTATTTTATATAAAAAATTAAGTTAAATTTTCCAATTGCGGTTGCCCCTCCGAGTGTATCTCTGAGATGAAATAAAGAATTTTCATAAAAAAACCATCAGCCGATTACATATAATCTATATATGTACTTATATAAAAAAGAATTACTGAATGGATTTATCTTATCTTGGTCTTGAAATGTTCGTGGAGGTCTAGGGAGGGTGTAAAAGGTGAGAAAAATTCGAATAATAGTCGGGAAAACTTTAAAAACAGCCCTCTTCTATTCCCATACAATCTTCTTCTTCTTATATATATTATATATAAAAATCTTATGTCCAATTTCCAAAAATCTACAAAACTTACCAACAGAATGACTTTAAATTTTATCGGATTGTTTCTATGATTCCTGAAAAGGTTTTTAAAAAAAAAAAAAAAAAAAAAATTTGGGTAGTAGACCGGGGACTGGCCTATTAAAAAAACTCTTATGTCGCTTTGTAACGGGTATTCTCCAAAAGTTAATGGCCGATTAACTTAAAATTTCGTCAGATTAGTTCTTTGATACCTGGGACGGATTTTGTGAAAAAAGAAAAAATGTTCGGGAAGTGGACCAGAGACTGACCTATTCGAAAAAATCTTATTTATGTTTCGATTTACTTGAAACTCGGTACATAGGTGACTTTTTGCTTAGATTGACAAGAAGATTACACTTCTCTCTGGGAAATTGACCAGGAACCGACCTATTAAAAAAAGTCGAACTACTCTTCTCTCTGGAAAGTGAACCGGTGATTCGCCTATTCAAATAATCGGGCTATTTCTCTCTCCAGGAAGTGGACCAATGTCAATGGTAAAACCAAAAATGTTCTATTCCCAAAAGTATTGAGGGAATAAAGCTATGATAGAAGGATATTCCTTGATTAATTTTTCATACATTCAATAAGTATGTGCGACTGCGAAGCGTTGCAAGGTACAGTTAGTATATAATATAAAAGAAAAATAATAATGATTTTACCACAAAAAAAGCAAGATTTAAAATTAAGGCTTCAAAGTTTTTGTTTTGTCCTCGGTCACTATCAGATTCATTCGTTTCGTATGGTGAATAGCTGATCAATGGTAGATTTACCATAGTACGTTATATGCCATATTTAGGAGGGTAATTCCACGTTAATTGGCGCAGACCGTGAGATCCCCCATTTTACGGATTGAACAAAGTACACTTAAATTCCAATTTTCGTCCGACCATATTCTGCAAAGAAGTTGATGCATGCACCTAAACCATCAGCTCCATCTGCTTTGTTGTTCTTTAAGCGAGCGAGATCTTCATAGTCAGACATTGGAATGTCTTTTCCATCATCAATTGTTGGTGAATAAGTGTTGCCTCCATTAAGTATGCACTGAACATCGGTCACCAGATTTCCACATGAGTATGCTCCGAACTTGAAACCGTCGGTTAGTCGTCGCATCTTTTCATAGAGTTTTCGAGCATTAACCTTGTCGGGCAGCTTCTCAAGCTTTTCATACTCACTAATTATTATATACTATAGGTATACTTTTTCATATACCATATATATATTTCAAGCATAACCACACAAAAGCGATCATGCTGCAAACGGTCGAGCTAAAAATAATATTTTATTATAAAAAATATTTTTTCTGGGATTTAAAATTTTTTTTGTTTTGCGCAAACGAAACTTACTGTATACCTACTGTATACTTATGGTGAGTGTTATACATTATATGCAGATGTTTAAACATCTTAAAAAATCGCAAAATGATGGCGGTGCTTCAGTAAAGTTCCGGAAGGAAAATTGGGGGTTAATGAAGAAGGGGGCATATACGAGTAGAGCGCGAAAATAAAATAAAAATACATACATACATCGATATATGTAAATAAAAGAAAGCACCGCTAACGTTAAATTGACAAAAAAATACAAAAAAAAAATAAAAATAAAGAAGTTACCAAACTCTTGCAACGAGATCACGTTAAGTAATAGACTAAATAGGCACCGAACGAAATTGTTTGGTTTTCTTTTTCTTAGATTGCTCTAAAGCGTACACGTATGTTTGGCTTACAATATTTAGCATTGTAGTTACTTACTATTAATGAGTAAATAATAATCTCAAAGTACCGATAATTTCACAACTTAAACCGTACCTTTGTTAAAAACAATATTTATGTCTACAAAGTAAATTTATTTACAGCAAATAAATCATTTAATATTATTATACCTATAATACAATATAATGTAAAAGAAATTATACGTAAATATTATTAGTATAAATTATCGAACTACTAATTTAATGTTAGCAAAAGCAGAATTAATATTAATATTGAATATTGAAAAGAAAAAACACATATGGTACATACATATGTTTAATAAGTATTTATACATATGTACATATTTTATTTGTAGAGAATCGAATGAGATTGTGAAAATATTTATGTATGTTTGTAAAATAAGTGCACTCGTTTGTAAATAAAATAATGAAAATTTGAAAAATCGCAATTAAAATGTAGGGATCCAATTTTATATAATTAGTCTCTAAATGAAAATAGTTTAGTTAACTCAAAATTAAAATTATAAGTGAAATCATGAACTACTACTACACGCTCCTCAATATCCTGGGAGATATAAATATGCAAAATTCAAAAAAAAAAAACAAAATGAATAAATAAAAAATTAAAGTGTTTTAATAGGATTTTTGAAATAAGAAATGATACATAAAAAATAAGTAATTAACGGTTAGTCTAAAAAATAAAATTAAAAAATTAAAAAAAAATTAAACTGCGTGCATGAATTTGTAGTGAATTTACTAAAAAAAAATGACAAAAAAAAAACAAATATACACTTACACAAAACAATGTACAATAATTTGTAAAAGAAAAACAATTAAATTAATTATAAATAAGCGTTTTTGAATGTTATTGAATTTAAAAGAAATTTTATTTATATTTACATACACTTAAGTGAAAAAAATAAAATAATTTACGCCAACTAAATTAAATCCATGCAACAGAAGAAAAGGAAAAATGGAAACAAAATGATTAAACTCAAGACAAGGAAATATTTAACTCAAAAATGTGAAGTTAAAAAAAAAATATACCGTAATTAATATTTTAGAGTGAAGAAACATGATCAAATCTTAGTATCGTTTGTAGTAAACAAAAACAAAAACACAAAACACAAAATACAAAAACTAAATGTGAGCGTTAAAAAGTCACAATGCTGAAGAGATATGTATGTATATGTAAATTGTAGTAATTATGGATTTTAATGAATTTTGAAAAATGAGAAATTAAAAATAAATAAATAAATACATACTCGTATGTGAATAAATTATTAGAAAGTAGTTGGAACGCAGTGTTTAACTTAAAATAAATTAATAATATTTAAATTGAAATAATTGTATCGAATGAGTCGATAAGTCGATATTTGAATTACGTAAATAAAATGATGGAATGGATGAAAATATTGAAATAACACACATGCATTTTTTATTTCTTTTCGAATTTGGCAGCGGTCTGTTCAAACTTCAATTGTAAGCGCTTGGAAGAAGTGTATAAAATATTGAATACTACACTCGCAAACGTTTAATCCGATGTTCGTAAGGCACTTCGTACTACTTCGTTGGTTAGCGTAGACACCGCTTACGCAATTATTGCGTTCCAACTATAGCACGTTAGTTGTTTATTTTCTTTACTGTTTGGCGCCGATTGAACAGGCGCCAGGTTGCTCTACACCTGATCTGCCCAACGAAGTCGTGGTCCCCTGCTTCCAGCGGTGGTTACTGCGAATCAAAGCTGATGACATGACCCAACCCAAATGGCCGCCACGGCTATGCTTACAGAACCGTAACCTTTTATGAAATTTTCCATTTACGTGGCCCCAAAGAAAGAAGATGCAAGGTGTTAAATCACAAGGTAACACGGTCCGGAAACTTTTCCCATAAAAGATCGATGGTTTCGTTGCTGGTGTGGCACGTAGCGCCGTCTTATTGAATGTAAACGTTGTCCAGATCCATACCATCCAATTCTGGCCATAAATCAAATCATTAATCATCTCTCGGTAGCGCAATATATTCATCGGAACTGTTGCTCCATCCTCATTTTCGAAAATGTATGGTGCAATGACCCCGCCGAAGCATAAACCGCAACAACCCAGTTAGACGTTGATGATGGAGAGGCTTTTCAACAATAAATCTTGGGTTTTCTTGGCCCAAAATTCGACAGTTTTGTTTGTTGACATAGCCATTGAGGTGGAAATGAACCTCATCAGTCAAGATAATTTTCCGATGATATTTTATAGTGAATTTTATCAACTTAAATATGTTGTTGAAGCGTGTATCGCGATGAGCGTACCGTAGAGCTTCATCGAGAGAGGACTTTAAAATACATTTCAATTCTCAACTCAGTTCAAAGAAGCACCTGTTTGCAAGAGAGGTTCTGACTAATTGAATTTCGAGACTTACACTGTCGTTGGTGTTGTTGCTAGTCTAAAGATAAACAATAACTTCAAAGTTATGACTGTCAACAGTGTCCTGGTAGTCAAGATGCGAGTGAGGTGACTGTTTATATCATAACAAGAGATATTTCGATTTGTCCTCGTTCACTACCAGACTTATTCGTTTCACTCTCTTACTCAGTCTGTAGAAAGCAGAGCTAATGGCGCAATTGGTGAGGCCGAGTAACGGCAGGGAGAGTTCTTTTCCCACCCTGACCTAACGACAGTTTTCACAGCGCGAACCAAATTCAAACAAAGCGGCATAGAGGCACTTTCTCACCGTGCTGTCGAAGGAAGCTTTAAAAGCTACGAAGAGTTAGTGTGTCGATCCTTATCTCACCGCTCTTTTCCAAGATTTAACGCCTGGTGAATATCTGGTCAAACTGATAAGGACCAATCGGTATGTTGACTATGGGATTTGATCTTACTTATTCCATGGTAATTGGAGCAGATTATAGTTTGCCGCTTAATGTGGATTGGACGGTGTCTACTTAGGTTTCAATTATCCGGCATACACTCATCCGCCCAAATTTTGTACCAGCACAGTCGGTAAGCTTGAGGCTCGCGCCGCCTTTTTATTCTTTAAGCGTCCAATAGTTATTCAACCTTCGTCATAGTTGGGTACTGGAACGCCTTTTTCGTCATTATCGAATGGAGACTCAGCTTCCTTATCTGCTGTTGTTTAATTTTCACTGCCAGCCAACTGTTTCCTCCTCAAACTCAGTGCACGCTAGAGTTCCTGTATGAATATGCTCCGGTCTTGAAACCTTCTGTAAGTCGCCACGTCATTTCATAGAAGATTCGAGAATGCGCCTTGTCGGCCAGCCTCTCAAGCTTTTACAAATACATCGTGCTTCCCTCTTCATCCTCTCTCCCATTTATTTATTCTACCATTAAAACGAATTATTATTGAGCAATGAGGTTTTACTTGAGCACTTCTCTATTGGAGCAGTTTAGTTTGATAGCGTCACCATTATCAGATATGAAATTTACCAGAAGTATGCCAATGGCCGAAAATCGCTTCAGCAGTTACAAAGCGCCAATTATATATATACATATATACCAGGTGTGTTTGTTGAAGTTTGCCGGTTTTTTCGATAAAGAAAACACTTAATTTTCAGAGGAATCTCTAAATTTTTTTATTCAAAGTGTTGACCATTAGTTTCTACACATTTCGCCCATCTCTCAGGCAAATTATGGATACCATTCCAAAAAAACTTTTTATCATTCGAAGCAAACCATTCGACGAGCCATTTTTCGACTTTTTCAAAATTAGCGAAACACTGCTCTGCAAGGGAGTGTCCCATCGATGCGAAAAGGTGATAGTCGGACGGAGTGAGGTGTGATAATATTTCCCAGTTAAGTGTTTTTAATGTGTCTTTCACCAGTTTAGCGGTATGAGACGGCGCGTTGTCATGTTGCAAAATAACTTGGCCATGTCTTCGGGACCATTCCGACCGTTTTTCGATCAACGCATGATTCAAATTGATCATTTGTTGTCGGTAGCGATCCGTGTTCACCGTTTCACCAGGTTTTAACAACTCGTAGTACACCACACCACACTGGTTCCCCCAAACACAGAGCATTGTCTTACGGCCAAAGCGATTTGGCCTTGCAGTCGATGGGCCAGCTTCACCAGGTGAAAGCTATGATTTTTTTCGCTTCGGGTTCTCAAAATAAATCCATCTTTCGTCCCCCGTGACAATTCGATGCAGAAAAGATTTCCTTTCGAATCGTTGAAGCAGCATTTCACAAACGGTTTTTCGATTTTCCAATTGTAAATCGTTCAGCTGGTGTGGCACCCATTTTCCATACTTCTGGATATTTCCCATGACTTTTAAACGTTGGCAAATTGCCCCTCGAGTCGCATGTAGTGTTTCTGCCAATTTTTGTTACGATTGGGTTGGATCAACATCCAATAACGCCTGCAATTCCTCGTCTTCGAACTTTTTCGCTGCACCAGGATGTTCATTGTCTGTCAAATCGAAATCTACACTTTTAAATTGACGAAACCAAGTCTCACATGTTTTAATCACTGGAGCATGTTCACCATAAGTTTCTACCAGCTTCAGCTGCTTTTTTCTTTTGTGAAATAAGAAAAGCAACGAATGCCGCAAATGCGATTTACTTGGAACGAAACTCGACATATTCACTGAGGTAAATAAATATGACGCTATTATTTTGGCGGAATGTGACTTGCGTATTTTTGTAGGTTAATGTCAATAGAAAAAAATTACATACATGCCAAATCATAGAAATCTACACATATTGCTAGCGACATCTACTAGTAAAACCGGCACACTTCAACAAACACACCTGGTATATCATGAAAGGCATAAAGTTTTCGGAACAGCCAAAGGTACCATTTCTTTCTTATTTCATTTTTTACTCATTTATTTATTTATTTACTTATTTTTTTATTGTTCGTTATGCATACTGAGTAGACCGGACCTTATAAAAACTACGAAGGCTTAAGCATCTCTTACTGTCTTATCAAGATTCATGATTTATTGTGGAATTACAAAAATTACGGAAATATTGTAAATATATATATATGCAAGTACGTAGGTATGATGACTTACGATTTCCATCAAAAAAAAAAAGAAAAAAAAAAGAATTGACTCATTATTTGTCAATCACAGCTGCATTAAACACGATGAGCTTACATACATATATATATATATATCATATAGTATGTACATAAATTCTGCAAGTTTTTATTTGACGGACAAATTAACTGTATAATTTAAATGGAAAATAATAACCATGACCCGATGGTTTGGTAAAAAAAAAAATGATGGGCGTTTTTAAATAATCAAAAATATATGTATTTATTATTTATGTATTTTATTTTTTTTTCTTAATTCTTTCAATTAATATTGGTTGGTTGGTTGGTTGGTTGAAGTGGCTGCCGGGCATCGGCTAACCTACGCCCTAAGAGGTCCTGTTAATCAAACCAGTGCGTGGAGTTTGCAAAACTGAGCAGTTACCGCATCTTAACCCTGTTATCTCACTCAGGTCTCCAAAGGTTATCGGCCTTAGAGACTACTCCTCTAAAGTGCGGAGCATTCGCAAAGAGAGTATCTTAAAGTTTCCGGTGCTTCAAGTCACGTTAAGTGATCTGCGGCAGTCCTCTACGGTTTTAGATTTTACTGTTACAGACGCCAGGGCTCGTAATGCGGCTTATCTGAGAAAATATCGATACGATTATCCGAAAATACCAGTGATCTGAGACAATTGACAGCCTCGTGTATGGTCACCGATTCTGCCCGAAAACACTACAGTGATCCGGTAAGCGAAAGGATTTACAGATACCAAGCTCCTTTCAGTAAACCTCTTCACCCACCCTATTGTCGAATCGATTCAGCGCTTGCTGGTATTATCCTGGTTTATCCCAAAGGTTTCTATCCGGGATAACTACCTTGAAGTCTGTCATGAAAGTGAATGATATACAGTAGCCTCTTTTTCCGGTTTCGTTAGACGGAATCTTCTTAAGGCGCTAGTATGCCCGTGGTTTATAACTATCCATTCAGACACCTTTTTACAGCCTTATCGCGATACAAGCAACGTTGTGCATCTCCATTATGTCAACGGGGATCTAAGAGAATATTCATTGTCTCAGTTGGCGTAGTACGAAGTGCTCCGCCGATGCACATGAGCGCTGCCCTTTGTACTCTATCGAATTTGGAAATAGTAGTGGCCACCATATGGGGTTGTACATAGAGAAGTATAGGCCTAATAACTGTGATATAAAGCCAATGTACTATTTTGACACGCTCCATTTCCGGCCTACGCTACTTTGCAGGTATGGAGGGTAATGGACGCCTTTCACATTTTTTCCTCTGAGTTCTCTCACCAATTTAATTTCCTCTCCAGGCTGAGTCCCAGATATTTTTCAGATTCAGCAATGCATAGGTTCGTTCCTGAGAGCGATGGTGTTGTGAACTTGGGAATTTTATACCTCCTGGTGAAAAGAACGAGTTCAGTTTTCTGTGGGTTGATGCCCAGTCCAGCATCAATGGCCCACTTTTCCATCCTCAGTTCGCTTTGCATGATATAGCTCAAAGTTTGTGGGAATTTACCATTCACAATAATCGCCAGATCGTTCGCATACGATGTGACCCTGCAGCATCCATTCTCCTCCATGTAACTCAGCAGTTGATCCGCTGCTCAGATCCATAAAAGAGGGGTTCCTCTGCTGACATACTTAAGTTCTATCACCCCTGCGATCTCAAATCTTATCTGAGCATTTGACGTATAAAAGAAATCGCTCGCCCCCCAGGCAAGTCAGGACAGAAGTAACTGTATTTGGCGCTATATTATTGAAAGCACCTTCAATATCCAGAAAGGCAACTAGACTGTATTCTTTGGTTGAGATGGATCTGTCAACTTGTGATACTAACGTGTGCAGCCTCTGTTGACCTGCCTTTCATATAGGCATGCTGGTTTCTCGAGGGATTATGATCCACATTAGACCTAATGTGAATCTCAATCAATCGTCCCGCCACCTTAAGCAGGAAGGACGTCAGACATATGGGTCTAAAATCGTTGGGTTTGCTAAAGACAACTTTCGATTCCCTCCACAGTTTTGGAATGTAGTTTAAACCGAAGACTCCTTTCAATATATCATACAGCCAGCGACGCTCATATTCAAAGACTGCTGTTATTCAATTTCGTCAGGTCTGGGATTTTGTAGGGTTCAAACGTACTGATCGCCCACTTGATCTTGCTTTCTGTTAAGAGATCTTTCAGTATGGGCACTGGTTCACTCTGTGTTGGTTCCGATGCGCTGATTGCGGGTACGGCTCAGGGAAGTAAGCATTTATAAGAAGGTCGAGGGTTTCTTACACAATTAATATTAAAACTATTCAAAATTTATGTCATTATATGTATGTATGTGTTTGAAAAGTTATGGAATTCAATTCGTTAAAAAATTGTGTAATGCGAATTCAATATGGTAAAGGTATTAAGATAGCGAGCTAAACTTTTTCTAATAAAAACATATATACATATCTACTTATTTACATACTTTACTGGCGTAGACACCGCTTACGCGTTTATAGCCGAGTTAACCACATTACGTCATTCGTTTCTTCTTTTCGCTGTTTGGCGCCAATTTGAGATACCAAGTACAGTCAGGTCCTTCTCTACCTGGTCTTTCCAACGGAGTGGAGGTCTTCCACTTCGTCTGTTCCACCGGCGGTTACTGCATCGAACATTTTCAAAGCTGGAGTATTCTTATTCATCAGGACAACATGACTTAGCTAGCGTAGCTTATATCTCATATAAGCTCATCGTTCCATCGGCTGTGGTATTCGCCGTTCCCAAATCGCAAAAGAACCATAAATATTACGCAAAATCTTTCTTTCGAAAACTCCTAACGCCGACTCATCAGTTGTTGTCATCGTCCTTGACTCCCCACCATTTAGCAGGACGGGAACGATAAGCGACTTGTAAAGTTTGGTTTTCGTTCGTCGAGGACTTTACTTTTGGAAAGAGTGATTCTGCGTTGAATTTGCAGGCTGGCATTGTTGTTGATGTTAAAGCTGGTTCCAAGATAGACGAAATTATCTCCGACTTCAAAGTTTGGACTGTCAAGAGTGACCTGATCGAGCTCCAATTTATATTATTTTTCGGGAGGTTGTGGACTCTAATGCCAAATAAAAAGGAAATATGAAGAAAATATCATCAAACTCAATCTCAAATTCTCGAGTAAAAATGCGAAATTGGCACCTTTTTCGGAGGTTTTCGAAGAATATTTCTTATATTATATTAATATTTATATGACTCTTGTATTAGTTTTTAAATTTAATAAATTAATTAAATATGATTCTTTATTTATTTATTCTTTAATAGAAATAGGAGGAGGAGAGGTAGGTTTATAGCCTATTTCCACCGGACGTTAAATGCATTTTAGCTTAAATGCATTTAAACATCGCATTTAAATGAGTGAATTGCCATGTGTTTGTTGTTGTATAAAAGTGTGTTAACTCACTTTTCAAAGTGAGATAACTCACTTTCGGTAATTTAACAGAAAATATTATGTTAACAGTCGATGCTGTTACTACTAATGTAAACATTTCGGAAGTTTCGGTATATTTCTTGCCAGAGTCGTGTATTTTCGGATTTAATGAGGGACTAGACTTTTATTTTGCGTGGTGAAATGTTTTCTACAAAAATTACTTTTTTACATTAGTTTTAACATAAATGCATATATTAAGTAATTGGAGAAGATAATGCTTCTCCTCTTTCAAATAAAAACAACAAGAAACAAATAAAAAGCAATTGTGGAATTGCAAACGATCCCTCAACATAAAAATATGCACGGCTGTGGCAGTTATCAGCTGAGCAGCAAAAATAAATAATTTCGGGAAACAAACAAGCAAAAGTGAAAATTAAAACATGCATAAAAGCACTTTCGTTTCGGCAGCGTTTGTCCGTGCAGCAATAATCTGCGTTTGCAAATCATAAGATTGCTTAAAAAGCCAAATAAAATGAATGCGGTCTCTCGAATTCATCATTTCAATACTTGTAACAAATTTTGCAAATTGCTAATGTATACAAAAATCAGCTGTTTGAGTTAACTCACTTTCGGTGGAAACGTTTGACATTTCATTCACTTAACCGAGGCCTTAAATGCATTTAAGTGCTCGGTGGAAATAGGCTCTTAGTCTCAATTTTTTCAATAATAAAAGTTTGTTCCTGGTTTTTAATTACACACTAAAATATTTAACATTTGCTTCGTTTTAGTGATTGAAAATAAAACAATTTTAACAGGTAAAATGCATTGCAGAGAGAGGAGCATAATGTTATGCTGTGCAAGGAATATCCGCTGGGATACTACCTTCGGAAACCAATCACCACTGACAATAGACGCAGGGCTCGATATATTTCGGGAGATCTGGGCAATACTAGCGCAATTAAGGTCTTCATGCTGAAGGAAAGTCAACGCTTAACCAACCAAAAGGAACTTCGTCATACTCCACATATGTATGTCGTGAATGCAATAAGTCTCCACACAGCACTATCCATCTCTAACTCTATGATGACAGCATCTTTCCTGTTGCTCTCTTTAAAATACCTCGAAGTCATCGACTAAATTTGCCTGCTCCTAAGCGTAGCTAAGGAAGCCGCTACAACAACATAATCAATAATACAAACCTAACACATAAAACACCGTTATGATTATTATATTGTAAAATTACTTAACAATTTACATTTTGAAGCAATACTTGGCCTAACCACCAATGTGTTTTAAAGCAAAAACTACAAAAAACCGCCAACTGAACTAAATATTTCAAATACTCGTTCATATACATATATATATGTATGTATGTATGTACATATTTACATCTGTCAATAACAAAAAACTATAATCCGCAGCAAATGGCATGTCACTGTCGACAAATCGTTCAGTATCGCCATTAGTCTGCCGTCTGGGGCGTGATGATGAATTGCTTTCCGACGCGTGTTTAGCATCCGCTTGAATTGTACAATTACTAATTCATACAAAATTCGAGCAAATAAATGGAAACCGTGAAACGATGGGAATCATCGAATGCATAGAGGCCATAAATTAGGTGATATGCCAAAGTGCGCTCATATGGAAGAGATGCCTAACATTTGAATGACTGATGAAAATATATAAAACTCACACCAATCAAAAAAAAAGTCTAATAAAAAGCGTTTAGGTGTAAATTATTTTTGGTTTTTTACATTTACATATGTATGTACATATATGCATAAATTGTATAACAACTACGAGTTATTGGAATGAGTTAACAATATAACAATTATCTCCATTGTGTAGGCAAAACGTTTTCATAACAAATGTCACTTCTGACACCTTAACGGCAATTAGTCAGCAAACCATATTGGCATTGTTGAGCGAATTTGTTTACAGCAGTTTAATGAACTAAGTAAAATTTAAAGAACCAAATTAACATCAAGTCGCTTAGAATATTGAGAGCGTTTATTTACCAGCACAACTAAACTCAGAAATTGATGTACATAAATATGTCGAAATAATTTACACTAAACGTGTTTGCTACAAAAGAGCGCCGGTCGTTTCTTCATTTCGCCGTTTGGCTCCATTGGAGATATCAAGTGAAGCCCGTTCCTTTTCTATTGATCATTGCGAAGAAGTGAAGGCCTACGTCCTCCTCTGCTTCTGCTTTCATATCTAAAGAGTTTTCATCATTCATCCGGACAACAACACCAAAAAGGTAAAACGAATAATTTAATTCCCTAAACTAAGGCAATGCCGCCGCTTTTCTTTCACACTTCATATTCGCATTGTTTGCGATACTCACGGCAGCAGAGGACTATAGGTAAATCTTTCGCCTGAAAACTTATAGCGCCGACTCATCGGCTTGCTTCTTCGGGAATGAAGAGAATTATCTAGCATCTATTGGCAAGCGTTATAAATCACTGGTCGTAGATACCTGAATACTGGAGGGTGTGTTCTGCCTATGACGTAAGCACCGGATAAGAAAAGTTTTCCAGGAAGTATAACTGGGACCTATTTTTGTCTGAATCGATATAGGAAACACTCTTTCTTCTGTGACCAATCTATTTGAAAAATTTGTATTTATCGTTTGATTTACATAGAAGTTTGTACAATAGCTTTAAGCCCAAATTACTATTGGGAAAACTTTTTCTTCTGGGAGGCCCATGAACGATTCTATGGTTGGGCTTTGCTTAATATGTGGAACATATATAATACCTATGTTATAGTATATAAGCTATAATAAAATTATAAATATAATAAATCTAATAATTCCAATTAGAATCATCTGGAAATTTCATGCGGAAGATATTACGGACGAAGTCGGGGGCAAAGTCCAGGTTTCTTTATTAAACGATGTCTTCTGTTAAACAGTTCTTAGAGCCAGGAACCCGGGTTTTACCTTTACCAATCACCTTAGCTGTATAATTTTTCTTGCGGCGCTATGGTAAAGAGTTTAGAGATCCCCACACCATTAACATAATCTCTTTGTTCATTCACAGTTGGAGTTTACTTGCATAATTTACTCAAGCCATTCGTTTAGGTAGACTTGAGAGGGAACAACGTGGTTTTATGCGGTTTGTCCTTGCATCATACTGATAGCTTACCATGATATCCGTTGTATGCTCATAAATTTGAAATCAGTTGCATTTTTATTACACGCTTTATATTAGCTTCACTTGTATGTCAGTATGTCTGTCAGTCAGTTTGTAACTTTTTAGCGGTGACGCGATCCCAATATGAAATATTTGAAATGCGAATCGTTGCATACATCGTAGCGTTAACAAAATTAATCAGAGAACGTATAATAATCCATACTAATAATTATTATACGTTCTCTGATTAATTCAGAGAAAAAAAAATCAAAATAGAGTTAATTAGAAAAATATATAAAATAAATGTAGTTTAAAAAAAACTAAAAAAAAACACGCTTTTAAAGAATATTAAACTAAAAAGTTGAAAATAATTTTGGAAATAAACTTAAGACAATAAAAAATACTTGTATAATTTAGAGAAAAGCGTGGGGCGCTTTGTACCATAATTTCCATATATCGAGCGCCCCACGCTTTTCTCTTGATTATACAAGTATTTTTTATATACTATTGTCTTAAGTTTATTTTCAAAATTATTTTTTCTTTAAAAGCGTGTTTTTTTAGTTTTTTTAAACTATATTTATTACTACGTATATGCTACATACACGTGAGCTACTCACATGAAGGGATTAACAAAAGATCGGTCAGTTGGTGACTTTCAATTTGTTTTTGTTAAATCTAAAAATACCAAAGCCTTTGCAATTTCTTTATTAGTCTTCCTTTCGACGAGAAAACGCAAGATAGCTAAAGATAGGTCAGACGAAATTCCACCACCAATGCAAACAGATATTCACCATGTAATTCTCTTCGGGTTTCGGCATAATTTACAGCCAATACAAATATTCAGTGAACGCCGAATTGCATATGGAACGATTGCACCGTCTTTAAATACTATTTCTAAGTGGTTCCGAAGATTCTTGACCGGATATTTTTCCATAGAGAACGAGAGACGAGGAGGTCGACCAAAATCTTCCACTGATGACGTCCTCGTAACTCTGGTGAAGTCCAAAATTAACCACACAAGAAATTATTGCTAATAAAATGGGCTTGAATGCCAGGCTATATCGCGAATATTAAGTAATCATCTCAGATACACGAAAAAATCTGCTCGATGTGTACCACGAATTTTAAATGAAACCCAAAAAGAGGTTCGAGTCTATTTTGTTGAATTTTTCCTAAACAAATTCGAAAATGGTCCGTCTAGCAACTTTAGTGAAGTCGTTACTGGTGACGAATCTCGGTTCTAAAAGTACGATCCAGAAATCAAACAGCAGTTCTTGGTATGGAGCCCAAAAGGAGCAAACCCGCCAATAAAATCTAAGCAACAAAAACCAGCATCAAAAGTTGGAAAACAGTAGGAAAGAGGACTTGCGACACTACTTCTTACATCATGAAAACGCGCCTTGTGATTTGTGGTTATTTCCAAAAATTAAAAAATTAATGCTGAACTTGATAAGTCTAAAAAGCAAGATGTTGAAGACTGTTCTCAGAAGTGGATATATAGGCTTAAGAAACGCATTGAAATCAATGGCGATTATGTAGCGAAGATATAGAGGACAAAGATTACGAATCAATTCAAAAAGATGTTTTTTTGTGTTTAACTTACCGAACTTTTGTTAATCCTTTCGTATATGCTATATGCTATGAACTAGCTTCTTAAGCACAAAATCTACAATATTCCCCACTCACATCTGCTCTTTTCATCTATTGTATTTCATCTATTGTACAATAGGTATATTGAAGTACATGGTTAATGTTTAAAATAATAATTATTATCCATATTTCAAGATGTCGCCAATTGAATTTAATAGAATGTCTTGAAACCTTGAAATTGATTTCGAAAGCTCGTTTTAACTTATCTTCTTTCATAAATAAAAATCTGAAATTTGTTTATAGAAATTAGCATATTTCGAAAAGTTACCGCCGATTGACTGGAAATGGTCAGATTATTTTTATGGTTCCTGGAAAGATTTGTACAAACAATTTGTTTTCAAGAAGTGGACTAGGTACCGGCCAATACGAAATAATCTTATTTTTATGTAGATGGCTTTTTGAGAAAGAAATTATATTTAGTTCTTTTTTGCCTGAATTTTTTTTCATGGGAAGTAGATCGATCTATATGAAAAAACATAAGTATTCATGTTTCGTTGTAATTCGATTTTTGGTTGATATGCTTAAATGGAATACTTTAGTTTTCTAGACATGGACCAGATATCTGGAACCAAGTTTGATTATATAAATATTTCTTTCTTTCGGCAAAGAGATCGCCGTCAAATTGATAAAAAATAGTAAAATATTTTAGCATAGATCGTGCGTAGGTATGTTCCTTTCGTAATGTTATTATTCTGCGACCGTGGGCTATTCTCATATGTACGATCAACTTGAATGTGAATAAGCCTAGATCCGACTGCTTCGCTTGGGTTACATTCGGACATTTATATTGACACTTTCGTGAAAGATTTTAAAGAAGCGATGAAATTACCCAGACACGCAAATTAATAATTAGATTAGTAATATAGGGTTTTTTTTATCGTAATTTGCAATGCCAATTATATATTTTATATACTTCTAAGCTCCATTAAAATTTCATATTGAAGTGAATGGGAAAACACCAACGCCCGCCCTGGAACAGATTGCCATAGCCATCTTTACTGTCACTGGCTCAAAGCTCCACTTTCCGATACTCTCAATAAACATATGCATGGAACTACTAAACCACTGGTAGAATTCTTTGCAGCATGGCAACCGCCGAGTGGCTGCACAAATCTACGGTAGCAGGGCAATCACTCATTCAATGAAATTCCAGGCTATTAATTACATGTCAGACGAATTAACGAGAGAAGGAACCCTTATATCCAGAATAAACCATGCAGATGTTGCAGGTTTACCTTTGACCACAGCAAAGTATATGCTAAAACTGGCCTTTGCCAATGAAGCAGACTCTAGATGAATGAATGAAATCACGTGCAACGTGGCCAGACTGTTATCGCTAAAATTGGACGCGGAAAATTCAGAACATCGTATGCTTCCAGACCGGTTCTCCATTAACAACAGGCCACTGTATAAGTGTGCTTCGCGGGAAAAAATGGGCTACCACTCTAATTATTTTTGCCGCACTGTAGCGATGAATACCAAGAGGAGTCTATTGAACATTGTCCAGCCTTGACAACTGCGCGACCTAAGTTTCTCGGGAAACAATTCTTTGACTGTCGCGCCGAGCTAGGTTCAAGGAAAATTGGAAATCTTATTGCTTTTATAAGGCGCACGAAATAGTTCGAACATTTGAGAAGATGAAGTTAGGAGCCTAATAGCGATGCCACAATGAGCCCATTGGCCTAAGTGCGTTAGTGGCTGACCAATAGCCACATCAACTCAATTCCAATAGTTTAAAGACTTTTATTTGCGTTAGTCACAGGTGTGTGCTCATAGAAAGAAACAGTTCAATTGATGTACATTTTAGAACTATAGCAAGGAGAAACGGTTTTCAGAAATACAAATCAGTAACTTTTATAGATTTATAGTCTCAGATTCTCGTCAAGGTATATAAAGGGTGGTTAAATTGTAAGGGCCGATGTTGAATGTGAACCACACCTAAACGCCAAGTTTTTTTCCGAATTTAATTTGACATTTCTCTATTTCAGACTTACTCAATTTGAACCATGGAGAGATACACAATCCAACAACGTGTTAAAGTTATCCAGACTTATTATGAAAATTTTCGAAGAAAATCATCTTCAGTGATGAGGCACATTTTCACCTCAGTGGATTCGTCAATAAACAGAATTGCCGCATTTGGGCGAATGAGAATACAAAAGTGATTGTCGAAAAACCAATGCACCCACAAAGAGTGACTGTTTGGTGCGGTTTATGGGCTGGCGGCATCATCGGGCCGTATTTTTTCCAAAATGAGGCCGGTCAGGCAGTTACTGTGAATGGTGTTCGCTATCGTGAGATGATAACGAATTTTTTATGGCCACAATTGGAAGATATGGATGTGGACGATATGTGGTTTCAGCAGGACGGTGCCACTTGCCACACAGCTAACGAAACAATGGCTCTTTTGCGCAACAAATTCAATGGCCGTGTTATCTCACGTAATGGCGATGTCAATTGGCCCCCAAGATCATGTGATTTGACACCGTTGGACTTTTTTCTCTGGGGTTATTTGAAAGAAAAGGTGTACGTCGATAAGCCAGCAACAATTCAAGAGCTAAAGGATGAGATAATTCGGCACATTAACGGCATAGAAACTCCATTATGCCTCAGCGTCATCGAAAATTTGGACCATCGTATGGAGGTGTGCCGCCGAGGTCGCGGCGCTCATTACATATTTTGTTACATACATAATTGAGTAATACCAATATATCATAATAAAATAAAATTTCAATAATTTCCTGAATAGTTTGTGTTTTATTCAAAATCAACATCGGCCCTTGAAATTTAACCACCCACATTTAGAATACAAGGTTACTGCAACCGTTGACGTCACCGAACTAACTTCGTCATATATACAATGGGCGGTGTATGACATTTATATAATAAAAATAAATAATTTTTTTCTTTAAAAAATTTTATATGTATGTAAATATGATGGTATATACAAAAGAAAACACAAATCATACTATTTTTGTTTTTGCATTTACGTACTAAAGACTCCGCGTGGGCTGTTTTGATCAAACCAGGGCCCAGGTGGCCGAATACCAGCAAATGTGAATAAGAGGTTAATAATTTTATTTTCAGCAATACTTCCTTCTTTCAGACACGTTATATTGCTAACTATCCGAGGAATTCAAATTTTCTTAATACCAAGACTTAAAGTGTTCAGCTCAAAAAAAAAATTTAAAATAAATCACTCACACAATTGGTTTTTCTTTTAATTTTTGTCCACAGTAGCACACTGCACACTTTTTCACCGCTTTGAATTTTTAAACACAATTTTTTCACAAAATATGGATAATCCATTTCCCAAAAGCTTTTTAGCAACCAAAGAAAATATGCGAAAAACGCTTCCTATATAAATTTTTAAAAAATATTGCCTCTTCCCTTAGAATTTTGGTAATTTTATACGTTTTTGACATTATTTACTCATGCCGTTCGCATTAGATGACACCAAAAGTTAGAGTTGCTAGCTATAAAAATTTTTGTTAAAAAATAATAAATATTAATTTACATAATTTGATTAATTTACAAAATTTACATTACATTACATTACAATACAATTTTAAACTATTCAGAGCGTTGTAATTGTTATTAAAAATGTTACGCTGTTTCATGAATAAAATTAAGCCAATTATTTTTTTTAATTTCAGCAACCCACAACTTGAACCAACTTTGTCATTAAACATATGATTTCCATCTTGTCGTAACCTTGCATTCTCGTATATATAAATTGTGACGTCACAGTCAGTTTAACAGCAATCAACTTCAACTTGTGGTGACAATAAAACAATAAAAATATATAGAGTTTTCAAACAAATGATTTCATCTCGTCGGTATGTGTCGTTCGTGTTGTTTTTGTTTTGTCTCCGCTAAGTGTAGCGCCAATAATAGAAGTCTATTAAATGCTAATGAAGACAATATTGAACTTGAAAAATTTATTAAATCACATGTGTCTTTATTTTTAATTGGAAATCATATTCAATTGTCTTCAATGGCTTGTATATAAATAGTATATGTATGTATGTATATGAATGTAGGGTAAGGGTGCTAGTGAACGTACCGTACTAAAGTTTTTTTAAAACTGTAAGAAAACTGTTCATGATTTTGAATCAAAAATAAATGCATTCGAAGCAGGATTTAATTTTTTTATCATAAAACGCGTATGCAATAAAGGGTTTTTCAATTAGAGATGTTATTTTGTTGTTAGTGTTGTGTACGCCATCGGAAGGCCAGAGTTTAAATCGTGGTACGACCAACACGCAAAAGTTATAGAGAATTTATTTACATAAGAAATTAGGTAAAATTTTCTATTTGCAGTCGCCTCTCGGCAGGGAATGTCAAGCCCACCGAATGTATTTCTGACATGAAATTAAGGCTCCTCGTAAAAAAACCATCAGCCATTCGGAGGCGGCTTAGTATAAACTGTAGGCCACTCCACATTTGCTGGAAAATCATCAAGACGCAAAACCACAAATTGGAGGAGGAGCTCGGCTCAAAATCGCTTCGGCGGTTACGAAGCACCAATTATATATATAGGTATATAGGTATATACGTATATATAAATCGTGACACCTGTCCCAGACGGTTCATAAACCTAAAACTTTTCCGGTTGTTGGGATAAACTGGTGATGTTAAAAATAAAATACGTGCACGTCGCTCAAGTACGACTGAGAATTTTGCTGGTGTAGCCCAAAGTGTTGAAGAAAACCCAGGGTTGTCCATTCCTCATCGCTCTTTGGAATTGTACATTCCACAAACTTTCACTTTACACAAGAACTCAAGCCCGCCGATCATCAGTAACGTCGTGTCTATGCTGATTGGTGTCCCATCTGAGGCTCGGAAGACCCAAGATTAATTCTTGAAAAGCCTCTCCATCCTCAAAGTGTATCAGTTAGGTACGATTTGTGGTCCGGTGGCGACATTGGACCGCACTTTTTTGGAAATGAGGCTGGCGCAACAGTAACGGTGAATGGATTGCGCTCTCGAGAGATGATGATTTTTTATGGCCGGAAGTGCGGCTGCTTCTCTTGGGTACACGTGAAAGATAAGGTCTACTTCAACAGGCCAACATCGATTCAAGATCTTAAAGTTGAAATTCGTGAAGCTATTGAGGGCATATAGCAGTCACTTTGCATTTTGGTGATGGTAAATTTCATAAAAAGGATAAGGTCCTGTAAGCGTAGTCGTGGCGGTCATTTGGCTGAGATTGTGTTCCATTATTAATGGCATAGTTTTCTCTTTATATTGAAATAAACATCTAAAAAAATGCAATTTTTCATTGAATATCAAAATAACACCTCTTATTGGAAATCCTAAGATCTTTTAAAGGAAAAAATGTCAGACGTTCCTCGCAAATCGGGTCCACAATCATATTTAAATGGAAAGCATAGTTCTTTGAATATCTTCGTAAAAATACGACCTGTGAACATAATCAAAAAATATTAAAATAACATTTTATTTGAGGAAAACCTAATTTTTTTGTTTTTAAAGTACCACAACCATTTCACCCTGTATTACAACGTTTTATAACCGTACTGTTATAGCGTTAGATAGATTGCTTCCAAGTATGTGAGGTATTATTCGCTAATTTAGGTATCTGGAGAAGGTGAGGAGCTGCTCCCTCTCCTACTATATATTAGATCAGACTTTAGAGATAGTGAGGATCTACACCTCCTTCTGAAAGGTCTTAATAAGGTAAATACTGTTTACCGCCTTTACGTATATATTCTTCTTTAGATGTGGCAAAGATCTATTCACTCTTTGGAGATTTAATTGTGAGGACCTACGCCACTATCTTTAGGACCCGTTTGAAGACGGACGTTTGCAACAAATAAAAAACGACATTCAATTTTATTTAATTTTTTGTGAAGTTTATTTTTTGTTGAATTATAAAATAAGGCAATGAATATATTTACATACAAATTTTAAAGAAATTCTCTTAATCTTAATATATGTATATAAAAATGAATGTTTGTTTGTTAGTGACGCTAAGGCTCGAGAACGGCTAGACTAATCTTGATGAAAATTTCAGAGGTTGTTCGCTGGCAATCTGGGAAGGTTTAGAAAAAAAAACTTATACTTTTCCTAAGGACAAGTCGGAAAATTGAAAAATTCCAAAAAATGAATTTTTCCATACAAATCTTTTTTTCTTCAATTTTTTTTTGTTTAGGGTGAATCCCCTAATTCGAATCATAATGTACGCGGTTCAACTTCATTTGAGTCGTTGCGTACTGTGAAACTTTTCGAGAAGCAATTACAACTGCTGGAACATGATAATCGCTGGAATTAGTTAGTTTCCAGTGAAACCAGCATTTGCGTTGACAATTAATAGGTCACAAGGACAGTCGCTGGAAGTGTGTGTGGCATAAATCTGGTAATGCCATGTTTTTCACACGTCCACACTCGCTATACGTGGCGTGTTCACGAGATGGAAAACCATTTTCTCTGTTAATTTACGCACCAGAACAGAAAACAAAAAATGTAGACAAATGGTAAATAAATGATTTTTAACACAATATAAATTCAACTTTCTTTTCTTTTCAAAAAACATAATTTCAAGCAGGGGAACGCCATTTGTTTTAGCGTGAACAACAATTTGTTTCATTCATTTGAAAATGTCGATATTTGTACCAGATAAAGTGTTTTTGCGGGGAGTTCTTCTTCATTACTTTAACATGAAGAAAAGTGCTACCGAAAGCCATCGTATTTTACTCGATGTTTATGGTGACCATGCTGTAGCCGAACGAACGTGCCAAAATTGGTTTGCACGGTTTAAAAGTGGCAATTTCGACTTAGACGGCGGACAGCCAAAAAAATTTCAAGACAAAGAATTGGAGACATTGCTCGACGCAGATGTACGCCAGACGCACGAAGAACTTGCAAAAGTATTAGGAGTTAATCAAGACAATTTTTTCACAATAAAGTCTTAATTTTCGAAAAAAAAACCGCAGGAATTAATGCATACACCCAATAATATTTATAAAAATTGCAATTCTTAGTCGATTTAGATTTAATTAAAGATCTAGAATTGGTATCAAGTATGAAAGAAAATTGAGCGTGAGGTTGGAAAATATGCACCGTCCGGTAACTAACACTTACCCTATATCTTGTTTTGAGTTAAGAAACCCCCAATTAAATCCAACCAGTAAAATATTCTAAATTGGTTGCTTTTTTTTCTTTTTGAAAAATTTAATTCTTAAAGACTTAATTTAAGTATTAAAATCAATCCTTCACAATTCAGTCAGTTGCACTTTCCCCGACGTTGGATACATACATACGGGAATAAATGTACATATATTATTGCTTTGAACTAATATACATTTTTCTATTGATTAATATCTTTATTGCTGAATAAATTATTTGTTATTTCTAAAGTAAGATAAATAAATGTGTGGTTCGAAGTATTCAACCTTTTTCAATCCTACGTACATATATCATATAATTATCATTAATAGTATTCAAAAAAAAATTTCAAAACCCATTTTATTGGCTGTTAACATTTAAATTGATATAAAAACGGTGAGGCTGTCAGCAATAAATAATTTAAAATAACAGAAACGGCAACAAAACCGCTGCTGTTATAAATAATAATAATGTTTTCATATATGAACTTATTTAAATCTACTAATCTGTTTTAAAGATATGTACATATATATTTCAGATTGTTTCATTTTGTGATGAAAGACTTTACTTTTAACAAGTAAGGAAGGTTATCTTTTGGTGAAATCGAACCGATTCGCAGATCGGTCAAAATTTTTGCTATATCGGATCTATGTCAGCTCTTTTTGGGATTTCGGTTCCTATTAATCCATTCGGCACAACATTTTTCCCATACAGTGAAAATTCACTTTTAAATTTTAGTATTTTTTTTATTATTTTAGATGTATTCTTTCAAACTTTGGAGACGCCATATCCATTGGTCTGGGCGCTAGCGGAAGTTGCTTGTGAGCAATGTTGGCCATGGTGGTATATATGAGGGGATTAACAAAAGCTCGGTAAGTGATCATAAAAAGGTAAAGTTTTTATATTTATTCGTAATCTTTGTCATTTTTTATCTTTTCTACATATCCTCCATTGATTTCAATACATTTCTTAAGCCAATAGATCCACTTCTGTAGACAGTCTTCAAAATCTTGCTTTAAATCTTTACTGCATTAATTATCTCCCCGTTGTTGTTAAAGACCTTTCCTTTTAAATATTTTTTAATTTTTGGAAATAACCAGAAATCACAAGGTGCTAAATCCGGGGAATATGATGCCGGACTTGTTTCTTCGATCCCAGAGATCGCAATTAAATTACTCGTTGATTCAGCGATGTGGGATGGCGCGTTGTCATGATGTAAAAAGTAGCGCCGCAAATCCTCCTTCTTCCTGCTTTCCAACAAATTTTTGAAAACTTTTCATAAGAACTCTTCGATGTAGTATTTTGCAGTTACCGTCTGACCCTTTTCCAGTGGAATATTAGCTCCGATTTTAGGTCGGGTGAAGTAAACTGGCATCATTACTTTTGCTGCTGATTTTTGTTGCTAAGATTTTACGGGTGGGTTTGCTCCTGTTGGGCTCCATACCATGGACTTTTGTTTGGTTTCTGGATCGTACTTATAGAACCAAGACTCGTCACCAGTAACGAATTTACTATAGTTGCTAGATTGACCATTTTCGAATTTTTTAGAAAAAATTTAACAAAATGCACTAGAGCCTCTTTTTGGATCTCATTTAAAATTCGTGCTCCGCATCGAGCAGATTTCTTCGTGTATTCCAGATGATTAATTAATATTCCCTATACAGCCATGGTATTTAAACCCAATTGTGGGTCGTCGAAAATTTTGGACTTCACCAGAGCTACAGTGACGTCATCAGTGGAAGATGTTGGTCGACATTTTTGGGGAGCAACTTCCATTTGATATTTCATAAGCGGTATGCACTTTTGTGTCGGTTCTATCGATTTTAAGTTCTTTTTATATATCAGTGATGTTCCTATGTACCATTGAGATATTCGAATTTACCAGTTTTTTGAACAATGGTTGGGTTTATACGGCTTCGCGATCATGTGTGCCAAATCTACTCCTCCCATACCGTTATTGTAAGAAGCAACATCGCGGGCCTTTCCACTTCAATGTAAACTTTTTTTTTTGAACTCCAAAACCATTCGACGAGCAATTTTTAGACTTCTTAAAAATTCGCGAAGCACTGTTCTGCAAGGGAGTGTCCCGTCGATGCGAAAAGGTGATAGTCGGACGGGGCGAGGTCTGGAGAGTACGGCGGGTGCGATAATATTTCCCAATTAAGTGTTTTTAATGTGTCTTTCACCAGTTTAGCGGTATGAGACGGCGCGTAGTCATGTTGCAAGATAACTTTGCCATGTCTTCGGTCCCATTCCGACCGTTTTTCGATCAACGAATGATTCAAATTGTTCATTTGTTGTCGGTAGCAATCCGTGTTCACACTTTTCACCAGGTTTTAACAACTCGTAGTACACCACACCACACTGGTCCCACCAACCACAGGGATTTGGCCTTGCAGTCGATGGGCCAGCTTCACCAGGGGAAAGCCATGATTTTTTTCGCTTCGGGTTCTCATAATAAATCCATTTTTCGTTCCCCGTGACAATTCGAAGCAGAAAAGATTTCCTTTCTAATCGTTGAAGCAGCATTTCACAAACAGTTTTTCGATTCTCCATTTGTCTATCGTTCAGCTGGTGTGGCACCCGTTTTCCATACTTCTGGATCTTTCCCATGGCTTTTAAACGTTGGCAAATTGCTCCTCGAGTCACATGTAGTGTTTCTGCCAATCTTTGTTGTGATTGGGTTGGATCAACATGCAATTCCTCATCTTCGAACTTTTTCGCTGCACCAGGATGTTCATTGTCTGTCAAATCGAAATCTCCACTTTTAAATTGACGAAACCATGCCTCACATGTTCTAACCACTGGAGCATGTTCACCATAAGTTTCTACCAGCTTCAGCTGCTTTTTTCTTTTGATGAAATAAGAAAAGCAGCGAATGCCGCAAATGCGATTTACTTGGAACGAAACTCGACATATTCAGTGAGGTAAACAAATATGACGCTATTATTTTGGCGGAATGTGACTTGCGTATTTTTGTAGGTTAATGTCAATAGAAAAAAATTACATACATGCCAAATCATAGTTCATCAATCTTCAACTAACACCCCTGGTAATTTTTGTTTCATTTGTTGCCAAACAATGTTTACCTCACGAAAACTCAATTTGTGGTCTCTTTGCTGTTTTCCACATTCAGACGTTTACCAGCTCCTGCTTCACCCCAAACTTATGAGTTGGAAGCAGAATATGAAGACAGTGCAAAAGAAGAACTCAACAAGCCTTCAACATCTTATGACCCAGATTTCAAAGAGTAAAAAGATGATCAACCACATAAATGGAGTTAATCAGAGCTGAGTGATCTCATTAGAGATCTTGATTTGTCACAGGAAAATTCAGAACTTATACTATCAAGGTTAGGGCAATGGCATCTACTGCAGAATGATGTCAGGGTCACTAAGTGCTGACAACATCATGGGGATTTGATTTATTTTTTTTTGTAGAAAAACCACGGTATTTTTTTTTTTTGTAATATTAATGGCTCAATTAAAAGTATGAATATGAATGGAGACTTTTCATAGACTCCTCCAAGATTAGTTTGAAAGCTTTGTTGCTTCATAATGGCAATCGTCTACCTTCCATTCCTATATGCAATGCGGTTCACATGAAGGCGACTTATACAAACATGGCAAACCTCCTAGATTAAATTAAAGTGGAAAATTTCCGGTGATTTAAAAGTGTTTGCTATACTCTTAGGGATGCAATTAGGGTATACGTATAAATACGTTGCTCTCTATGCATGTGGGATAATAGGGGTAGAAAATCACATTATATTCAAGCAGGTTGGCCTGCAAGAAATCTTAATTCTAGTGAGCAAAACGTAATTGGCGTGCTACTTATGGATCGAAAAAATGTTCTCCAATCATTACATATCAAGCTGCGCTTGATGAAGAAATTTGTTCAAAGCCATGTACCAAAAAGGCTAGGCTTAAGAGACAAATTTGCTAAGTTAAATGATGCAAAGGTCAAGGAAGGCATCTTTGTTGGACCACAAATACGTCAACTTGTAAAGCACATTGCACTCGATTTAATTTTGGAAAGGAATGAAAAGGAAGCTTGGGAAGTTTTCAAGAGAGTTAGGCATGGCTTTTCAGGGAACAAAATTGATGATAACTACCCTCAATTGGTTATCGAACTTCCACAAAAATACCACCAACTCGGCTGCAATATGTCCCTAAAAATCAATTTTCTTCACACGCATCTTGAGTTTTCCCCAGCTTATTGCGGAGATGTCAGTGACGAACATGGAGAAGGGTTCCATCAAGATATTTCTTTGATGGAACGGAGATATCAAGGCCGCTGGAATGAAGCAAGGTTTACAGATTACTGCTGGTTTAAATGTAGAGATGGTCCAGAGGTCACTTACAAGAGGAAAGCTATAAGATCGCTACCAAAGTAATAAATTGATCCTTCGTACATCGAAGCATTTGGCAAATGTTTTTTGAATAATTTTGAATTTAAATATCATTAATGAAATCGCAATCATACTTTAAATGTAATTCATATTTTCAAATTTCTTCGAAACAATGAATTTCATCATTTATGTACTCATCAAAAGACTTGGAGCTAATAAATCCTTTTCTTTGCCATAATCGCATTTCTTAGTAAGAATTGACTCATGAAGTAAAGAAAACGTCCAACTTTTTTTTGTTGCGCAGTGTAATTATAGGATTTTATCTAATACGTTAGGTAAAATTATAAAAAAAAAGGTTATACAATATTTGTCTTAAAGAATAATTACATATATGTACATATGTATATGTATTGCATAATCTCTGTTACTTACATACATACCATCGCTGGCCCCAAGCTTCACAAATTGATTACATTACATTACGTCACACAAATAGTGGCGAACTTGTTTTATTATTAAAAATAAATAAATATATATGTACATATATGTATACATGATTGCATTTGCTGTGACATATTTTACTATATAGACTATTAGTAAGCGAGATATATGAATGAGCACTGTCGCACAAAACATAATGGACTAATACCCATGACTGACATCATCATCTCCTGCAATATTGTTTAAAATATAAACAAATTATTTAGAAACCCAGGGGAACTATTTTTTTATTTTTATTAAAATTGTAAAGAACCTAAAAAGAAATTTCTACTCATGAAATTATGATCGAGAACGATTGCGAGTATGCAATATCCCAGTCCCAGTTTCCCTCAGTTGGTGAGGGAAGTACCAGAAAAGTCAACGTCAAGCGTAGTTAAAATGACCTTAACATAAAAATGAGCAACTGAGCAGATCGAAGAAAAGCACGTGCTTGTGAGCTAGAAAGTTACAGACCAGTCATTAAACCATTAGCTTCCAGAAAAAAATCGGTTAAACCGCTTATAATTTGTCCGAGAGCACGTCAACTGGTCGGTGAAACAATGGAACATGGTATTTTCAGTGATAAATAAAATTTAATTTTAAATATTCGGATGCCATGAGAAGTGTTCGCTGATCAAGCAATTGGCGCTTGAATCCTCGATGCTGTACCGGTACTGTTAAGCATGGCGGAGGTAATATTAGGTCTACCGGAAAGTTCTGTCCGAATCGATGACATCGTTTTCGCCACGTAAGCACATGTTTATTTATTGCATGTTCGGCTCTATTTTTATCGCTTACTGTATACATACTGACGTAGTAAATAAACTATAATAAAGTTGATTCACATTAGTCTTAAGTGCGAAACGATAGTATACCCATGGCGACTGATAAAGTTCATTTACGCCTCTGTACTTTATACGAATTTCAACAAAGAAGAAATTCTACAGAAGTATGTAGAAATTTATTGAAAGTGTTTGGTGAAGGTACAGTTTCTGATAGGACATGCAGAAGATGGTACGAACACATTTGAAATATGTAGGTGATTTCGACCTTTCTGATAAGCCACTTTCTGGGCGACCATCTTTGGTCGACGACGACGTTGTTAAGGCAATGTTGAAGCAAGATCCTTTAAGGCTTAATCATTAATAATAATGGCAATAATATTATTTAATAAAGTTAATTGGCGGCAAGAAAAAAATGTGTATTTTTTTTTATTCCAAAAACGGACAGATCTTTCCGGCAGACCTATTACATATTATGACATGAAGTCATTTTCCTGGGCTTGATGTTGGTCCTCTGTATCAAATAAATTGCAAAATGAATCGGTTTATGTATGAAGATATTATTAAAAGCGTGTACTTTCCCATGTCGAGTCGAGATTATGCCACTTTCGTGGTCCTTTCAATAAGAAACTATTTGAAGCTGCAAAAGTATACCACATTGAAAGCATTTTGAGAGGATGTTGCAAATGCCTTAAATTTACTTGGCCCACCATCAAAAGACTCCAATACATGGAGAAAGATAACGTATTACTGTAAATTAATTTTGAAAATCTAACGTTATTTTCTTTAGGTGTGGGTGGATTGGAATTGCTATATCAAACGTAAGCTAAGTGCTAATAAAAGGGAAGCCAGAAGCCCACTTGAGGAGAAAGTGATAACCCTGATGGGAATAGAGACATGCACCAGTGTCATAAAAGGTGCTTAGGGCTATGGCGTTAATGTTAAGTTATCTCACGTAACTCCAACCTCCGAAATGAAATATCCGTACAGTCAATGGATGCAGATGACATACCGTCAACTATCAGAGCTGCTAGCAGTAGAAGGACACTGCTTTCATGCTGAAGGAGCAAACAGCTCTGCAAAAACATTGAAGCTGTGTCCAAGAAAATGGAAGAAAGTGTCAACTATTTGCGACACATTAATCGCATGGCGGTTACTGCAGCTAAGTAACTACAGGAGCAGAAAAGACACAGCCAAATAAAAGAAAGAATGGCTTAGCGAGAAAATTGAGATTAAGCTGCAGATGTTGAGGTTGGACCCAAATTACCACCCTCAACATAATTAATTTTTGTATTTTTCTTCTTTATTTTTATTGATTTTTTTTTTTTTCTTTCGTGTATGTAAAATGAATATTGAATTTTAATATATTTAAGAAGTATTTATTTGTGAAGGCTCTGAAATGGTTATTTTAAATTATTTTACTTAAATAAAAAATATAATTTACAATATTCGTTTTAAATAAATTTTTAAAAACAACAGAGTATGTCTTCATCACTGTCAGGTACTTCCTTCCTCTACTCTTGATGGATCTCAAAATCGAATTCATTTCCGCTTGGAAACGATTCTTCAAAACAACGAAGATCCGCTCTATTATATTAGGTCAAGTAAAAAGTTCGTTCGGTTTTTATCTAAGAGATGGCGTTATTGTCCATAGTACTAGTGTTACGTGTCGCATCATGTCACACTATACGGCGCTGAAAACATGTTTATTCGCGCTAAAATATTGTCTTTGGCAGTTTTTCGATTGATTGACTCAGTACGATGTGAGCGCTCGTCAAAGATGGACACCAGCAAAGAGAAAATTCGCTATGTTTTACAATTTTTCTTCGATCAAGGCGAAAAATCAGCCAAAGCGACTGAAAAAATTAATTTAGTTTATGGACCCGATACTGTAAACGAACGTGTAGCACAAAAGGTTTGCTAAGTTCCGTTCCGGTAATTTCGATGTCATAGATGCACCACGCGTCGGGATGCCTGTCGTCGAAAATTGCGATAAAATGATGGAAAGAGTGGAAAGAGACCGTCACGTGAGCACTGTTTTAATTGCTGAGGAACTAAAGACAAGCCAGAAAACCGTTTGGAACCATTTGCATAACCTTGGATTCAAAAAGAGGTTCGATGTTTGGGTGCCACACGAACTAACGCAAGAAAGCATGATGGAATGCGATGAAAAGTGGATCACTTACGACAACGTCAAGCGAAATCGGTCGTGGTCGAAACGCGGTGAGCCGGCGGAAACGGTGGCCACGCCAGGATTGACGGCCAGGAAGGTTTTGCTGAATCGCTTGAAGGCAGCACTCATCCAGAAGAGGCCATCTTTGATCAACAGAGGCCAGAAGATCCAGGAGCTCGGATGGGAGGTCCTAATGCACCCACTTTATAGTCCGGACCTGGCACCAAGTGATTACCATTTCCCTGTCCATGGCGAACGCGCTTAATGGCGAGAAGTTGGCCTCAAGAGAGGCCTGTGAAAATTGGCTGTCCAAGTTTTTTGCAAATAGGGACGCAGCCTTCTGCGAGAGGGGTATAATGAAGTTTACATCTCGTAGGCAACAAGTTTACGAACAAAACGGCGCATATTTGACTTAAATCGGACAAATGTACACAAAGTTAATATTTGAAAAATCAATAAAAAACCGAACGAACTGTTTACTTGACCTAATATTTCTAGTTTTGGAGTGTCGCATGTTGTAATTACTTTGCTGGCTTCCTTGATGTATGGATCGATACGGAGTTATTAGCCAAGGTTGCAATGAATATCCTGCATCGCCTGTTAATAAAAGCGAATAAATATTAAAAAATTGTTTTTAAGAAACGTACATATAGAAATAAATACCTAACAGACAGACAAGTGTTCCTTTCCCCTTCCTGATATTGCCATTCCATATGGCATCTCAGCTTACTCAAGCTCCATACATGATAATCATGTTTGTATCCGGAATACGGAGCATCGATGCTTTTTATTCGCATCCTATTAACGCACAACTTTAAGTACGCAGTGCTAACCACTCGGCTACCGCGGCCGCCGACATACATATGAAACTTATATGTGATTTTATTTATATTTCAATTTGTGAACAGACAGATTTCTTGTGTTTCAATTTCATAAATTCACATGCAAGCAGCTGATTTCGAAAATTTCTTTTCTTTTCCTCTTCTTCTTTCGATTCGATCGAAACTCGAGAATACCTAGAATAGGACTGATTTTGCTGTCAGTCGTCGGTATTTCTAAGATGTAAATATGATATAAACAGAGATTTTTTGCCGCCTAATTTACCGTAAACAATGATTTTTATTGTTTCGATATTGTACATACATATATACTAGCTGACCCCGCAGGCGTTGTTCTGGAACTATGTTTTTTGAAAAAAAAAATAAAGTTGAATTTATGTTGTGTTGAAAATCATTTTTTTATGATTTGTCGTAATTTTTTTCAGTGTAAAGAAACTTGATAAAAAAATATATTTCACTCAAATGAAGTGGAACCGCGTGCATTATGATTCGAATATAATGATTCACCGTAAATCAACGACCGATATAGATTTTGAGATATCACCGATTCTTTCAACATCATGCAGGTTATGTGTACGTATCGATGGAGACAGATTCAAGTTTCGATCTGAAGAGTATATTCACTTGCGAGATGAGGTCAATAACGATGAAGATGTGAGTGACTTGGCCGACTCACAATTTGGCAATCGGTTCTTCCGAACGATATTAGTACAACCTCTTCGTGGCATCGTAACAAATTTCAATCTGTAATTGATCACTTTGTATGAAAAAGACATAAAGTTTTCGCTGAATATTTTTCAATAATTTATCTTTTGAAAAGCCGAAATAAAGAAAGCAAACCATCGAAATTGAACGATTCAAATAATTTACAAATCAGCTGAAGAAGCAACACAAATAAATTCCATTGGAAATGAGGTTAGGTGTATTCACCAACAAACGAAAACTGTTCGAATCAACAAAGCAGAAAGAAAAAACGAATGTTTTAAAAAAAGATTTATTTGAAAAAAAAAAATTAAAAAAAAAAAAATAAAAAATAATTTAAAAAAAATTTCTATGGAAAAAGACACTTTTTGGGATTATCCAATTTTCCGACTTTTCCTCAGGAAAAGTATAAGGTTTTCTTATTCCTAAACCTTCCCAGATCCCCAACAAACAACTTCTGATAATTTCATCAAGATTGGTCTAGTCGTTCTCGAGCCTTAGCGTCACTAACAAACAAACATTAATTTTTATATTTATATTAAATATAAGTAAATTATAATGATATTTAATTCCATGAAGCTTTTGAGCATACACTCTATTATTATGCTTTATTAATTGCAAAAATAGAAAAAAAATAGGATTGGCTTTAAGTGTTAAGATCACTACACAAAATTCAGTAAAAGTTAAAAAAGTCGTATTTTGCCGCCTGAGGGACATTTTAAATCATTTAAATTACATGTTTGCCGCATTTGCCAACATTTTGTTACTGAATGGAATAATAGTTATTAAAAATATATCAACATTCGAGAAAATAAAATTATTTTAGGTTTTTTTTTTTTGGCACGTGTTGTATCATAATTACAATCATATTTACATACATAAATACAATAGATGCCCGTAGAGATGTTGATAGAAATAATTAATTAGGCTACAAATACGCACGCACATACAATTATAATATCAAATTGCTAAAGTTTAACAATACAAATAGTTACAACCACAAATGAATGTAATTATTAAGTTGATAATCTAGCGAGACCGCAAAAAATCAAATGGCGAGTAAATAGAAGTAATTACTTACATAAATTATAATAGGTAAAACAAAAACATTTTACAATAACAATAACAAAAGTAATTAATAATATTTGCTAAGCATTAAGTCAAATACTAAATCTATACTAATTCTTTAGGTAAATTATAAAAACTACCCACTTTTGGGTTAAACAGTACGTCTCAGAAACCACTGGACAGCTGGTGAGAACTCGATAAAAGTTGATACTTATAACTGCCATGGTCTGTAATGAACATGAATTGCTTGACTCATGATCAAATCTTTAATAATGAGAACAAAGGTCCCACCAATAATGGTCCAGAAATAGACCTACCTATCATATATCAGTGGTAGGATTTTCTGTTGTGTTATAACGATTTTCGTATCGTTAAAATAACTTTATGATAGTTTTAATGACTTTGATATTCGCTGTACTTATTTTAACGATATTCGCTATCGCTTGATTAGCTGTTGTTGCAGCTTAAAGTAGATCGGGATCGGGCAATTACCTAAACTATATAAAAATAAAAGGAAAATATTTTCAGATATTTGAATTATAATTTACTCCTGAAATTAAATACTATAAATTTGATGTGGTCATGAAAGGTGTAAAGACTTCGGCATGGCCGAAGAGACCTCTTCTTGTTTTTGGTTTGTTGGTTCGTCAAGCTCAAACGAGTTTACGGAAGAAAATGGAAACATATTTTTTGAAGTTTTATTTCATTTTTAATTTAAAGATTGTTTTTCAAATATGTATAAAAAATTCAGCCACATTTGAAAAGTGAAATCCGGACAATCTCTGTATCGAAAATTGAAAAAGTTGTTCGTTCTGAAACACTTGACGTTTTAGAAGCAATCAGAGGACATATACCAGGTGTGTTTGTTGAAGGTTGCCAGTTTTACTAGTAGATGTCGCTAGCAATATGAAAAAATTTCTAAGAATTGGCATGTATGTAATTTTTTTCTATTCACATTAACCTACAAAAATACGCAAGTCACATTCCGCCAAAATAATAGCGTCATATTTGTTTACCTCAGTGAATTTGTTTACCAAGTAAATCGCATTTGCGGCGTTCGTTGCTTTTCTTATTTCATCAAAAGAAAAAAGCAGCTGAAGCTCACCGGTTGTTGGTAGAAACTTATGGTGAACATGCTCCAGTTATTAGAACAAGTGAAACATGGTTTCGTCAATTTAAAAGTGGAGATTTCGATTTGACAGACAATGAACATCCTGGTGCAGCGAAAAAGTTCGAAGACGAGCAATTGCATGTTGATCCAACCCAATCGTAACAAAAATTGGCAAAAACACAACGTTTAAAAGTCATGGGAAAGATCCAGAAGTATGGAAAATGGGTGCCACACCAGCTGAACTATAGACAAATGGAGAATCGAAAAATTGTTTGTGAAATGCTGCTTCAACGATTCGAAAGGAAATCTTTTCTGCATCGAATTGTCACGGGGGACGAAAGATGGATTTATTTTGAGAACCCGAAGGGAAAAAAATCATAGCTTTCACCTGGTGAAGCTGGCCCATCGACTGCAAGGCCAAATCGCTTTGGCCGTAAGACAATGCTCTGTGTTTGGGGGGACCAGTGTGGTGTGGTGTACTACGAGTTGTTAAAACCTGGTGAAACGGTGAACACGGATCGCTACCGACAACAAATGATCAATTTGAATCAAGCGTTGATCGAAAAACGGTCGGAATGGGCCCGAAGACATGGCAAAGTTATCTTGCAACATGACAACGCGCCGTCTCATACCGCTAAACTGGTGAAAGACACATTAAAAACACTTAATTGGGAAATATTATCGCACCCGCCGTACTCTGCAGATCTCGCCCGTCCAACTATCACCTTTTCGCTTCGATGGGGCACTCCCTTGCAGAGCAGTGCTTCGCCAATTTTGAAGAAGTCGAAAACTGGCTCGTCGAATGGTTTGCCTCGAAAGAGAAAAAGTTTTTTTGGAATGGTATCCATAATTTGCCTGAGCGATGGGCGAAATGTGTAGAAACCAATGGTCAATACTTTGAATAAAAACATTTTGAGATTTCTTTGAAAATTAAGTGTTTTCTTTATTGAATCATCAAATCAAATTTCAACTAACACACCTGATAATCTGGGCAGATGGCAGATAATCTAAAGCTAAGAAAACATTTTATCAAAAAATTTGGTTTTTATTATTGTAAGAAAATAAATATATAATTGGCGCGGTTACAAACTGAAACGATTTTCGGTCAGGGTCCTCCTTCAATTTTGTAATTCTCGTTTTAATGTTTTCCCAAAAAAAGGAGGGTCCTACAGTTTATAGTGAGCCGCCTTAGAACGGCTGATGGTTTGTTATGAAGAGCTTTTATTTCATGCCAGAAATACACTCAGTGGGCTTGACATTCCCTGCCGAGGGGCGACCACAATCAGAAGAATTAATTAAAATTTTTATTTAAATTAATTTTCTATAAATTTCGGACCAGAACTCGAATCCTGACCTTCCGAGTAGCAGTATGCTAACCACTCGGCTGCCGCGGGCTCCGAAATTACTTACTCTACACAATACTACACTCATACCGAAATATGTACTTACACGTATGTATGTACATAAATGCATTGTTGTATGAAATTGCCAATTATTATTTCAAAGCATTTCATATCACACCCTAATATACACACATACGTGTATATGTATTTTTGGAAACGGAGCTTCTAATTTCACTGATAATAAATGCGGTTTTGCACATCTGGGAATCCTCGGGGATTTTCTCATAAAAACTGCCCACATGAAGATAACAAATTGTTTGTTTCTACATCGCACCCAAAGCTTATATATACAAATACAAAAAAACCCAAACAGCAGACTCTTGAGAGAGAGCTTTTTAACTTTTATGTAGTTTTTATTTGAGATCTCAAACGCTTGAAAGATCAGAAGACTGAGCACAGCTAGCGCATGAGAAGCCAACCAGTTTTTGTTTGGGTGCTTAGTAGAGAATTGGCACTCGCCGGGTACGCACACAAGTTGCGGAAAGAAATTAAATTAAAGAGTAAATACTTGTAGAAAAACGTTCGAGGCGTCGAATCGCGTCATTAATGTTCATGGTCTGCGCGCTTTCAATCGCCGCGTGTGTCTTTGTTATGTGAAGATCATTATTATAATAATAAATATAAAATTATAATCAGCATATGGTACATAAGTGTTTGTCAATAAAACCAGCTTCATCTCAAGAATTAGCGATGAAATCGGGTTTGTGAAATTTGCATTATTTGGGATAAGTGGAAATGTTAACCAATTGTATATACGAGATTAAAAATTATTAGAAGTGTTTAAAGTTTAGAAACGAAATATTCGATCATTAAAAAGCAATCGAACCACCGCACACAGATTTCAAATTCATCAGTGCCGTAATTACCTCATCATTACGCCAGTACTTACATACTTACGAGTTTATTACGTTAAAAAAAAAAAACAAAATACTTAAGCAAACATGATTTTCACCAACATTTATTTGGCCGCGTTGCTGGCCCTGCAACTACTGCATCAGTGCGTCTGGTGTCAACAACTGCCACCGCAGAAATTTCAAACGCATCCAACACGTACAAATGCCACAACCGGCTGGAATAATCGGGTGGGTGTAATTAATAGAAACTATAAGTAATTATTTAAATATAAAGTTATGTATTTAAATATGATGTTATGATGTGATATGAATTTTTTACAAAAAAAAAAAAAGTTTTAAATATGCTTCGAAAATACAGGTTGTTGGTTGAAGAAGTTTCCGCGTTCGCAATGAAAAAATACTGTTTTTGGTAGGAAATATATTCTTTTATTCAATATAATCTCCCTTAACTTCAATACACTCATGCCAATGATCCTTCAATAATTTTATGCCATCCCTATAATGACTTTCCGGAAGCTTTGCAAACTACCCGGCTACTTACAGCCGTAGCTTCTTCATTCGTCGAAAAACACTTTCCACGAAGGAATTGTTTCAGATTTCTAAGGAGATATTAATCGCTGGGAGCCAAATCTGGTGATGAATACGGTGGGTGCTCAAGCAATTCTTATTTAAATTCGTTGAGTTTTGTCATTGTTAAAGCACCTTTATGGGCAGGTGCATTGTCTTGATGAAAGATTATTTTTTTGTGCTGCAAACCAGGTCTTTTCTCACGAATTTTTTCATCCAGCTGATCCATCAAAAAGCTGCAATAATATTCAGAGTTGATTGTTTTACCTTTCTGTGGATGATAATCAATCAACAAAATTCCTTTTGCATCTCAAAAAACTGATGCCATAACCTTCTTTGCTGATCGTTGTGAGTTCACCCTACTTTGAAGCTGAATAACCAGCTTCAGTCCACTATAAATTTTTTGTTTTAATTTAGGATCATCCTCATCCATAGTTATAAAACGACGCAAGAATTCGGTTTTAGTCTGCTTAAAGCGCTCCAAATTTTGCTAAGAGCTTTGTAAAAAAAAGTAGTATTTGTTCGTCTGAGATGCCTATGGTATCAGCAATTTCGCGCTTAGTCAAAATTGAATCTTCAGTAACAAGTATTATGAATTTGCTCAATGATTTCTGTTGTGGTTGCGGTTTTTGAACGTCCTTCGCGTGGATCGTCTTCAAACTAGTGCAACCACGTTTATAAAACAACAAGTTAAATAAAAAAAAAAATAAACCGAACCATCTAAACAACCTCAGGTACACTTCCTGGGAGTTTTTTCCCATGTTAATTTAGATAAAAAGTTACTTTTGTACTAAATTTTATGTAAATCAAACCATAAATACAATACAATTTTTTGGAATAGACGGGTCGCAGGTCCACTGCCAAAAAAAATAATTTTTTTATCGGTAGGATACATCCTACAATGTTCAGGTTTTCACCAATGACGGTGTAGACTGTTGGTGATGCGTCCGGCATTCAGGGCAAAGCCTTTTATGTATAAATCTAATTTATACGGATGGATGTGAAGTTGAATAAAAACTAATTTTCAGGCAAATTATTTGAAAGAAATAGAATATAAATACTATATTTAAGGGTATTAATAAAAAATGTGCTGCACACTTCCCAAATACAAAACAGTGCTTATGTTCTTAGCCGTTTTTATGCTGGGTTCATAGCGATGATTATGCCCTTATTGAGACGTATTTTTCAAAAGACTTCGCATAACTTTGGAATTATTATGTATATCCAAAGAAAGCAGCCTCCATAACAAAACATCCGCAAATGGGTTGAGGCTGATCGACTTTACCTTAGCCCGAAATACGCTTGTCTGTAGTACTAGATTCCAGCACAAGAAAATACATCAAGCTGCTTGGCTGTCTCCTGTTCGAAAAAACACAAAACCAGATGTGATAAACGGAAGACATACATATGTATCTGCAGTGTTCTTAACGTGCGTACATTCCGAGGACATCGACTCCAACCACTACCTTGTTGCAGCGAAGATACGCAGCCAGCTCTGTGTATCAAACAGCAAACACTGCCGTGTCGCAGTGAAGAGAATGCAGGCTGCCTAGCTCACAACGTTGCGATCGATCACTATACGTGCGGAATGGGATAGATACCAAGAACTGAAGAGGGAAGCAAGACGCATGTACAGACAAAAAAGGAAGAGGCCGAGATGTGTGAGTATGAAGAGCCTGGGAAGCTGGCCGGAATAGACGTTCCATTACGTTAAAGAGTATAAAGAAAGTCGACAGATCAGTAAAATTTTAACTATTACCGGGCTGTAAAATGAAAAGTTAGCGATAAAAAAAATCAATTAGATAGAAAACTTTGTACCATCCGGGCCGACCGTAGCGACGTTTGTGTTGAGAAAAACACGTTTGCAGTTACATTACAGCTCAGCACGTACTACTACGAGACGCTCACGTATAGGTGCTATAACTTCATCAATATTTCGAATTTCGTTCTAAAATTTTTACAGTGTATTCTTAACTTTTTTTTAACCAATTCGTATTCAATTTTTCAATGGTAAAGATTTTCTTTCGTATAAACTACATTTTCACAAAATCAAAATTTGTATAATACTATTAAACAAACAATTAATGGCCTCGGATTCTTTTAATTTGTTGCAAGAATAAAATTTCCTTGTTGGCAAACTTACGATTATTGATAATGACTTCCTTACATACTAAGAATTACTTCGATATAAATTTTTTTGGTTGTAATTTTCATCAAATGAATTTTTGCAATTATTAAAAAACAATATAACGAATGACCGGCGACACAAGAAAAACTTAGTTCAAAGAAATTTGAAAAAAAAGATTCAAAACAACAATCGCAAAATGAGAATAAAAATAAACAAACCAGAAATATTTACGTTTACCCCTCAAAATCGAGAGAAAGATAAGCAAATACTTGTAAGTAGATATATGCATTTGTGTATTTGTCAATGAGGCAAACGAATGTGATAAATCTTATTCGAAGATACATATGTACATGCTGCCAAAGTTCATTGTACCTCTTAAGTAAGATTTGTAATAAAAAAATTAAGAAAGAAAAGTTGTCAAAAGGCAAAGCTCGTAAAATCTCTCATAACTTAAAATCCCTGCAAACATTTTTGGACCACATCGGCCATTGGACTAATCCAATAGGTACTTCTCTGTAGTGTTCTATTGGAGCAACTCACGTTTCAATATCAGCTCATTATTAGCCGATGATTGCTCGTGTTTTAATGATCTTTAGTAAACAAAATTACAATAAGATTTTTACTGGTGTACAGAAAAAGTGTGATAATGAAATTGAGTCACTTTCGTTTCGTTGGTGTAAAAAGGAAATTGAAATATATTATATGTACATACATATATTTATTGGCAATAAATTATTAATATTGTTTTAAATTTATATGATAAATATTAAATTTTACTAACCAACCAAAATGTTTTGTATTCAAAATTAAAAAGTTCGTACATACTGTAGTTTTCAAACTCCATAATGTAACCCACTGTAGGCACTGCATTGAGTGACTTTCAAGAGTAGTCTAAAAAAAAATTTGCGATATGTACTCCATGGATTAATCGGATCGGTGGGTTTGTTCCTGTTGGACTCCATACCTTAGACTGCTGTTTTGTTTCTGGATCGTACTTGTAGAACTAAGATTTATCACCAGCAACGACTTTACAAAAGCTGCTAGACCATTTTCGAATTTGTTTAGGAAAAACTGAGCAAAATGCACTCGAGCCTTTTTTTTTTTGGGGACTCATTTAAAATTCGTGGTACCCATCGAGCAGATTTCTTCGTGTATCCCAGATGATTACTTAATATTCGCGATACAGCCAGGGTATTCAAACCCAATTGTGGAAGATTTTGGTCGACGTTTTCGAGGCTCGTCCTCTACGGAAAAATTTCCAATCTGGAATTTTCGGAACCAGTTAGAAATAGTCTTTAAATACTACTGCAATCGTTCCATATGTAATTTAGCATTCACTGAATATTTATATTGGCTGTAAATTACGCCGAAAACCGAAGAGAATCACATGGCGAATTTCTGTTTGCGTTGGTGGTGGAATTTCGTCTGACCTATCCTCAGCTATATTGCGTTTTCTCGTCTTCATTTCAGCCGATCGTTCTAAAATTTGAAAGAAAGACTAATTAAGTAATTGCAAAGGATTGTTTTTAGATTTAACAAAAACAAATTGAAAGTCACCTACTGACCGAACTTTTGGGATTAACCCTACTGTATAATTATTTTGAGATTTTTTATTGGTTTACCAAAAACTAAAGAGTGATTTTTTGACGTGTGGTTTTCAATGAGGTAATACTTTTTTCAGCGTTAATGTTTTTGACAGCTGCAACTTGATTTATACTCAGTGTGTTTTGCCATTTTTTAATGAACAGATTTAGTACGGGACAACGTCTTCAAAATGCGACCAATGGGCCCAAAACAAAATGGCCACTAATCTCGGTTTCCACAAGAAAATTTTGTTCAGCAATGAAGCTCACTTTTGGTTGAATGGACACGTTAATAAACAAAATTGTCGCATTTGGGGTGATGATAATCCACAAATCACTGTTTGGTGGGTTCTATGGGCATTGATTACCGTATTTTCAAAAATTTACGGTCAATGGCGAATGCTATAAAGCCCGGATTAATAGCTTTTTCTTGTCTGAAGCGGAGGATGCTGATGTAGACGAACTTTGATTCCAACAAGACGGCGCTAAATGCCATACAGCCAATGGAACAATCAATATATCAAAAGGAAACTTTTGGAGAGCGCATTATCTCACGCCGAGGGCCTGTGGCGTGGTCTACAAGTTCGTGCAATTTAACACCGCTGAACTACTTTTTGTGGCAATATGTGAATTCGCTTGAGAAGCTAATTGCTACAAAAAATAGTCTCGGCTGGAATTTATTCACTTTTCCCTAATCATTTTTAAAACATAATGGAAAGCCTTCATGAAAAGAGTCTTAAAGCTAACGCAAAATTGGAATTTTTCAGTTTTTATTCTATCGATAAAATTTGTTTTATTGAATGATAAGGTACATATGGTTACGTTGTTTATAGAATAACACATCGGGCCGCTTCCCATACTTCCCATACTGCATACAGCTGGTGAATCTAGGTTTCGGGTATGAAGAGGTTAGGTTGGCGTTTTCGTTGGTGACGGACGGTCACGACGGGCGCCCTTATTTAGATATTAGAATTCAAGGTTTTGCTGTTAGGGCTCTGCCGGGTTCTGGTGCGACCAGTAAAGTAATAGTCAGATTAGGTTGACAGCAACTTAGTTTGTATGGAATGAGGGTGGCAACGTCTTCAAATTTTTTGGGAATGACTCTCGCAGATAGTTCGGTTTTGTTTGCCAATCGAGGTGGAGGGCAAGTCAATTCTCCTAGAATGCCTCGCGGTTCCAGAGTTACCTCAGGGCGTAATTTTCGGCATCGATTTTTGGGCAAAGGCGAGTATTATCACGGGTATAGCTAGAACGAGGTGGCCGGAACCAGATCCGTTGGTGGCAATAGTGTACCACTCCAAGTTAGGTGATAGACAATCCAGGGCATTAGGTCAATTAACAGATGAGGCGTTCCAGGCTATGTCGAGCATAAGATAACGGCAAAAGCAGGAGTCGAACCTATCAAACAGAGTCTCCTGTCGTACAGTTGCATTTGGACGAGGAGATTAAGAATATGCTCTCCAAAGGGGTGATAGAGAAATCACATATGTATTCCTTGGGCGTTTGCAGTAGAGAGCTTCTTGAAATTTGCAATTTTTGTTCACGACGGAAAATTGAGTTTCCTGGATTGTCATCGACCTAGTCACGCACTGCTTCGACACGACTTGTTTTTGGACGACTAGCGTGCTTGGCGTCTTCAACGGATCCTGTCTCCAGTATCCTGTAATTTTTCAATTAATATCTTTACAGTTGACGGAAGTTAAAACATTATTCCGACCATATTTTGTATGAATTTTTCAAACTGCGCACTCCTAGCTTTCATTAGTTTTGAAAAATCGTTAAATAGTGAAGACACGTTGATATACCGAGTATTTTACTAAGCCTTAACTGTCAGCTGTCGATTTGCTTTTTAGGATTGTGAACACTTTACTACATAAATGGCGGTAAATTTTAATCTTGCGTTTATTTTGGGACTCCCTCATATTAGGTCAAGTAAAAAGTTCGTTTGGTTTTTATCTAAGAGATGGCGTTATTGTCCATATTACTAGTGTTACGTGTCCCATCATCTCGTACTATAAGGCGCTTAAAACGTGTTTATTCGCGCTAAAAGTTTATTTTTGACAGTTTTTCGATTGATTGACTCAGTACGTTGTGAGCGCTCGTCAAAGATGGACACCTGCAAAGAGAAAATTCGCTATATTTTACAATTTTTTTTCGATCAAGGCGAAAAAGCAGCCAAAGCGGCTGAAAAAAGTAATTCAGTTTATGGGCCCGATACTATAAACGATAGTGTAGCACAAAAGTGGTTTGCTAGGTTCCGTTCCGGTAATTTCGATGTCGAAGATGCCCCACGCGTCGGGAGGCCTGGCATCGAAAATTGCGATAAAATCATGGAAATAGTGGAAACAGACCGTCACGTGAGCACTTATTTAATTGCTGAAGAACTAAAGATAAGCCAGAAAACCGTTTGGAACGGTTTGCATAACCTTGGATTCAAAAAGAAGCTCGATGTTTGGGTGCCACACGATTTTATGCAAAAAAACATGATAGACCGAATTTCCATCAGCGAATCGCTGCTGAATCGCAACAAAATCGACACATTTCTGAAGCGTTTGGTGACTGGCGATGAAAAGTGGATTACTTACGACAGCGTCAAGCGAAATCGGTCGTGGTCGAAACGCGGTGAGCCGGCGAAAACGGTGGCCAAGCCAGGATTGACGGCCAGGAAGGTTTTGCTGTGTGTTTGGTGGGATTGGCAAGGAATCATCTACTACGAGCTGCTACCTTATGGCCAAACGCTCAATTTGGCTATATTCATTTCAAAGGTACTGTCATTTCGCGTCGTTTTCAGTAGATGTCATTTGTTTTAGCGTGAACAACAATTTGTTACATTCATTTGAAAATGTCGAAATTTATACCAGATTAAGTGTTTTTGCGGAGAGTTCTTCTTCATTACTTTAACATGAAGAAAAGTCCTACCGAAAGCCATCGTATATTACTTGACGTTTATGGTGACCATGCTTTAGCCGAACGAACGTACCAAAAGTGGTTTGCACGGTTTAAAAGTGGCAATTTCGACTTAGACGACAGAGAACGACCCGGACAGCCAAAAAAAATTCAAGACGAAGAATTGGAGACATTGCAAGAAGAACTTGCAAAAGTATTAGGAGTTGATCAAGCAGCCGTTTCCAGACGATTAAAATCATTAGGATTCATCCAGAAGCTTGGAAATTTGGTGCCTTATGAATTAAAGCCAAGAGACGTCGAACGTCGATTCTGCATGTCGGAAATGTTGCTTCAACGCCACCAAAAGAATAATTTTTGCACCAGATTGTCACTGGCAATGAAAAATTGATTCATTACGATAACCCAAAGCGTAAGAGATCGTATGTGAAGCTCGACCAACCATCGATATCCACGGCAAAGCCGAATATTCATGGTGCCAAGGTTATGCTATGTATTTGGTGGGACCACAAGGGTGTGCTCTATTATGAGCTATTGAAATCGGATCAGACGATCAATGAGGACCTCTACCAAAAACAACTGGTTCGTTTGAAAAAGACCATCGCGGAAAAACGACCAGAATATGCGACCAGACACGAATCAATAATTTTTCATCATGACAACGCTCGGCCGCATGTTGCAAGGCCAGTTAAAAACTATTTGGAAAACTGTGGGTGGGAAGTTCTACCTCACCCGCCTTATAGCCCAGACATAGCACCATCCGATTACAACTTGTTCAGATCAATGCAGAATGCCCCCACCGGAGTACGCTTCACTTTAGAACAGGGTATCAGATCCACAAACTGCCAGAAAGATGGGCAAACAGCGTAGCTTCCGATGGACAATACTTTGAACATTAAATGTATAACAATTTTTTCACAATAAAGTCTTAATTTTCGAAAAAAAAACCGCACGAATTATTGCATACACCAATATATTGAAGCAGTTTAAAACAAAAAAACAAAAAAATTCCCAAACTTCACATATCGAAAAAAGCACCCTTTACATGCAAGTGATCAATACAGTGCGAAATGGCGCTTGTAGTAGTTATATGTACATGTAAATAGCAATAAAAATTTTTACGCCCTCGTATCGTCCTACTGAATCTGCTGGAATACATACCTACATACAAATGTAAAATATGTCAATATATTTGTAGACAAATTACTTTTTGCTTAAAGCGCCCAAAGTGGCTTAAATTTTAAGCGCGAAGACGAATTAATTTATGTGCGGCTGATTCTTGCTCGACAACTTTTTCGCTCAATTAAGCTGACATTGGCATTGCCGATCGTCATGATTGCGGCTTTTTTTGTATACAGTTAAATCGATGTGGCTGTTTGAGCATACATACATACATATATATTGATATCCCGTTTTCTCAAAATCGGTGAGACTCATAAACATGCTACAGAGCATTATTTATGTACATGCAAACATACATTTATGTGTATAAATATAAAATATTTAGTGAGAGTATGTATGTATGTACGTTCGAACTTTGTATGCATTAATGACGTAAGTTATTGTGTTTTGTATAAAAGATCTTAAGGAAATTGCACTTATTTGTAGGCTGTCAATTTTGGAATTTATTTCGCGTTTCCATGATTATTTGCTTTATTTAGACTCGCCAGGGCGTACATCGTTCGGTAGTCGCGGATGCGGTTAAAGAGGTCACAAATCAAAAAATGGAAATTATTTTCTTAATCATTAATTGAAAGAATACAGGGGCTTTCGAGAGTTTATTTAATTTTTTATATCTGATGGCACTGGATTCGTTTACCCTAACGGTTATTTATTGAAATAAAAGTATAAACTGTTTGAGTTATATGTATATATGTATTTTCTTGCAAGAATATTTACTTACTTTACTGCAGCAGACATCACTTACACGATTTTAACCGAATTTTTAACATTGCGCCATTTTTTTTTCTTTTATTCGCTGTTTGGTGCCAATTGGAAATACCAAGTGCAGCCAGGTCCTTCTCTACTAGTCTTTCCAACCTAGTAGAAGTCTTCCTCTGCCTCCACTGGAGAGTACTGCATCGAAAACTTTCAAAGCTGGAGTATTCGTATCCATCCGGACCACATAGCCTAGCCAGCGTAGCCACTGCTTCTTGATTCGCTGAATTATGCCAATGTCGTCGTATATCTCGTACAGTTCATCATTCCATCGGCTGTGGTATTCGCCTTTCTAAACCCGTAGAGCACCATGAAATTTACGTAAAACCTATCTCTCGAAAACTCTAACGCCGACTCATAAGATGTTGTCATTGTCCACGCTTCCACACCATATAGCAGGACGAGAAGGATAAGCGACTTGCAGAGTTTGGTTTTCGTTCGTCGCCCGAAGACATTACTTTACAATTGCTTACTCAGTCCCAAGTAGCACCTGTTGGCAAGAGTAATTCTGCGTTGGAATTCCAGGCTGACATTGTTGTTGGTGTTAATACTGGCTCCAAGATAGACGAAGTTATCTGCGACTTCAAAGTTATGACTGTCAGCAGTGTCGTGGGAGCCGAGTCGCGAATGCGATGACTGTTTGTGTGATGACAGGAGATATTTTGTCTTGTCCTCATTCACTACCAGACCCGTATCCTTCACTTCCTTATCCAGTCTGGAGAAAGCAGAACTCATGGTGAGGCTGTTAAGGCCAATAATGGCAATATCATCGACATACACTATCAGCTGCGCACTCTTATAGAAGATTATACCTCTTCTATTCTTTTTGTTGGCAAATGCGTCTTGCTTCCCTCTTCAGCTCTCGATATCTATCCCATCCCGCACGGGTTGTGGTCGATGGTAAGAGTGCGAGTTAGGCAGTCTGTTTTCACATCGTTCCGGCGGCAGTGCTCATTAGGCATCTTTGGCTAAATCGTCTTTCTCTTCCGCCGGGACGTGGACGCAAATCAACGATATGCTAAAAAGTTCCGCTTTGATGCGGAATGTGGCGAGACGTTCATCCACCGGGGTGACTCCACAACGGAGTCTCTCTCCCACCACGAATCCAACGCCAAATTTGCGGTGCCTACTCGCATTTCTTGGACGGAGGTGATGTCAGCCTTTGGTTTAGCGAGACCACCAACTAGATATGGAGCGGCAGCTTCCCAATTAAGAGACCGGACATTCCAGGTGTGTGCCCTCAAGTCCTTAGTTCGTTTGCAGGGGCCGTCATCAAAGAAGAGGTATGTATCTCATCCGAGGCGTTGTTTTCCTTTTCATTGGAGCTAGTTTCTAGGTGGCGGGTCCCAAATCCAGCGCACATAGTAAATGAAATTTTTAGATGTTTGCCTTTTTGCGGCCGCGATAGCCGAGTGGTTAGCATTGCGTACTGACATTCGGAAGGCCCGGGTTCAAATCCCGGTGCCACCATCATCCAAAAATCACGGAAAATTGATTTAAATAAAACATTAAGTTAAATTTTCTGATTGCGGTCGCCGCTCGGCAGAGAATGTTCACCACTCCGAGTGTATTTCGAACATGAAATAAAAAGGCTCCTCGTAAAAAACCATCGGCCGTACGGAGGCGGTTTAGTATAAACTGTATGGCCCTCCATTTGTTGGAAAAACATCAAGACGCAAAACAACAAATTGGAGGAGGAGCTCGGCCAAAAATCGCTTCAGCGGTTACAAAGTGCAAATTATATATATATAACTACTCTGCTAATGCTGCCGCCAGGGGCCATGTATAACAAAATATTGAAAGAAAAAAAGTTTGCCAATTGAACTCTCCAAACTGGCGAAATCTAAAAATATTCGTACTTTTTAAACACATCTCATACATATTAATATGTATAAGATAAGACAATAAAATCTATTTTTTGTGTTCTAATACAATTTTTTCTTCTTTGCAGCATTTCCGTAAATCATCAGCTGCGCCGAGATCTGATGAAATGGCCACTACATGCAAAGATCTATTAACGAATCTTCACGATCGCGTTAGCGTCTTAGCATCACTCGATGAAGATTTACGCAAACGTTTGGAAAGTATTGAGAACAAGTGAGTAACCAAAGACGGAACAAATTTAACTATATTTAATTTTGATAGAAAGCGAAACTGGTATTCGATAAAAAATAATAGCCAACGATTTTCTATTGTAGATTTGTGCATATATATGTATGTACAAATGTATGCTTTAGTGTTGTATGTAGTTGTAAATGACATTAACATTAACATTATCTTTTAACGAATTAACTAGAATCTTTTAACGATTTAACTAGTATCTGTTAACGATTTAACATTATCTGTTAACGGCTTAAAATTATCTGTTAATGGTTTAACTAGTATCTGTGAACGATTTAACATTATCTGTTAAAGATTTAACATTATCTGTTAAAGATTTAACTAGTATCTGTTAACGAATTTACATTATCTGTTAACGACTTAACTAGTATCTGTTAACGAATTAACATTATCTGTTAAAGATTTAACTAGTACCTGTTAACGAATTTACATTATCTGTTAGCGATTTAGCCAGTATCTGTTAACGGTTTAACATTATCTGTTAAAGATTTAACTAGTATCTGTTAACGAATTAACATTATCTGTTAACGACTTAACTAGTATCTGTTAACGAATTAACATTATCTGTTAAAGATTTAACTAGTATCTGTTAACGATTTAACATTATTTGTTAATGATTTAACTAGTATCTGTTAACGATTTAACATTATATGTTAAAGATTTAACTAGTATCTGTTAACGATTTAACATTATCTGTTAACGTTTACACATTAAGGATAGCATTTCGTTTCATGTAGAAACGAAATTAAATATCCTTTGATAACTGTGATTATCGTGAAATTTGTCGTTACGATGCAGCTTTGCCATAGACATGCATAAAAGCCAGACGTAGCTTAGACTGACCAATTATTTATTTAAGGGGTAAAGCCACTCTATAGGTTGAAAAATAGACTAATTTTTAAAAATTTATTGTAGGAATATCTGTTAAAGATTTAACTAGTATCTGTTAACGATTTAACATTATTTGTTAATGATTTAACTAGTATCTGTTAACGATTTAACATTATATGTTAAAGATTTAACTAGTATCTGTTAACGATTTAACATTATCTGGTAACGTTTACACATTAAGGATAGCATTTCGTTTCATGTAGAAACGAAATTAAATATCCTTTGATAACTGTGATTATCGTGAAATTTGTCGTTACGATGCAGCTTTGCCATAGACATGCATAAAAGCCAGACGTAGCTTAGACTGACCAATTATTTATTTAAGGGGTAAAGCCACTCTATAGGTTGAAAAATAGACTAATTTTTAAAAATTTATTGTAGGAATATGGAAAAAGGAATAGAATTTATATTTAACAATATCATTAAACATATATTGAAGTATAAAAAAATATTCTTTAATTATTATTTTGTTACAAAATGGCGGTGAGAAAGTTCATTATTTAATCTATGCTTTTTTTGAAAGGCGTCAACAGGGGGACCAATTTCTTCTAAAGGATGAGACCTAGAACGGAAAAGCAAAAAGTTTTTTATCTACAAACAATGATCTTTGGAAGTACATATGGATTTATTTTTTAACTAATTTTTGTGAAAGTGGCACATTTTTTTTTTATTGATTTTTGACTAAAAATATGCACTTAATTATTAAAGAAAAAGTTTAATTTTAATCGAAAAAACGTCTACGTACTTCCAAAAAAATGTATTTGTGAGGCTACCATCAAAATGTCAGATAAATCGATGCAATAGGGTCCGAATAATCTGTCCTCCCTGTTTCTTATTGGGCTAATATTTTGTTCAAATAAATAAATTAACGAATTGATTATAATATCAGTATATAGCCCTTCTTATGTAGATTTATATTTGCGAAATAATATTGGTGTGAGAGTGAGTTTTTGGTATAAAATAAATTACTGCTCATAGATGAACATTTTCTTGTTGTTCTTCTTATAAATAACAATGTTGAGCGATAAGAATTCCCAAAATTCTAGCAGCTTGGTTTTCCTTCGAAACAAATACACGTATGTATGTACATTAACATGTCTACATATTCATGTACTGATGTACTTAAATATAACTCACATGCCGATAATTTGTTAATCATTTTATTATTCATTCGTTCGCAGACAATAAAAATTTCATATAAAATAATTACAAATTCCCCTTAAGTGCCTAGCGAACGTTATCATATCACTTCGAATAACGTAATTCAAGTAGTGATTAATGACCTTCAACTTGTCAATTAATGCATAATAAATATTGTGTATACAATATTAAAACACACACACACTAAGACTTAATTTTTTTTTTATCAAATTATTCCGCGGTGCGCATCTTGCATTAATTAAAAACTGGAACGAACCGTCTTGTATCGAATTAACTTGGCACTACTCAGCCATATGTACATACCTATATAATTACATACATGGGTATTGTATGTATGTATATAATTATCAGATTTGGAGCTTACTTATTTATGCTCACAAATTTACTAGGGCGGTTTATGTTGATGTGAGTAATATTAATTGAAAACTTTAATTCAATAAAATACAAATGAGTTATTTTCTAATTTTGAAATATAATGTATTTGCTCTCCTAATACCATTTGTATTGATTACAATTACACATTACACGTATATGCGACTGAATAATTTGTGCGTCATTGCAAATCGATGAATCAGTCTTCGTTTAAGTAAGTATGTAGCTTTCCATTGAGACATCATCGTACTATCAAAGTATTGTAATTTAAATTTATAAAATTGAAATTGTAGAGATCGCATTATTTGTATTTTGCATGTTAGCATACATATGCACATTGGTCATACATATGGTATGTATGTGCTTGAATTACGCTATAACCCTACAAACAACGACTATTTATACACGGCGAAAATAAATACTCCACACGGCCAATAGAGCACCAAAACTAACCACAATCCTAGCTGGACCATATACTCCACCACAGCATAACATCGGAGTAATCCATGGAATCGCTGCTGAATCGCAACAAAATCGACCCATTTCCGAAGCGTTTGGTGACTGGCGATGAAAAGTGGATCACTTACGACAACGTCAAGCGAAATTGGTCGTGGTCGAAACGCGGTGAGCCGTCGGAAACGGTGGCCAAGCCAGGATTGACGGCCAGGGAGGTTTCGCTGTGTGTTTGGTGGGTTTGGCAAGGAATCATCTACTACGAGCTGCTCCCCTATGGCCAAACGCTCAATTCCCTCTACTCCCAACTGGACCGCTTGAAGGCAGCACTCAACCAGAAGAGGCCATCTTTGATGAACAAGGCCGAATTGTGTTCTATCAGGACAACGCCAGGCCACACACGTCTTTGGTGACGCGTCAGAAGCTCCAGGAGCTCGGATGGCACCAAGTGATTACCTTCTTTTCCTGTCCTAATGGTGAGAAGTTGGCCTCAAGAGAGGCCTGTGAAAATTGGCCCTCCAAGTTTTTTGCCAATCGGGACGCAGCCTTCTACGAGAGGGGTATAATGAAGTTGGCATCTCGTTTGCAACAAGTTTACGAACAAAAGGGCGTATATTTGACTTAAATCGGACAAATGTACAAAAAGTTATCATATTTTGAAAGATCAATAAAAACCGAACGAACTGATTATTTGACCTAATATATATATGGAAAACTAGTTTCGAAACAGTAAACTACATTATAGAGCATACGAAGGGATTAACAAAAGTCCGGTCAGTTAGAGATTTTCAATTTGATTTTGTTAAATCTAAAAACACCAAATCCTTTGCAATTTCTTTATTAGTCTTCCTTTCAAATTATAAAAGGATCGGGCAAAATGGAGACGAGAAAACGCAAGATAGCTGAGGATAGGTCAAACGAAATTCCATCACCAACGCAAACAGAAATTCGCCATGTGATTCTCTTCGGGTTTCGGCGTAATTTACATCCAATACAAATATTCAGCGAATGCCGAATTGCATATGGAACAATTGCACCGTCTTTATAGAATATTTCTAAATGGTTCCGATGATTCCAGACCGGACATTTTTCCGTAGAGGACGAGCGCTGAGAAGGTCGACAAAAATCTTCCACTGATGACGTCCAAAATTGACGAAGACCCACGACTGATACAAGAAATGATTGCTAATGAGTTGGGCTTGAATGCAATGACTATATCGCGAATATTAAGTAATTATCTGGAATACACGAAGAAATCTGCTCCACGAATTTTAAATGACGCCCAAAAATAGGCTCGAGTGCATTTTGCTCAATTTTTCCTAAACAAATTTGAAAATGTTTAGTTTAGCAACTTTAGTAAAGTCGTTACTGGTAACGAATCTTGGTTCTACAAGTACGATCCAGAAACCAAACAGCAGTCCATGGTATGGGGCCAAACAGGAACAAACCCACCACTAAAATCTAAACAACAAAAATCAGCAGCAAAAGTAATGATGTCAGTTTACTCCTCCCGATCTAAAATCGTAGCTGCTATTCCACTGGAAAAGGGTCAGACGTTAACTACAAAATGGTACAACGAAGAGTGCTTACCAAAAGTTTTCAAAAATTCTTTGTAAAACAGGAAGAAAGAGTATTTGCGGCACTACTTTTTACATCATGACGACGCACCATCCCACACTGCTGAAATAACGAGTCATTTTATTGCGATCTCCGGGACCGAAGAAATACGTCCAGCAGCACTTTCCGCGTATATAGCACCTTGTGATTTCTGGTTATTTATAAAAATTAAAAAAAAAAATTAAAAGGAAAGGTTTTTAAAAGCAACGAGGAGATATTTAATGCTGTTAATGTTTAACTTGATAAACTAAAAAGAAAGATTTTGAAGACTGTTTTCAGAAGTAGATCTATAGACTTAAGAAATGCATTGAAATTAATGGCGATTATGTAGAGTAGATAAAAAAGGACAAAGATTACGAATAAATATAAAAATAATTCTTTTTCTGGTAAACTTACCGAACTTTTGTTAATATCCTCGTACGAGTATACATTCAAGGATATCTACGCACTTTTTACTTTCGAATACAAACCGCTTTGATGAAAAGCAAAACTTAATAATTATCATTTAAATTTGAATCAATATTATTATTAATATTTTGTTACCAAAAAAATTATAACATATTTAAATCTGCGCATTTGTTCTAATTGTAATGGAATAAATTAGTTCAAACTTATTCAGGTCCTCACCAACAAAACGAAACTTGCACAATTTCATTGTCACACATTTTCTGTATTCGAATTTTCTGTATTGAATTGCAATCATTAAAAGACGAGCAATCAACGGCTAACAACGAGCTGGTACCGAGACGTGAGTTGGTCCAATAGTACACCACAGATAAGTAACTATTGGATTACTCAAATTGTCGAAAACTGTTTGCAGGGATGGTTCTATAAGTTTATTTGTACGCAATAAAACATGCAATTACAGCATTATTTTTTCAAAAGAGCATTAAGGTTAACAACGATCCGGTGTATATGATCTGTTATACACATATTTCGCTGTATTTGCATGAAAATGAAGCCAGAAACCAAGCCAGGGTTCAGTTCTAAATTTACAGATCTCTGAGAAAATTAGAGTAAAATGGAAATTTTCATAATAAATTTAGTAAAATTATTTTTAATTTTTCAGTTTTTTTTTTAAATCATAACACATCAAATTATAAAAAATAATTTCATAATTTTGAAATAATAGTATTTTTTTTAATGTAAACTCTGTTTGAACACCTTATCAACTGTTATTTTTATTCTAAAAGGTTACTAAAACATAATCGACATGAAGATTAATCATTTCAAAAGCTGTGGAGAAAAATATTGCTGCGAGGTTTGGGACCAGAACGCGGTCATCGGCAGACTTATAATGGTCTTTCGGCACTTTCAGCAATGCCCACAACATCTGCTTGGGAGACAGTTTTGTTGTCATTGAGTTGAGGCTGCCTTGGTTATTGGGTTGGTCACAGAAAACCTCCGCTTCTGCGCCAGCCTCGCATTTAGACCCGTCAATGTAGATATACAATAAATATCTTCAAAGTTATGGATAGCCCCGCTTTCTGTCAAAATCTTCATGGCTTGCACTTTTATGTGGCCTGACGTCAAGTATGACTTCCAGAGCCTATATTAGGTAGTTCTCTGCCACCTGCTATACCCAGTAAACAGGCACTTTGTACCCATTCCAGAGATTTAATTCGGCACTTCTTCTTTAGTGTCGTCCACCAAATCGACCATACTAATAAACTAAATTTTACTACTATTTTTTCACAATAGTAGAAAGTCCAAAGACGGAGTGTTTGGTTGATCTTGTTGATTTAAATATTAGGAGTTGATCAAGCAACCGTTTCCAGACGATTGAAATCATCAGGATTCAACCAGAAGCCTAGAAATTGGGTGCCTTATGAATTAAAGCAAAGACACGTCGAACGTCGATTCTGCACGTCGGAAATATTGCTTCAACGCCACCAAAAGAAGTCATTTTTGCATCGGATTGTCACTGGCGATGAAAAATTTATTCATTATGATAACCCAAAGCGCAAGAGATCGTATGTGAAGCGCGGCCAACCATCGACATCCACTGCAAAGCCGAATATCCATGGTGCCAAAGTTTTGCTATGCATTTGGTGGGACCACAAGGGTGTGCTCTATTATGAGCTATCGAAAACAATTGATACGTTTGAAAAAGGCCATCGCGGAAAAGCGACCAGAATATGCGACCAGACACGAATCAATAATTTTTCATTATGACAACGCTCGGCCGCATGTTGCAAGGCCAGTTAAAAACTATTAGGAAAACTGTGGATGGGAAGTTCTACCTCACCTGCCTTATAGCCCAGACATAGCACCTTCCGATTACCACTTGTTCAGATCAATGCAGAATGCCCCCACCGGAGTACGCTTCACTTCAGAACAGGGTATCAGAAATTGGCTCGATTCTTTCTTGACCTCCTAGCCGGAGAAGTTCTTTTGGGATGGGATCCACAAACTGCCAGAAAGATGGGCAAACATCGTAGCTTCCGACAGACAATTTTTTCACAATAAAGTCTTAATTTTCGAAAAAAAAACCGCACGAATTATTTTTCCTTTGGAAAACTTACCAATACCACTTTGCAAAGCACTTGTATCGATTCTGTTAAGAGAACTCATACTTTTTCGAACTTGAGAAGTCTTCTTTCTTTAAATCAAATGTATTAAGCCGCCCTTCATGTGTTTTCAACATTCTAAGTGAATGTAAAATATTTGAAAAGTTTGAATATCGTAGGACTTTAAGAATAGATCGCCTCCAGAACCCTTTTCTGTAAGAAAAAGTAGTGTTTCAGTCTAAGAAAAAAGCTCCTCAAGTGCCAGTTTTCAAGGCAATTGAACCATAAATAATATTTTTTTCTAATAAATCGTTTGCTCGCCCACTTCCCAGAAAAACGTTTACTTTTCTTTCTTGAAAACCTACTCCTGGCAATTACAAACAATTGAAAATAATTAGAGCTAAATTGACGCAGACGGTTTTCATCAAAGAATTTTGTGAAAATAAATATCTGTGCCAAAATAGCAACGATGCACCAAACGGTGATTGCCCTTATGATAAAACAATTTTACAACCAATAAATAAATAAATAAATAGTCTCTGGGTGACGTTGAATGACTCGCATACACTCATCTGTCTGTCTAAACTCGTAAAAACCAAAAAGTCGGTCAAGTTGGCTGATTGACAAATTCTGTCAGCATGACTACTCTTATTTACTTAAGAATGTACTACATACGAGTCTCTCTAAATATAATATATAAAAATATGTACCATACATACATACCTATGTACGTAAATACATACATACATTTGTATATTTTTACGCTATTTTTGTTTGTAAACAATTCGCAATGGAAGATGAAAAGCACAAAATAAAAGATTATAAATAAGAGTTGTGCAAATTATAGTTTATCGAATAGGCACACCATAAAACATTTCTACAATTCTCGTCAAGGTTACTAATAATTAACTCAAAATTGAATTTTGAAAATTGAATTATTAAGGAAGAATACGAAGAGGAATTTAATCTGAATTTAAAATAATATATGTACCTACATACATATGTACATATTGACACCAAAAAATGTGGCATAAAATTTTACTACCTAGAAAATTGTTAAAAAATTGAGGAAAAGAGCACTTCCACTGTTACGTGGGTTGCTATATATATTTCTGGCCTAATAATGAAAATACGAATATTTATCAACGAAAATGTTTTTTTTTTGGGATTTGGCTCGTCTTGGAAGACCCACACGGTCGGTTGTTGTTTTGTTTCGGGCTCATACGCATAGATCCATGATTCGTCATCTGTGACGATCTTATAAACGTCTTTTGAAGCACCGTGATCGTATTTTTTCAGCATTTCTTTACACCAATCCACACGAGCTTTTTTTGAGCGATTGTCAAATTGTGCGGGATCCAACGAGAACAAACCTTTTTTACGGCCAGGTGTTCATGCAATATCGAATGTATGCTGGTGGGAGAAATGCATAGGCATACCTCTATCTGACGGTCTTACATTATCAGTTCACGTACGGCATCGATGTTTTCTGGCAAAACGGCTGTTTTTGGACGACCTTCCCGGAATTCGTCTTTGAGCGAGCGTCGGCCACGATTGAATTCGTTGTACCAGTTTTTTACAGTGCTATAGGATGGTGCTTCATAGCCATACAAAGATTTTAGTTCATCGATGCACTCTTGTCGTGATAATCCACGTCGAAAGTTGTGAAAAATGATCGCACGAAAATGTTCACGAATTAATTCCATTTTTTGGCCGAGATGAATTTTTTAATTCCCTGTAAATAAAATAATTCACGATTAAATGACAAAACGTTCTGAGTGATGTTATGCAAAAAAATGTCAAACTTTCCAATTGAAATGTCAAAATGCCTTGCTTTAAAATTTTTTATAGTTAATAACAATCACAATCAAAATGTCCTGAATAATTTCGTATCGAATAAATGTATTTTAAATTTAAAAAAAAAATTAAATTATTAAAATTAATATTATTTTTTAACAAAAATTTCTGTAACTAGCAACTCTAACTTTTGGTGTCATGTAAAACGAATGGCATGAGAAATTAATGTCAAAAACGTTAAAAATGATCAAAATTCAAAACGAACGTGCATTATTATAAATTATTTAATATAAAAACCGATTTTCGTATATTTTCTTTGTCTGCTAAAAAGCTTTTGGGAAATGGATAATTCATATCTTTTGATAAAATCATGTTTAAAAATTCCAAGCGGTGAAAAAGTGTGCAGTGGGATATTGTGGACAAAAATTAAAAAAAAAAAAATTATACAATATATATTTATTATTTAAATAGTAAATCCCGCCCACTGTATATATGACGAACTTGGTTCGGTGACGTCAACGGTTGTCGTAACCTTGTATTCTATAAACCTTGAAGCATATGCACATAGCATGTAAATGATTTTCCTATGAGAGGTGTGATTTTGAATATCCTGCTATTCCGGTAGATGTCACTTTTGAAGCTGTAATTTTTTGCCTTTGATAAGTAAAAACTACGGCAGTAATAATAATGGAAATAAATTATTACATTTGTTGCGAGGTACAAGACAGACAAATCGGTAAAAAGTGTGACCATTCAAAAACGAATGGATAGCTCTCTGGTCCAATTTGGCGGAAACTTTAATACAAATAAATATAAATGCTGAATATAAATTTTGCAAATATATTGAGAATAATAGCATGTTTCAATATTTTTCTGAATATACTATAAAAAAAATTCTGTTCTGAACATAAATAAAATAAATATCATACTAAAATTTTATTTTATGTGATTTTTATTTTTCAGCTTAGAAAGAAATAACAATTCTGACTATCAATAGAATAGCTATTACTGTAAAATCGACTGTATATTGGCAGTTGTATTAACGCGTTTGCTATTAACAATGAAAAATTCTGTTGAAACAACAGCTAGAAAAAACTTATTTCAACTGACGGCTTGTTAGACTGACAGTAAAACTGTTAAATTTTTAATCAACCACAACACCTATCTGAAACAGTGTGAATATGCCACGCGAATTGTGGATAGAAGTTCGAAATTTATGAAATTTTTTATGTTTGCTCTTTTATAAATTTTGAATGGAAAAGTATACATACATACATGCTCTCTTAGGAACTTTATTTGCAAAAAAGAAATAAATGTTCATTTATATTGGCATACATACAGTACTGATTGTTCAATGCATCTTACATCGATGTTGTATGCAAACAATTTCTACTGGGTACATACTTATTCTAGTCAATTTAATTTGTCAAGAAGAAGTAAAGAAATGTATTTGTTCATATTAAGATTGTTTAAAGAAATTTATTAATAAATTTGCTAAATCGGTCAATTCAAAATAAGATGAGAATCGGTTTACCTTATAAATGAAAGTATAAACGTACGTATATAAATTCGTATTTCACCGACAAACCTGTAGTCATTTATTTTTAATTTCACAGTTTCATTATGGGTATGCTCTTAGCCTAGCAAATGCATGCTATGATGGATTTCAGGACTTTCCTATCCTACGCCTATTAAAATTTTTTTTTTTTCATTGAGTACTCAAATTCCATATTAAAGAAAATATATTATTTAGCTTAAATTATGTACATTTGTATGTTTGTATTTCATAAGAACTAAAATTTCAGACAAATTATTATTTGTTCGCGTAATCCTAGCAAAATCTATTTTTCCACCAAACGTCTGATTCCACAAGTGGAGATCTAAAATAAATTAAGCAATTTAAACACTTCAAGTAACGTGAAGTGCCAGAGATACGCACTGAGTCGCATTTATGCTTTTCAAATATGATCTGATCAACTGATATTCACAATGAAGTTGAATTCCTTAGTATGGCTAGCAACTGGTATGGAAGCATCGTCGTACTCAAAAATACAAGTGACTGATTATGATCCATTTTCCAGGGCTATATGATTCAATATATGTATTTACAATAGTGATTTGTATTATTCACTAATATTCAAATTGTACCAATTTGTGACGGCTGTACACATCGAGTGGAAAATCGACAGTGTACTCGAGTATGAGTATGAAGCAGATATACTCAACTAACCAAACGTTAAATTCATCGTTACTTGCAGCCTTATTATAAAGTGATTCTTACACTTATGAGGTGGATTTGTAGTTAGACTGCGTTATAATTACAAAAACTTAATGAGGGTGATACAACTATATTTATTCTGTTAGTATCCATTGCGCAGCGTTGGATATTTTGGCGTCATTGAATCACAAATTGTTTCTATTCTCTCTTTTTGGTCTCCAAAGGAGTAAATATCCTTTAATAGTTTTCAAGAACAAGAAATTGTATACTAACTTGGGACTGAAGTATGTATGAATTAATGATGAGCTGAGGCCGCTTGTTTGATAGGACGCAAACTGGTTACCCTGTTTTTGAGATATTTGAACGAAATTCGAAATTTCTGTTCCTTTGTTCCAACCGACTAGGTTGGAGGATTTTATGTTTTTATATTACAAATATCTTCCTCTTCATTTTCGTGATTATAGCCGTTTCTCGACAACTTATAAAGCGACTCATTGTCATTTTCCACGCTTCTGCTTCACCATTCTAGAATGATGCGACTTGTAGTGTTTGGTTTCGGTTCTTTAAAGGAGGACTACAGTTTTCAATTGCCTACTCAGTCCATTGTAGCACCAGTTGACAAGACTACACTGCGTTAAATTTCAAGCTGGACACTGTTGTGAGTATTAATGCTGATCCATAGATAGACAAAAGTGTGTACGACTTCAAAGTTATGATTCGGAGAGGTCCTTGCCAATTCCGCTTGAAGACGGTGGATTTAGTGTTTCTTACATAGCTTTTCAGCAATATTGAGTAGGATTGCCCAACGATAATTGGCATACATTGTGGGTTTTCCTTTTTTGAGGATTGCGAAGAGCATACTTCGGTTCCAACCATCAGGGAAGAACTTATACAAACAATTTTTTAGGGAATTAATGCATTCGTTAGCTCAGCCGTTAAGCCATAGGCTCACACTTTCTGTTGCTCTTCAGGCGGGCAATTTCTACACGGACCTCTTTATAGTCGGATAGTGAAACGTCTGTTCCATCGTAATCTATTGTGGAATATGGTACTTCATCATCTGCTGTTTCACTTTCACTGCCATTCAGCAGGTACAAGTATCCTCTTCATACCAAGATCCCCTAGCTACATTTCATACTTTTTATGCTTTATAAAATACCAAATCCGTTAAATAATCAGAACACATCAGGGGATTAATAAAAGTTCGGCCAGTTGGTGACTTTCAATTTGTTTTTGTTCAATCTAGGAATACCAAACCCTTTGCAATTACTTTATTAGTCATCCTTTCAAATTTTAGAACGATCAGCTGAAATGGAGACGAGAAAAAGCAAGATAGCTGAGAATAGGTCAGACGAAATTCCACCACCAACGCATACAGAAATTCACCATGAGATTCTCTTCGGGTTTCGGCGTAATTTACAGCCAATACAAATATTCAGTGAATGCCAAATTGCATATGGAACGAATGCACCGTCTTTAAAGGCTATTTCTAAGTGGTTTCGAAAATTCCAGACCGTACATTTTTCCTTAGAGGACGAGTCCCGAGAAGGTCGACCAAAATCTTCCACTGATGACGTCACTGTAAGCTCTGGTGAAGTCAAAATTAACGAAGACCCACGATTGACACAAGAAATAATTGCTAATGAATTGGGTTCGAATGCCATGGCTGTATCGCGTATATTAAGTACTCATCTGGGATACACGAAGAAATCTGCTCGAATTTTCAGTGAGGCCCAAAAAGAGGCTCGAGTGCATTTTGTTGAATTTTTCCTAAACAAATTCGAAAATGGTCAGTCAGTGTAGCAACTTTAGTAAAGTCCTTATTGGTGACGAATCTTGGTTCGATAAGTATGGTCCAAACACCAAACAGCAGTCCATGGTATGGAGCCCAACAGAAGCAAACACACCCGTAAAATTTAAGCAACAAAAATCAGCAGCAAAAGTTATGATGACAGTTTAAGTCACCCGATCTAAAATCCACTGGAAAAGGGTCAGACGGTAACTGCAAAATACTACACCGAAGAGTTCTTACGAAAAGTTTTCGAAAATTTGTTGGAAAACAGGAAGAAAAAGGATTTGCAGGGCTACTTTTTACATCATGGTAACGGTGAAATAACGAGTAATTTTATTACGATCTCTGGGATCGAAGAAATACGTCCGACACCATATTTCCCGGATATAGCACTTTGTGATTTCTGGTTATTTCCAAAAATTAAAAAAAAAAAATAAAAATATTAAAAAAAAAGTTCTTTAATTGCAACAAGGAGAGAGTTAATGCTGAACTTGTTAAGCTGAAAGTAAGATTTTGAAGAATGTTTTCAGAAGTGGATCTATAGGCTTAAGAAATGCTTCGAAATCAAGGGCGATTATGTAGAGAAGATAAAAAAGGACAGAGATTACGAATAAATATAAAAATAATTCTTTTTCTGGTCAACTTACCGTACTTTTGTTAATCCCCTCGTAAATTCCGTTTCCCATAGATATTGGTTTCGAGTGCTGTTCTGCTTGTGATTGTGTCGGATGTGTCTACACCAAATAGGACCGGTATTGCCCTAGAATAAACTTCACCTAAATTTCAGTAATATTTAAGCAAATTCTCATTCATTTACTATCGCAAGTAATTAATTAAGTAATGCATTATTAAATATTTATTATGTTTTTTTTTTTTATAGGATGAGTCAATTCGAAGCGAACAACTTGGGTCGTTTGGACTCATTAGCTCTACAGCAAACCGACTTCCTTAAGCGCCTGGACACGCTTGACTACATGGAACGCCAAACGAAACGCAATATTGACGAATTGAAAGGTGACTTGAATGATGAGAGAAAAAAAGAAGGTTAGAATTGGCGTTTTGAACCCAAAAAAAATAACAAAAACAACTATAGCTTTGCTTTTATATAATAAAAATTTTGTTGTTCAATGCCTAACAATCAAATAAAAAACGCTTTAGAATATTTAAATATATGTTGTGTGTGCGTGTGTGTCTGAAAATTGCAAAAAGTATTTACAGTTGGTTTCACATTCCAGAAATCGTTTTACGTTCCGCTCGCCAAACCAACGATCGATTACCGGCGATGATCACTAACGAAGAGAGAATCGAATCTTTGGGGACTTTATTGCTATCGACGCGTTCGGCCGTGAATGAGTTGAACAATCATCTTGAATCGAATATCAGCAGATTGTCAAAGTGAGTAATCGTAAATACATGAATATGTTTTATAGCATTTATAATTGTTTCGAGTTAGATACATTCTAAAGTTTATAAATATTAATGTTTCTTTTGTTTGTCGTTAAGTCGCCGACTCGCTGATGCTTAAGTACCACAAACAGCTATTAAATTGCTGAAGTCTTTTGTTTTAAAATATGTTTGGAATGAGCTTGCGTTGATTGACACGTTTTTTGTTGTTGTAGTTGTACCTTGTTAACGCTTAAATTTATGTTGAATTTTTGAATTTTGATATTTTCAATGCAAATAAATCGGATAAAATGTATGGCAATCGTGATGCGCCTTTTAAATAATCACCTTCAGTGATAATTAAAATTGTTAACACTTACGAAGGAATTTGGTGTTGAGATTGAACATACTTTTGTGATGTTGCTTTAAATTAAAAATAATAATAATATTTTTTGTTGAGCTGAAATGAGTCAATAAACGATGAAACTGCCTCTTTACCATTGTCCAAGTGATATTACATAAAAACACTTCTAAGAAAATACATTGATTTTGCATAAAATATTGACAAACGAGGGGCGCTTGATAAGTTCGCGAACTAAAGTACTTAATGAAACAAATGTATACTTTTATGTTTTTTTTTATTTTTCAATATAGTCTCCCTCAAGTGAAATACACTTTTCACATCGTGAATACAAATGCCTTTATACGACTGAAAAAAATTTTATTTAGATTTCTCTTTAAATGGTTTTCTACGGCCGCTTTCATCTCGCTGTCTTATGAAAATCTTCGCCCCCGTAACTCCTTTTTTTAAATTTGAAACTAGGAAAAAGTCACTGGGAGCCAGGTTCCAGCTTTAGGGTGGATGATCAATTTCTCTAAATCCATTAGATTTTAATCATTCGCAAGCCGAGCACAGTTCTCCGCGCGCTAACTTGCCACATCTCTTCTGTACGACTGCCTCACGCGGCTGACTCAACAAATTGGCATAAAACTGGTCTTTGGCAAGTAATCAATTAATAATATTCTCTCGCTATCCCAGAAAATGGTAGTCATAATCTTCGACGCCGACTTTTCCACTATAAATTTGTTTGGGGGCCTTTCCTCTTTTTTAATCCACTGCATCGACTCCTGTTTGGACTCGATTCATATTGAAATTTTCATACAAATTTCTCCAGCTCGTTCTTTGTTAATCTGTTATCCTTCTGATAATTTAATGCCTCGATCAGACAGTACTAATTTTTTGACATTCTGAACATTTTCTTCGGTCACGACCGCAACTGGACGCCATCTTCACAGGTCTCTCTTCCTTGTTGAAACAGCCGAGCCCATTTTTCCACCATCGTATATAAAGGGGCAGAGTCTTGAAGAACCGATGACAACTCTTTAAAAATTTCTTTTGGCGTACTACCTTTTTTTAAAGGAATTTAATCATAGCGCGTTGGTCCAAATTGCGAGTATTTCTAGTTTCCGTTGACATAGTGTTGTTGCTTGTTTCAGGAACGAAATGTTAATGAACCTTGTAAAAATAATTGTCTTATTTATACCAATAATGAGTCCCGTAATTGGTATTATCAGTAACGAGATGATGTGTCATCTCTAAATACCTTTGGTGGCTAGATTATCAGGCGCCCCTCGTACATATTTCAAGAGCGTGAAAATTTTTGAAACATTTTAGCTATGCCTACGGCTCCTTTTCCATTCACTTAGACGCCTTTATGAATTTCTTCTTCTACTTAGAGCAGAGCATCATCTCTTCCTTCTCGCCGTTCTTACAGCTTGTACATCACATTCCTAAAGAAGACCTAAACCTTTCTGTATGCCTTCCTATAAGGCAATGTCCCGTCAGCATCCCAATCACCTTTGAAATGCCCTCCTTTTTCAAAGAATATAAGCTCTCCAACCTTATCGCGTTTTATTCCAGCAAACTTTGCCTCGTCTTGTGACAGTTTAGCTTTTATTCTCACCTTAAAGTTGTTGAATGTATTCCTTTAGTAGCAGTTTGTGTGTGTGGTTAGAGTGAAATCAGTGTGTTCCGTTCACCAGAGACCCAGCCATCTCCTGAAGTGTTCTACGACAGTGCAGTAAAGTTGCTGCTTGACTGTCGCTTCCGTGATAGTAAAAATTTGGAACAGATTGCGATAAACTAGCAGCTTGAAGGGTTATTCAAGAACAAACCTCCTCCCTACCAGTGTTGAACCATCTTTGTATACCTTAATTCTTCTGGATGAAGCGTCATATTTGTTTTCCTATTCCTCTTTGCCAGGAATCTGTTTCATAAAGTTGGAGCGAGTACCCAAAACAGAAACGTAGCGGTCTGATGGTGAACGGCTCCACTGTTTCTGTTCGCTTAATCGATTCTGTGGCTTAAAGCTCATTGTATGCCGAAAGCTCGTTTACAACCATATAGAACACCTTCCAGCTCAATTTTCTATTTATCACGGCTCCTTTTTATACCCCCTTTTCAATAACGAAGTCCACCAGGGTGTATTCATACCTAAATCTTCTAGTGCAGATTTTACAGCTTTCAGAATAGAGTTATTAAAATCTCCCTTCATGTCCAAGAAAGATACCAGGCAGTAGTCCTTATTATATAATATATGTATACTTGCCTTTTTGGCATGAAAGCTAATCGTCGAACAGTAGAGGTTTGACATTTCATTGCCGGAGACAGTTACATACGACTCTCCATAGTATCTAAAGTGTAAAAGAAGATGGACCTCCGGGTCTGAGACTCTTTGTACTACTAGGAGTAACTTTTCCGGCCTTTAAAGCTGCCTTTATTTCCTCTGGCAGATTTACAGATCTCGCCGAATGGGTGAGACTCAGCAGTAACTGCGATCTTTTTATATCATCCAAAGAGATCTTAACCGTCTTTGTTATGCCCTCAACCTCACTTTTTGCTTCCCTATTGTTGTCTCCAAGTCCGATAAAGTTTCAAAAGTAGTCATATCAGTAGCCATAGTATGAGGTGTGCTGTCCTTTAGTTCTCATACCCAAACCTCTTTTAGGCGTACTTATACAACTTCTGTTACATACATATGCAACTAATTAAAGCTCCCATTTTTCACTTCCATCTCTTTCAGCATGGTGGCTCGCGGTCTTAAAAATATTCGACGAAACAGTGGACAACAACAACAACAGCCAAATTACTATGCAAACCAACATCCGGCGCAACCACTCCCAACCAGCTGCTCACAAGACGCTCCCACTGTCAATGGGATTTTGAACATCCAACTAACACCCGAATCAGAACCTTTCTATGTCAGATGCGAGGAAGAGCTGTTTGGCGGCGGCTGGACCATTATTCAAAATCGTTTCAATGGCAAATTGAACTTCTTCCGCGGCTGGGCTGACTATCAAACTGGTTTTGGCAATTTGGGTGGAGAATTTTTCATCGGTCTCGAAAAATTGCACGCTCTCACCTCGTCGGCGGTGCATGAGCTCTTGATTACGATGAAGGACTTTGAGGGTACCGCCCGTTATGCCCGTTATAATTTGTTTGGCATCGGCGGCGAGAAGGAAGATTATGCGCTTAATTTATTAGGTAAGAAGAATGTCAGTGAAACGGCGAAAGCGAATGAGTCTGATGATTGCAGATAATTTTAATATAAATTAAATAAAATTGCAGGCGAATATGAAGGTGATGCCGGTGACTCTTTCAGCTATCATGCCGGCAGTAAATTTTCCACCTACGACAACGACAATGACGGTTGCGTTGATTGCAATTGTGCGCAGTCACGTCATGGCGGTTGGTGGTACAACTGGTGCGACATGAGGTGAGTGATGGTTTTTCTTTTTGGAAACTTCAATAATAATTATATATTGCCTGCATTAATTACAATATTCCAACAGCAACTTGAACGGTAAATACTTCGAGGAAAACTACAATATGACTCCTTTGTATGAGGGCATGTACTGGCAGCTTTTCAATGGACCCACATACTCACTGAAGGCTGTGCGCATGATGATCCGTCCCGTGTCCACCGATGGCGATTTGGAGAGGAAATAGTTTATTAAATTTATATTAATTACTCAAAGTGAGTGAGTGCCTACGTATGTACGTACTCCTCATACTCAGGCTCTCTTACTTATGGGTGCATGCATTTTTGCCATTTACCATTACCGAATCTCGTTAATGTTCTGTGTTCAAAGTTTTGTGAAGGAAAAAATGAAAAGTTTCTAAATGTTGCTTTAATATCTCAAATTATACTCGAAATGAGCCTCGGTGTTAACTATGAAATTTAGTTTACATAAATATATATTTATCTCAATGTATATATGTATGTACAATGTTCTTGCTTTAATGTGTGTCAAAAAGTAATATTTATGTTTTTAAATTTTTTTTTTAATATCTTTATGTTTATAACTGTGTTTTAAATAAAACTGTATGCCATGTTATAATCTTATACAAGCGTAAAGTTTCTTGGATGGTGTGGCGGTATGGCATTGGTATACCATATACGAGTGGCGGCTGATAAAGTAACGACCTAAGGTAGTTAGAGATGACACATCATCTCGTTACTGTTAATACCAATTACGGGACTCATTATTGCTATAAATAACACAATTATTTTTATTAGGTTCATTAATATTTCTTTCCTGAAACAAGCAACAACACTACGTCAACAGAAACTAGAAATTCTCGCAATGTGGAGCAAAGCGCTATGATTATATTCCTTTTAAAAAAGGTAGTACGTCGAAAGAAATTTTTAAAGGGATGCTATCGGATCTTCAAAACTCTGTCCTTTCATATATGATGGTGGAAAAATGGGCTCGGCTGTTTAAACAAGGAAGAGAGACCTGTGAAGATGGCGTCCAGTGGAGGTCGTGACCGAAGAAAATGTTCAGAATGTCAAAAAATTAGTACTGTCTGATCGAGGCATTAAATTGTGGCAGATATCAGAAGGATAACAGATTAACAAAGAACGAGTTGGAGAGATTTCCATGAAAATTTCAATATGAATCGAGTCCAAACAGGAGTCGATGCAGTGGATAAAAAAAGGGGAAAGGCCACCAAACCACAAAAAAAAAATGCAAAGTGGGAAAATCGGCGCCGAAGATTATGGCTACCATTATCTGGGATAGCCAGGGAATATTATTATTTGATCACTTGCCAAAAGAAACCACAATGAACGGCCAGTATTACGCTAATTTGTTGAGTCAGACGCGTAAGAAAATCGTAAAGAAGAGATGTGGCAAGTTAGCGCGCGGAGAGCTATTTCTTCAAAGACAACGCACCCACACACGCGATGGATGTCTTAAAAGCTATTGCATTTGCAGAAATCGACCATCGACCTTTTAGTCGATTTATTAAATTTAAAAAAGGAGTTACGGAGACGAAGATTTTTAGAAGTTAGTGAGATGAAAGCGGCCGTAGAAAATCATTAGAAGAGAAATCTAAAGAATATTTTTTCAGTGGTATAAAGGCATTTGTATTCACGATGTGAACAGTGTATTTCACTTGAGGGAGACTGAAAGGGAGAAAAAAACATAAAACTATACATTTATTTCATTAAATACCTTAGGCCGCGAACTTATCAGCCGCCCCTCGTACATATTTATTTTGCTACATACAAACTCATACTAATTTTATTCACGAACAAGCGGCGTCAAAATGGAATCACAATGTAATTTACGTCGTGCGGAATCTGCTCTCAAGAGATGACATCTCTAAAATAGTAGGAGCCTTGATAGGCAAATTTTCCCATCAAATCTTTCCCAAGGAGTGAAGTTCGTTTGCTTCCATTGGTTCCATCGGTGAGTACTTCGAGTCGAATACTTTCAACGCTTGGGTATTTTTATTCCTCTGAACAATGTGGGCTATCCTACTCTACTTCTTAATTCGCTGAACCATGCCAGTGTCGTCATATATGTATCTCATTCCAAAGCCCGCTGTATTCGTCGCATTCACTTGTGTAAAGAACCATAAATCTTCTTCGAAACTATAAGTGCCAACTCATCAGATGTCGTCGTAGAAATGATAGGTAAGCGCATTGTAGAGTTTGTTATTCGTTCGTCGATAAACAACTTTACTTTTCATTTTCAATTGCATACTTACCCCAAAGTCAACAGTGATGTGACAGTCGAGACGCAAATAGATTTGTGATGTCATAAATTGTTTTTTTTTTTTGCCGGGTATAATAGATTTCTAATTTATTCATCGTCAGTTTACACAACCGTTCTGAGAGGATACCAAATTCAGTCATATCGGTTTAAAGACAGCTTCTTTTAGTGCTATCGAAAGTTGCTGTAAAATCTGGTCATTTATAGATTTTCTAGTTCTGAAGACACACTCCCAAGATCTGATCAGTTTATTGACGTTTGGCATTACTTGGAGGACCGTATACGCCACAATTAAGGAGTCTTAACTAATATTAATTTGACGCAGATTGTCGATAACCGCCTTTTGAGGGCATTTAGGTTCATACCGTGTAACTAGACTCACTCCAACCATAAATCCAAAACCAAATTAACGTCATTTTATGTGGTCCCTGTGCACATTAAAACCAGAAAGTTTCCGGAAATAATTTTTTTCCGATATTCCCGGTTTGGTTGATTATGAATTCGTTCCAACAGGACGGACGGTCAATAAAGAGTATTAGTAGAGCGTTTTGAGGCGTTTGCATGAAAAAATCCTTCTTAAACGGTCGGAATTGTGGGCCAACAATTTCCGGAAACTTTCATGATGATAATGCGCCATCGCACCGAGCTGTAGTTGTGAACGATTTTAAAACCAAAAACCGGATTTGACCCCATGCGACTTTTTTTGTTTCCAAAACTCATGTTACCACTCCGTGGAATCCATTTCGACTCGGCCGTAAATGAAAATTCACAGAGGGAACTGGGTGTATTTCTGAGATGAAATAAAGGCTCCTCTTAAAAAAAGCATCAGCCGTTCGGAGGCAGCTTTGTATAAACTGTAGGTCCCTCCATTTTCTGGAAAGTATTAAGACACAAAACCACAAATTGAAAGACGACCTTAATAAAAGAAAAAAGTATTGAAAAATATTCAGCGCGCGGAAACTTTCTGGTCTTAATGTAAGTCACTTGGACGTCGGTGTTACCACGTCACAGCCAACCACTTGGGCAGCGGCATCTTACCTCAATTCATAGTCCTTAGTACATTTGCAATGGCTGTCGTTAAAAGAGGATATCCAATGCTGCTACGTATTTCTTTTTTTGCAATTGGTTGGCCCGCCTGGTGAACATACGCTGCAGAAATACTTCTAGTGAACCTTCAAGCCGGATATGTCGGGCAGGCTCTAATAAAGGTCCCTCTCCTTTAGCCGTGGCCTAAAGCTAAACGGCTCATATCTCTTCAAAGGGTTGTTCTTGTTCTTTAAACCATGCGAGGATGAGGCAAGAGCAAGAATTTGAGATAGTCTTACAACTGTAACTGCTTACTCAGAAGCAGGACTACACCCCATTACACCCCAACTAGCAGGCAAAGTAAAAAAGAGTTACCAGGACATTGTCAACTTGGAAAAAAACAAAGTTTTATAAACAACGAATTGTTCGTTGACACTTTTTTCCGAAGAACCGAAACAGTTGAATAAATATTTAATGTGGTTGTAATCGAATTTCGTTTTTCCTTACGATTTTGTTTTTTTTTTTTCAAATTTTATCTCAAACGATTATGTCACAGATGTGAATCCAGAGTTATTTAATAGCGATTACATTCAGTTTCCTTAAAAATGCTTGCGCAAAACTTCGCTAAAACAACGTCAAACAAATAAATACATAAGTGCATATGTACATACATATGTCTGTACAGCCTTGGCGAAAAGTATTAGGCACCCCACTAATTACTGAATTTTTTGTTTTAACAACTGAAGTAATGAATTTTTATTAGTAAAACAGTGAAAATACAATGAATTAGTGATAATAACATTAATATTTAGTAGGTCCAGCCTTCGATTTAATAACGGCAGCAATTCTCTTAGGCATGCTGCGTACAAGCTTTGCACATTCAGATCATAATGCTGCCTCCTCCATGCTTAACATTGGGGTCCACGCAATCCGGATGATATTTTTCCCCAACCCGTCGCCTCACGAACGTCACACCAGGTGTTCCAAATATCTGTAGAAAAGAAAAAATAATGTTTTCATAAGATTTGTATTATGTCTTCAAAATTGCTCTAGGGTAAGAAGCTATGGCTGTTAATACTTTAAGACGATCTTAACTAAGCTTACCTCGAAGTTTGATTCATCAGACCACAGAACATTACTCTTCCGTGAAATGTTGGTATCGGCGAGCCCATTCCGAATGATTTTTCCTATTCTTTTCTGAGAGTCACGGCTTCTTTCGGGCTTTACATCCTTTTAAACCTGCTTCCAGAAATCTTCTTCTAGATGTTCGAGCACTAACTGGTTTACTAAATTCATCCGAAAGGGCAGAAGAAGATTTTTTGCGATCCTTGCGTGACTCGCGTATAAGTATTCGGTCTTCTCGTTTACTGGTTAGACTCTTTCTTCCACTTTTTAATATATTATTGTGGGATTTCGTCTCCGCAAATCGCCTGATAGCAAATTGGACCGCACATCGCGAACATCTCACCAAGTTGGCAATCTCAACCTGAGACTTACCTTCTTCACTTAGAGCTTGAATTCTAACTCTAACATCGTAACTATTTTCACTTTTTTTTAGGCATTTCAGTAAATATGAACTGTTTTTATAAGATTGGTAACTTTTCACTAAATGTAATTTACACTTTCACTTTCAAATTTTAAATGCGAAAATATTTTATGAATTTCTTAAAAATGACAATTTTTAGGTTTAGCTTACCCAGAGTGCTATGAATTTTAATATTACACAGTTTATTCGTTTAATCAACAGTTAAACACCCATGTAAGACATTTACAAAAAGAAGTGGTAACTTTGATAGTCACATTTGAGAATACTTGTAGTTTAGTGGAGTGCCTAATACTTTTGGCCAAGGCTGTATGTGTATAGGAAAGTCAACACCTGCGATGCCATTAAATCAACAAACAGAAAATGCAAATTATAAATAATTTCCCTTAGTTCATCTTAACGATATTAAGTATAATGTCAAGCATGCGATGGAATAAATTGCTTTATTATTTCTAAACGCCAATCTGGGTAATATAAGAAGCTTTGCCAAAGCGACTGTGTAAACACAGTGAAATCTCAAGTCGATTTGTAGTGAACGTTTCGAAGTTCGAAAGATTGTTTAGTGTAAAATCGAAATATAATAACAAAATAAATAATTATTAAACTCACAAAAATGTTCTTTCTTAAATTAATATTGCTGTTTACATGGGATACTCTAACTTTTGTCGATCCCGTGGCTGCCTTTGTTGGCCACGATATAGATGATTTAATATCGAAGGCCAATATTTACTACCAACAACCGTGCGTATACTCGTAGATAGAAATTGTAAAAAAAAATTAAATTATTGTAAATTAACTCATATTCAATCAGTATGCCTACGGCAGGAAGTGGTGAAATCACCTTGAATGAATTGGAACAGCTGCCTTCGAAAACGGATATTAAAATCATTATTCATGGATTTACAAGTAGTCGATTTCATTTCTCCGTTACACCGCTTCGAAATGGTAAATATTGTATATATGTATGTATGTGCATATTTGTGGACAACTCGGACTTAAAGAATTATTTTTAAGCTTAAAAATGTTGGCTTGGTCAAACATTTGCCTTTAGTCTATTTAATTCAAAAAGTTGAAAGTGATTTCAAAGCGATCATCAGTGTTTAGATCGCAATCTTTCTTGGATCGTACATATATGCCGCCAATTGTACGATTTTGGTGTATTTTTTTTTTAATGTTTTCTGCTGCTACCAGATCAGCTGGACATACACGTACATTCTGCATCATCCACGGTGTCTCCACGGTCCGCTTTGCAGTCAGCAAACCAACGTTTTAATTTTATTTATGATGGAGCAGCGGACGTATATCACTTTTCAAACCATTACTTTGCAGAAAAGGTGTAAAATAAAAACACCAAATTGTAGATCCACTTCTGAAAACAGTCTTTAAAATCTTGCTTTTTAACCTTAGCAAGTTCAGCATTAACCGCATTAATTATCTCATCGTTGCTATTAAAAACCTTTCCTTTTAAATTTTTTATAATATTTGGAAATAACAAGAAATCACAAGATGCTATATCCGGGGAATATGATCCTGGACATATTTCTTCGATCCCAGATATTGCAATCAAATTATCATATCATATTATCCATATCATGAACTGCTGTTTGGTTTGTGGATCGTACTTATAGAAACAAGATTCGTCACCAGTAACGACTTTACTAAAATTGCTAGACTGACCATTTTCGAATTTGTTTTGGAAAAATTTAGCAAATTGCACTCGAACCTCTTTTTAGGCGTCATTTAAAATTCGTGGTACCCATCGAGGAGATTTCTTCATGTATCCCAGTCACAGTTATGGCATTCAAGCCAATTCATTAGCAATCATTTCTTGTGTCTTGGTTTTTGTCAATTTTGGACTTCAGCAGCGCTGCAATGACGTCATCAGTGGAAGATTTTGGTTGACCTTCTAGGGGCTTGTCCTTTACGGAAAAATGTTCGGTCTGGAATCTTCCACTTAGAAATAGGCTTTAAAGACGGTGCAATCGTTCCTTAAGCAATTTGGTATTCAGTGAATATTTGTATTGGCTGTAAATTACGCCGAATCCCGGAGAGAATCACATGGCTAATTTCTGTTTACGTTTGTGGTAGAATTTTGTCTGACCTATCCTCAGGTATCTTGTGTTTTTCTCGTCTCCATTTTAGCCGATCGTTCTAAAATTTGAAAGGATGACAAATAAAATAATTGAAAAGGATTTGGTATTTTTAAATTTAACAAAAGCAAATCGAATTCACCAACTGACCGAACTGCTGTTAATACCCTCGTACATAAGAAAAATTCGAATCGAAAATAAGGGTAAAGTGCATTAAATAAAATTATTTAATTCGATGATCGAAAAGTGTGGATTAATCCCGAAATTGACAATAGAGGATTAAAATTTGCAAAGTAAAACATTTCCAAGACTTCAGGCTTATGGAACTCATTTGGTCTATGAGGAATACCGAATTTCACGCTCTTAGATGCTGTTTTGACAAATTTATGACACAAAATCTAAACGGAAAAAACTGGCCATATACGCTTAGTGGTCCGATCGATGGTCGTTTAACCCATCTGTGTACCAAAATTGTTTGATATGTTTCAAAAACTGAGAGAATAATTTGCGTACAAACAGACAGACAGAGGGGTAGACACACATAGCTAAATCAACTCAACACATAATTCTGATTCGGTCGGTATACGTTTTGATGGGTCTATATCTTCTCTTCTTGGTATTTTCATCCATCGGACCAAAATTATTATACCATTTCTTTTAAATGAAAAGTGTAAAAAATATTCCGAAAAGATGGGAAACCGAGAAAGAATCGATCATAATTTAGTGACTGATGGCAACCCCGGTACGTGATTTTGAAAATTTGTAGCCGAAAAACTCTAGGCTGGAAAATACAGAGCAAAAAACACACGAAAAAGGCCTGCGTGCGTGAAATGCTCTTCAATTCAATGCCAAGGCAGCTAACCATTTGTTAAGAGGCCTCCCGAATAGCAGTACGCAATGCTAACCACTCGGCTACCACGACCGCCTTGGAGCTATAGAAGACCGCAAAACGAAGTTGTGCAGAAAAATTGGGTCAACAGACAGATAAGAATGGGCTACTGCAAGGTCAGCCGCGGTAGCCATATGAATGAAGTGGTATTTCATTATTTCTCCCTCCTTTAAGCGAAAAAATAACTATTTTTTTCATAACATAAATATTGTAATGCAAGCTCTTCGTGGTCCACCACAAAGATATGTATGTGGATGATTATTGGCATGTTTTTCTGTCTGTCCATCCGTCCGCTACTCCTTATACACTCTTGTAAGGATTGAGATATTTTTATGAAATTGTTACGAATTTTCACCCATATAACGGTAATTTTGAAAATTCAGTAACTAAAAGTGCAATCAAAGTCATATTTGTTATGGACGATCGCATTAAATGGAAAAATATGAGGTATGGAAAAAAGTCGGCTGGGCTTGACCGTTGAAGAGCATTAGCATTTTTTTAATTTTTACAAAATGATTTGCAGATAAGTAGTTGCCACATACTATTGTAGGAGGGAGGTGATCTAGTGACGGATGCCTAGAGTACGAGTATACTGAATTTATAGAGAAAAAACTTCTCCAGCCTGCTGAACTACAGTGAAAGTGAACATCCTGATATGGTAAACTTGATTCCCCTATCGATGATGATGGCACAGATGTTTCATTGTCCAACTATGATTGCCCGCTTGATGGATTACCTGCCGAGCTATTGACATACGGCGGCGAAGAAATGATAAGGTGCATGTACCAGCTTCTCCGCAAAATGTGGTCGGATGAAAGCATACCCGACGATTTGAACCTAATTGTGTTCTGCCCAATCCCCAAAAAGGGCGATCTCACAATCTCCGCAGTGGAACACCGTGGAATAAGCCTCATTAATATCGCATATCCTATCGAGCATATTATGTAAACGACTAAATCCCACCGTCAACAAACTGATAAGGTCCAATCAGTGTGGCCTTAGACTTTGTAAATCAACCATTGACCAGATATTCACCATGCGACAAATCTTGGAAAAGGCACGTGAAAAGATGATCAACACACACCACGTCATCGTCGATTTTAAAGCAGCCAGCAAGACTTATATAGCTATGCAAACTGATGTTAAGCAACACCAAGCGCTCCATCCGGATCGGGAAGTCTATCTTGGAACCATTATTAAGGTTCACTATCACTCTTGCCAACTTGTGCTACGATGGACTGAGTAGGAAAAACGTAAAGTCCACTCCCGGCAAACAAAAATCAAACTCTACAAGTCGCTCATTATTCCCATCCTGTTAAATGGTATGGAAGCATGAACGATGACAATATCTGATGAGTTTTGCGTAAGTTTCATGGTGCTCTACGGGTTGGGAACTGCGAATACCGCAGTCGATGGATTGATGAGCTGTATGAGATATACGGCGACGTTGACATAATTCATAGCGAATCGAGAAACAGCGGCCACGCTGGCGAGGTCATGTAATCCGGATGGAAAACCATACTCTAGCTTTGAAAGTTTTCGATGCAGTAACTGCCGGTGGAATCAGATGAAGTTGAAGATCTCCAATCCGTTCAAAAAACCAGGTAGAGAAGGACCTGGCTGTACTTGGTATTTGCAATTGGCGCCAAACAGCGCACCATTGAAGACTAAGATGAAGTTTCCACATACAGCAATTTCTTTCCGAACAAAGGTAAATGATTTCTGGAAACTACTATTATTGAGAAATGTCTTAAAAATAATGAAATTTGTTTTCCATGCAAAAACATCCTGTCGACTAGGCCATTGTGCGTGATATATCCCCAAATAAATTATTTGTCAGACTTACCTTGATTTCCATTAATTTTTTTTGTACAAACCTATTTAATATTCTTCTTCATTCATACTTACACTTTCTTGCTTGTTTTTTCTTGATTTTAATTGAACAAATAGAACAATTAATAATTTTTTGACATTAATTTTCTTTAAAGCATACCTCGCCAAAGGTAAAGACAATGTTTTCTTGGCTGATTGGTCCGATGCTGCTGCACTGGACTATCCTACCTCACGCAAAGCTATTGCACAGGTGGGAAAGTATCTCGGACAACTACTAAAGAGCTTTCTTGAGTAAGTAAATTTGTATAGCGTGAAAATGGTTCCCAGCAAAGCCGTATTCTACTTAACATCCTAATGAAAAAGTTTCGAAAAAAGAGAGATTTTTAAATAGAAGCAAAAAAAAATTATGAAATGGTTCAAAATATGCCCCTGACTCAAAAATGATATTAAAAAAATTGAAAATTAGAAAAGGATCAAGAAGACTGTCAAAATTGTTGTATTCAGAGCTCCTATATGTATGTATGAAACCCTTTTCCTTAGAACTCTGTGTAGAATAAATATTTGCTTAGAACTAAAAACCAACTTGGCCCGTAATTAGTTTCATCATTTCATTAGCAAACACGAGATCTCCCCCACTGATGTGCACATCATCGGCCACAGTTTAGGCGCACACATCGCCGGGAATATGGGAGACTACTTGAATGGCAGTTTGGGACGTGTTACCGGCTTGGACCCGGCACTACCACTTTTCACAGCACTTTCAAGTGACGGCTTGCACTCCAACGCTGCACAGTTCGTCGATGTCATACACACTGATTTCCCCGTCTTTGGTGATGCTACACCACGTGGCACCGTTGATTTCTATCCGAATTTCGGCACGGCACCTCAACCCGGCTGTGGCGATAAAGATGTGCTGTTGATAGCTAAACAATTGATATTCGAACAATGTATGTATGTAAATGAATGTTTGTGTAAACATATTAGGAGTAGTAAAGAGAAATCCATTATTTTTGCATGAAATTGAAGGCTTCAATTTTTACTTTTCGTATCCAGCCTTATTCAAATGGTTCCAAAGGGTTTTTTGTGCAATCTCTAGCTGTTGGGCTATCGAAACAGTGCTTACATGACGGTCAGATTCGATAATGTCCATGATTTTATCGACATTTTCGATAATTGGCCTTCCACTCCATGAACCATCTTTTACATCAAAATTGACGGGAAGGAAACCAAAATTGCGGGTGATGGGTTGTAACAGTTTCACAACCATAAACGCTATGCACATTTTCAGCCGCCTGGTTGCGTTTTCGTCCTCTTCGAAGAAAAACTTTAAAATATAGTGTATTTTCTCTTTGCTAGTGTCCATCTTTGATGCACGCTCAGACAAAACCGAATCAACCAAACACAAAACTGTCAGAGTAGCTTTTTTAGTACGAAATGTCATCTTTCTAACGCCATCCAGCCGAACCCGATCGTACTTATACAACGCGAGATACAGATAAATAACGCCATCTATTGGAAAAATAATGGATTTCTTTTTACTACACCAATATATTCGCTGTATATTTATAGCTAAAATTTTATGTACTAATGTATTTACGTAACAGATAGTTGTAGTCACAATCGCGCTGTATTCCTATACGCCGAATCAATTGGTCAGCCACAAAACTTCCCGGCCATCTCTTGCACTTTGAATGCCATAAAAATGTTGAATGTGAGTAATTGCCACTGGAAGGTGAAGAGCATCAGGAATGAAGCGGGTTTGGGTGAAATGACTTTTATGGGCGAAGAGGTGTCGAAAAGGTGAGAATGGAAAATTCATATTTTTTATTTCAAATAAACATACTTTTATCATATTTTTTAATCTAGTAATATATAAGTGTAATCACATAAGCATATATATTCTAATACATAACATAGAACACCCTAAATGTTTAATTAAGTATGGTATTCTTGGATTTTCTATTCAAAATTTAGAATTTTGATTTAACTGCTATCCCTAAATTGGAGCGTTGGTCCCTAAATAACTGTCAAAAATCCTCATGGCCATACAAATTGTATGGAACATCCCACAATAACGCGGCGTTAACGTTGAGGAAATGAAATTTTCAATTTTGACAGCGCGTTATATAGTGAAGTTAGATGTGAAGGATAAAAGTGTGAAAGAAAGGAGAAAAAATTGACGAAAAGGAGTAGGCAAATGGAAGAAAAACTTGACAAATAAAAAAGGCCAAAAAATTCTCCCCAAATACCAAAAGGAAACTTTTTCATCGAAGTGGTTATAAAAAATGTCGATTTTTAGAGCTCTCTCACGAGATAAAGAGTTTTGTATCATGTTATCTTTGGTATCTTGTTTGAAATAAATGCAAATAATTTATTAAATGTTCTTAAAATAATACGAACTTGAAGACAAAGAGAAAACGCCAAAACATTAGCGCTCTTATTTTGGGATAGCGCGCCTTACTACTCATTGGCGTTAAAAAACGCTACGCCAAACGCTCCAATTTAGGTATATCAGTAAGATTAAGATAAGACAATATGACTTTTAAAATTTTTCAATTTTCGTTATCTATTCCAAACTTTCACACAGCGCCACCGGGTGTTATTATCTGCAAACAAATGATGCACCACCCTATGGCATGGGAGCTCATGCAAAGTTTTGACGGCAGTTGTGAAATTATCGCCAGTGCAGTTGGTTTGTGTCTCTGCTAGAGAAATTAGTTTAGTACATATGTTTGTGTAAGTACAGAAGGAACTTTTGATTTTTTTGGTTTTCATAATTATACCGATGTCATGTTCACTGCTAATTGTTATTTTTTGCATTTCGGCGGCACCCTGTGGGTAGTTAGTATACCACTACAGGGTCCACACGTTAGCCATTTCGTGTATTGCGAAGATATGATTTTGTTAACTGTAATTCATCATATGTGTACAAACAAATCAAATTAAAGTATGTTTAATATAATTTGCGTCTATTTATTTATATATTATAATAGTATATTACCCATCAGCTTTCAAGGTGTTGAAAATATGTGCTATGAATATACAAAGGTGTTTATTTTATTCACTTCTTACAATGCGGAGGATGTGGTCGTTTGACTTCCGGTCTTAGGTCTTGGGTAGCCAACAAATATTCCTTTGGAGAAGAGCTAAAGAGGGAGTGGTGCTGCGTAGGGTTTGGCATCCAACACAAACAAAAATGTGTCCCATGAAAAATCATAAGAAATCATGGGTATGAGACCTCCATTGATGACTACCTTTGTAAACATTATAAGCTTTGAGGCTTTGAGGGCATGCACCTGGAATGCTCGATCCATTTATTAGGTAGGAGCCGCTGCTCAGCTCTTTGATGTCCTCATACCATTAAAGTATGACACGACCCCAGTGTAAGAAGTGTGATTGTACGGAATAAAAACGAAAAGAGTGGGTCCTTGTGAAATCTACTACGTAAGGGAGCCCCCCGAATTTGTTGTTGAATTTGTGGTGTGAGAGATACTCCGTTGACTAGTCTTGCATTTCACCGTGCCACAATCCGTAAGGCAAGGCAAGGTTCTTCACGGCTCGATGGAAGAGAAGAACAATGTGAACAAAAATGCTTTCTACGAGTATGAACGTCTGCAACGCACGTATGGGTGCTGCATCCGTCACGATGTCAAATTCATGTTTAGCGATTTTAATGCCAGCGTGGACAGAATATCATTGGGAAAAATTTCAGTTTTCTATTCGAACGACTTATCAAACTCGCTGTGAACTGTCTCTAGCAAAACCCTTGGTTTTCGAGAATGTCGGGGGGGAAAACTGGCACGATGGAGGAATGCCCCCAACTACAGTGAAGATAAAACAGATTATGTACCTCACAACGTCGCGATTGATCTCAAGGCACACTGTGTGGTTAAAATACTGGTTGTTGAAAAGGGAAGCGATGCGCGTTTGTAGACAAAAAACTGGAAATCGAAATGCGTGAGAAAGAAGAGTTTCAGAAGAGAGGTAATGCTCGAGAAATTTACGAAAAGAAGGCTTCAAAATCGGAGCGCACTCATATAAGACCGATGTCCAGAGCATACAGAGTTTATGGAAGGAACACTTCTCCAGCCTGATAAATGGCAGTGAGTGAATCGATTATGACGGAAAATACGTTCCAATAACAAAATAATAACGATGTTGCGGCAGTCGATAACTCATCGACTGAGTTATTTAAATACGATGGCTTAAAACTGGCAAGGTACATGAAACAGCTTATTCCTTTGCAGAATATGATCGGAGGATTGTCGATTGTCGTTTTGTGTGAAAGACTAAAGCCCACTGTCAACAATCTTTTAGAACCTAATCAGTGTTGCTTCAGATCTGGTAAAACACGGTAAACACGAGCCTTCCGAATGGCACCACTCGGCTACCACGGCTTCCATGCTGTTAGTTCTTATTTATTTAGACTGTATAAGGAACGGGTAGTGAACGGGGAAGATAATATATCGCATCTCATCAAACAAAGAGTTAACACATTCGCATCTTGAGAGCCTATGACAGTCTTTAGTGTCTTAACTTTGAAGTCAAAGGTAATTAGTGCTACTTTGAACTTATTTGCTGGCTATTGAAAAGTACCATAAAGTCCTCTCTCGACGGTTTTGTAGAAGATTTATGGACGAATAAACGATGAGCTGTATGAGATATGCGTCTGAAAATATTCCACGTATTACCCCCTGGTGGGAGCAAAAGAAGAACGGGAAGACCTTTACTCCGTTGGCAGGATCAGGTGTAGAACACTTGGTGAAAAACAGCGAAAAGGAGAAACGATTGGCCCGCTATTGCTGACACGACTTTAATCGTTTAAGCGCTGTCTACGCCAATCAAGAAGAAGAAGAAGTATTAAATAAAATTGAATAAAAGACAATTGAAGACGGAAGCAAGACGCATCTGTAGGCAAAAAAGAGGCCGAGATGCATGAGAAGTTGACCGATAAGGGTAATGCTCGAAAATTTTATGAGAAGATACGACGGCTTACATAAGGTTTCAAGACGGGAGCAGACTATTGTAGGAAACAAAGAGGTGATTTAGCAACTGATGCCCAGCGCATAATGGAACACCCGGAGATGGTGAACCCGAAACCCCAATCGAGGACGACGGAAAAGACGTTCCATTACTTGACCATGAAGAAGTTCGAATAGCAATCGCCCGCTTCAAAAACAACAAAGCGGAGCTGACCGCCTGCCGGTAGAACTATTCAAGCATGGCGGTGAAGAGCTGACAAGGTACATGCATTAGCTACTTAGCAAAATATAGTCGGACGAAAGCATGCCCGACGATTGGAACCTAAGTGTGCTCTGCCCAATCCATAAAAAGGGGGACGCCACAGTCTCCGCCATTTACCGTAGGATAAGCCTTCTTAACATCGCATATAAGGTCCTATCCAACGTATTGTGTAAAAGACTGAAGCCCACCGTCAACAAACCAGTTGGACCTTGTCAGTGTGGCTTTAGACCTGGTGAGTCAACCATTGACCAGACATTCACCACACGCCACCTCTTCGTCGGTTTAAAACCAGCTTTCGACAGCACGAAAAGGAGCTGCCTCTACGCTATATGTCTGAATTTGGTATCACTAAAGCTCCGTCAGTTCGATGCCAAACGAGTTTTCACACAGGGTGATTCCTTATCGTGTGATTTATTTAATTTATTTCTGAAGAAAATAATACGAGCTGCAGAGCTATATACAGAAGGTACAATCTTATATAAGAGTATACAGCTGCTGGCGTACGCCGATGATATTGACATCATTGGCCTCAACAACCGCAACGTGAGTTCTGCTTTATCCAGCCTGGATAAAGAAGTGAAGCGTAAGTATAGTCTGGTAGTGAACGAAGACAAGACGAAATATCTCCTGTCATCAAATAAGCAGTCATCGCATTCGCGACCCGGCTCCAACGTCACTGTTGACAGTCATAACCTTGAAGACGTAGATAATTTCGTCAATTTCGTCTATCTAGGAATCAGTGTCAACACCAATAATAATGTCAGCCTTGAAATCCAGCGCAGAATCACTCTTGCCAACAGGTGCTACTTTGGACTGAGTAGGCAGTTGAAAAGTAAAGTCCTCTCTCGGCGAACGAAAGCCAAACTCAACAAGTCCCTCATCGTTCTCGTCTTGCTATATGGTGCGGAAGCGTAGACGATGACATTATCTGATGAGTCGGCGTTAGGAGTTATCGAGAGAAAGATTTTGCATAAGATATATGGTCCTCTACGAGTTGGCAACGCCGAATACCGCAGCCGATGGAACGATGAGCTGTATGAGATATACGGCGACATTGACATACATAGTACAGCGAATCAAGAAGCAGCGGCTACGCTGGCTAGGTCATGTGGTCCGGTTGGATACGAATACTCCAGCTTTGAAAGAATTCGATGCAGTACCCACCGGTGGAAGCGGAGGAAGAGAAAGACCTCCACTCCATTGGAAAAACCAGATAGAGAAGGATCTGGCTGTACTTGGTATCCCCAATTGGCGCCAAACAGCGACAGGGAGGAATGAATGGGGCAATATTGTTAACTCGGCTATAATCGCGTGTCTACGGCAGTAAAATAAGTTAGTAAGAATAAAAGACAAATCCATAACACTTCTTTTGATCTTTTATTTAAATTCAAATTTTAGACTTTTAACAATAAATTATTATAAGTAAAAAAATGTAACAAACTTTTTAAAAAAATAAATTTTCAACGCAGCATTTTTACCAGGCAATATTTTGCACATATTCGTACTGGAATCAGCATAATAATTTATGGCAGATCGAATGATCCTTCAGCGCTGATGTAACGGTTAAATTCAAACGGATTTTGTAACAAGTAGCTATTAAAGCCATATAAAATATATGTATGTATTTATTACAAGTTTAAATTTATGGACATATGTACATACTTAAGTGCAGATATGAGTGAAACAATAATTATATGTATGTATATATGTATGTCGTTTAATTAACAATTTTAAATTGCAATTTACGCTTAAAAATATTCAAATTTTCTCAACTTCAGTATTTAATCGGTTTAAATGAAATTATTATTTTAACTTTAAAATCAATATTTATTTCGTAAATTATCATTATTATTAATTATTTAACTTTTATTATTGTAATGTATAATATATTTATGTATGTATGTATATAGTATATACGTAACTACATTTTAAAGCCATTCATTGAGTTATGTAACATATTATCCTTATAAATTTATTAATTCCATTTTGGATACTGTGTGTTTGTGTGTGTATGTATGTAAGTGTGGCTGTTTGTATATGTATATGTATAAGTACTTATTATGGCTCAGAGATTATTCATTTATATATACATGTATATATTTATTGTAAACAAGCATTTATGCTTTGTAGGTATATACATATGCATGTAAGTATTCAGTTAGCTACCACACATATATGTATGGTATGTATGTAGATTTTTGTGTAGACAGACAGATATTAATTGTATTAAATTTTAGTTTGGCGTGAAACCACATTTAGTACAGAGTGGAAGTCAATTTATATAGATTTATACGTGTATGTACGTATGTACATATGTTTGCTTAAGTGTATATGTCTAAAGAAATGTATATGTATTATAAATATTATATACCATATGTATAAATAAGTATTTGGTGGGTTTTTGTAGATATGATTATTTTTATTTTTGTATTATTTATTACTTTCAAACTTGTTTTATTTTAAATTTTTTTCTATTTGGTAAATTGAAGCATTTTGTTGGGACAGTAATCGGTGTGTTTGCAGTGGTATTTTGTATATTTTATTTTCTTTTAGAATACCCTTGTTGATTGATAATTTTATTAGATAAATTTTTATGTATTTTTATTTTACTTTCAAATTCTTTTGTTTTTGTATTGTTTTTTTTGTTTTTTTTTGATATTTAAGTATTTAACATTTTTATTTTGATTATTGTTTGAGAGCAAAGCTTAGCTTTGCTTGATTTTATGAAAAAAATTATTTATATTTAATAGTATTATATATTAATTTTAAAGCTTTTTAACTTAGATATTTATGTATACTCTAGTATTTAAATTTAAATTTATGAAAAAAAAATATTTGAAATAGTTTTATAAGTAATATGAAGAGTGCTTAGTAAAAAACAAATTTTTATTTTTAAAATTATCTCTTAAACTGTTTTACATTCAGTTTAAGCCTGGCAGAGGCGGTTTGCAAAACTAAAACATTTTTCAGTCGTCGTAAGGTACCTTGTCGAACCACAATACAGAAAATGCTGACAAAAATGGTTCAGACAAGTAACTAATGGGGAGAAAAAAAACATGCACGTCGCCCAGGAACAACTGGGAATATTTCTGTAGCCAAAAGTGTTGAAGAAAAGATAGGGTTGCCCATTTCTCGTCGCTCTTTGGAATTGTACATGCCACAAACGTCATTACACCGCATTTTGCATAAAGACTTGGGTCTTAAAGCTAATAAAGTTCAGTTAGCTTGAAATGTATGAAAATGAATCGGGATTTCATTGAAAACTTATCTTGACAGATGAGACCCATTTCCACTTCGATGACCACGTCAATAAGCAAAACTGTCGCATCTGGGGTGCGGAAAATTCAAGATGTATTGTTGAAAAGCCTCTCCATCATCAACGTGTACCTTTTTGGCGGGCTCATTAGACCTTACTTTTTCGCAAATGAATGGATTGCGCTATGGAGAAATGATTCATGATTTTCTATGCATAACGTTTAATTTCAACAAGACCGCGCTACGTGCCATACCAGCAACGAAACCCTCGATCTTTTAAAAGTAAAGTTTCCGGACCATGTTATTTCTCAAAGAGGTGATTGCAGTTGGCCATCGAAATCTTGTGATTTAACTCTTAGCGACTTCTTTCTTTAGGTCTACGTGAAAGATAAGGTCTACGCCAACAGGCCAACCTCGATTCAAGACCTCAAACATGGAATTCATGAAGCTATTCAGAGCATAGAGTAGCCTTTTTGCGATTTGGTGATAGAAAATTTCACAAAAAGTATATGGTCCTCTAGGGGTAGCTGCGGCGGCCATTTGGCTGATATTGTTTTTCATTATTAATCCGATCATTTTTCGAAAAAATGTCATTTTTCTTTGAATATCAAAATAATACCTTTTATTGGAAAACCCTGTATTTAAAATAAATTGCAGCGGAAACGAGTTTTCTTAATTTTATTAAACAGGGCGCAAATCTGCGATATATTTAAAAATCGCTCTTTAATGTAAGTTTTGGCAAGACGTTCGTTCACCGCTTTACAAGTCGTTTTCCGTGCCTCTGGTCTCAGGGTTTCTGCAACGTTGAAATCACACGATCTAAGGGGCCAATTCTTATCACCAAAACAAGAGAATACACGACATGGTGATCTGACAGAAGATAAAGAGGATTTGAACAGAGTTGGTTTTTACGAAGACCTTGATCGTACCTATGAGCGTTGCCTTCGTCATAACATCCAAGTGATGCTTTTCGATTTTTAGCCAGGATAGGCAAAGAAGTTATCTTTAACATCATCTGAGACATCCATAGGGGGCAGGTTAAACAGATTTCGACATAAAAAAGGCACAACTCGAGTGTCTTAGAGTTCGTATGTGTAGCAAGGAATGCTCGTCAACAAACAAAAGGAATGTTCGACGTCAAAAAGTAGAAAACACCCATAGTACTCATTAACAGCTCGGTATTGAAACCATTTGTCTTCGGCAAGGTTGGAAAAAGAGTTGGTACTATGAGGAATGCCGAGCTGGTATGGGAAAGATACTAAAAGTTGAAAGAGAGACGCATTGCCAGACAGAAGAAGAGAAATACAGAAATGCGTGATACAGAGAAGGAATCTGTTGACTGACTTTCAGTGTACGACATAAGGTTAGGTTATGGTGGCTACCGGCTATCGTGTCGAATACACTGAGGCCTGACTAAAACCAATTGTTATGGCATAAAAACTTGACCATCAGGCTTCATTATCCAGCCATTTTATATTTCCATGTTTTGCACGTCGGTTATCTTCGATAGACCATCCAGCAATAGGTTGTCAAATTTCCGAAACCCATCTCTGCTAAAAGCAAGACAGTCGTATAAGAGATGGGTGATCGTTTCCTCCTCCCATCAGCATTGCAGCTTCGGCAGCATCGTCTTCAAGAAGCCCCTCGTCTCTACGCGTGTCGTCCTCTCAGACCGTGGCTTGACAGAACTCCTATTACTTTGACAATGTCTCCTATTTTTAAGGAAGACATATGTCGTTTCATTTCTTCTTGACGTGGCTTGTTTATATCTAAATTTTTTGAGAAGCAATTTGCAAGTGCCAAACTGCATGCCAATGCGTTCTTTACCGAAAAGAATCTGCTTCGTCGTATCTTGCTTAACAAGTTCATCCGCCTTACAATTTCCCTCGATGTCCTCCAATTTGTGGTGTGCGTCTTGATGTTTTTTTCTAAAAAAAAAATGGAGTGAACAACAGTTCATTCTAAGACTCTGAGGTCTTCACATTCCCTGCCGAGTTGCATCTAATTTAGATGTTAATCAAACCAGGACTCGAACCCTGGCTGGAAAGATCAGTTGATGAATGACCTGGCTTCATTTGGTGTCACCGATTGGCGCGGAGCTGATAAGAGAAAAAACGAGTGACACGCTATAGCCAGCTCGGATATAATCGCGTAGAAAGAAACAGAAGAAATATATATGAACAAATTACGATTATTTACAAATACGAGGGGATTAACAAAAGTTTGGTCAGTTGGCGACTTTCAATTTGTTTTTGTTATATAGATAGCAAGATAGCTGAGGATAGGTCAGACGAAATTCCACCACCAACACAAACAGAAATTCGCCATGTGATTCTCTTTGGGTTTCGGCGTAATTTACAGCCAATACAAATATTCAGTGAATGCCAGATTGCTTATAGAGCGATTCCACCGTATTTGAAGACTATTTCTAAGTGGTTCGTAGAGGACTAGCCCCGAGAAGGTCGACGAAAATCTTCCACTGATGACGTCTGCGTTACTTTTTACATCAATACAAGGCGCCATCCCACACTGCTGAAATAACGAGTAATTTTATTGCGATCTCTGGGATCGAAGAAATACGTCCAGCACCATGATCGCCGGATATAGCACCTTGTGATTTCTGGTTATTTACAAAAATTAAAAAAAATTTAAAAAGAAAGGTCTTTAATAACAACGATGAGATAATTAATGCGGTTAATGCTGAACTTGATTAGCTTAAAAAGCAAGATTTTGAAAGCTTTTTTCAGAGGTGGATCTATAGGCTTAAGAAATGCATTGAAACAATGGCGATTATGTAGAGAAGGTAAAAAAGGACAAAGATTACGAATATATACAAAGGATTTTTTTTCTGGTCAACTTACCGAACTTTTGTTAATGTCGTATATCGAAGTGTGTTCGATTTTCGCTCTCTTTTTCTTATATTGTATGTTGGTACACATGTCTGTTATATCTGTTGGCAATATCTGTCATTTCAGATTGTCAGTTTGTTTTTGGCAGATAAAAAGGTTAATCGTGTTTTGGTGTGCTCCTCGATTTTATGAACTTAAATTCGCAAGGACATTTAAAAAGTTGCCTGTGACGTTTGGCGAGTTTACTATGAGCAGAACACAAGTTCAATTCTGGTATAACCGGTTTAAGGAAGGCCGAGAAGATGTCAATGACAATAATCGTCCTGGTCGCCCGAGCACGTCAACAACCGATGAAAACATTGAAGCAGTGAAGAAAATGATTTTGGATAATCGTCGAATCACTATCAGAGAGGTTGCTGATGATGTTAAGATATCGTTCGGCTCATGTCAAGCAATTTTTACGGATGTTTTCGTCAGAAACGCACAGAATTGTGAAAAAACAATTATGGATTTTGCATCATGATAACGCACCAGCTCACACATCGATGATTGTGCGTGAGTTTTTGGCCAAAAACAAAACCGTTATCATGCCTCAACCACCGTATTCACCGGACTTGGTGCCCGCTGACCTTTTCCTCTTCTCAAAACTGAAGACACCGATGAAAGGAAAGCGTTTTGCTACGATTGAGCGAAAGAGGAGCTATTGGCGATACCAAAAAACGCGTTTCAGAAATGTTTCGAGGATTGGAAAAAAACGCTGGTATAAGTGTATTATATCTGAGAGGGATTACTTTGAAGGGGACAAGATAGTTATTGATGAATAAATAAATACTTTTTGAAAAAAAATTAAAGTAACGGTTATTTTCGCATCATATTTTTGGTGTTTAATTATTATTTCAAGCTCTTTCAAATAATTATATCATGCTAAAAAATGTCTAATAATAATAATAAATGGAAAAGGAATAAAAGAAAGGATTGATGTCAATTCACATGTGTCTAAGTGCTCAGAATTCACGATATTATAGATATCTTATAGAGAATTTAAATTCATTTAATAAATAGATTATCCTTAAGTTATAGCTTTACGACGTCTTAAACTCCTCTCACTTAAGTCAAACGGTGTATTATATATGTATATTTATTGTTGTTTGATATTTGAAGAAAAATATATAATATTTTTAGTACATATTTTGTTTTCCAAAAAAAGTTCATCTTAAATGGGATTCAAATATTGGCTTATGATTCATTCTTTAATTTTTTAAATTTAATTTTACTTAGATTATGAAATCGGCTAAGTGATGATTCACCACAGACACAGTACCATAAGCCTTTAGTAGGCGTATAACAATATTATGTAAGATACTTATCTATACGCAGACGTAGGAATGTTATAACCTCGTACATATGTATCTATTCTCCAATATTTTATATATGTATCGTATATATTGTATTGTATATTGCCGTATTACATATGTATTTATATACTAAAGTGCAATGGGTTTAACTAGAACGTTCTATGATTGTATCACATACTGAAATCATCGCTCAACTTGTATAAGTACTACATATACAGTATATGTATATATCTATATGTATATTAGTTATAAATCTAATGCTGTTATATGTTATAATATGAAAAAAGTTTTATATTTATTAATTTATGTATATATGTATGTATTATACACATGTATGTAGTTATTTATTACGAAAGCTTACATTAAAACACAAAAATTCCTTCGCGCTACACCCGCTCCATCGCCCTCGTTCATGGCCATCGTCTTGGAACGCATCAAATTCAAATCAGTTCGTATGCTTGGTCGTCTCGCATTCGGTGCTACCACTCCGCAGGCATCACTGAAACGTCGCTTAATCGAAAGCGCATTCTTCTTCGACCCCCCAATAGTTGTGTGCGGCGGCAGTGGCGATGGCGCACCGAAGACAGACACCACCCGTCGATGATGATTTGGTGCCATCTCCAAGGGTAAATTCGATACCATAAAAAGAGCGTAGAATAAATCATCGATACGGAAATTTTGTCGCGCCGAACATTCGACGAAGACGCAACAATTGTCTTGGCCAGCAATGTAGCCCATCACTTCATCCAGTTGGACTTTTCTAGAATGGTAAATAAATAGAAGGCAACAATAATGTGACTTAATTGAGTTAAAATTTAGCTGAATCGTAGAAATAAGTTAAGTTAATTAATTAGTCTCACTCACTTGGGTTCTTTATCACATTTATTTCCCGCAATAACCATTGGAATTTTTGGTAAACTTTTCTTCTTCATACCGGAACCAGGATTAAGTGCCGCCCATTTGGTTTCTAGTATATTCTCACGTAACCGCACCACTTCCTCGAAGGATTCACGAGAGTCCATGCTGAAGACTAAAATAAAAATGTCGCCTAAAATGAAAAAAAAAGAAAATTTAATTTATTATAACTACATAGTAATTAGGCGGACGAAGTGGTTCGCATTGGTTTCGCAACACTTAAAGTCCGGGAACATTTTCAATGTAGGGCAGTGTGAATTGCAAGCAGAGTAAAGTTACTAGTTACTAGCTCTAAGCAGAATGGAACTTAGTGTCCTTGTAAGTGTATTGATCGGATATCTTACTCTGAGGTATCATCTTCAAAAACTAGATAATGTAAAATTAGCAGAGAATGCAGAGACTGCACTGAAGAGGACGAAACCCGGGAGCACTACCCTTGCGGGCGCCCAGTTGTCAGTCGATTGAGGCGTCCTATCTTCCACCATACGACAAACTCTAAAGTTAATAGGCAAGCATGAATGAAAGAAAATAAGAAAGCGAGCCAGCTTTGAAAGTTTTCCGATGCAATACCCGCCGGTGGAAGCAGAGAAAGACTCCATTGAATAGACCAGATAGGGAAGGATCTGGCTCTGCTTGATATCTCCAATTGGCGCCAGACAACGAAAAAAAGAAACGAATGGCGCAATGTTATAAATTCGGCTATAATCGCGTAAGCGGTGTTTACGCCAATAGAGGAAGGAAGGAGCGAATTGTTCGATAACACATGTTCGTAGTTAGCTTGAGCCGGGGAGCACAGTAAGCCTACTCAAGTGTGACCGCCAGGTCAGGTCCTGAAATTCCATTGTTAACCGTTAAACTGTTGTATGATGGAGTAATTTTGAACTTTAATAAAAAAAATTGAAAATCAAATTTAATGTACAAGCCTAATTGTAGGTATATACTCCCATCTCTAAAAAAATGATAGATAAAATTAAATTTCCATGGGATTAAGATCGCGACTGAGCAGAGCAAGGTCATTGTCCAGTTAGGCTTCATCCACTTCCTTCCTCACGTTTTATTTTATCTTTTTCTATTATATGGAGCGGGTAGAATTATTACTCATAATAGGTACGATGCAATCGAGTTCTAAGACTACTGAATAACTATAGAAGCGGTTAAGCCGGTTATTTCACCGATTTTCACGAAATTTCTCCAAATCAAACTCTCCAGGGATAGTAAAACATCAACACTTTGAAATAAATTTAATGAAAGTCCGAAAAAGCGTGTAGAAAACCCTTCACTTACAACATTGCCTCCATATCAGCATTGCGCTAGGCACAAGAAGTAAAAGCGCAAAGGTATCTTCACCGCTACAGCGTTCAAAGGATGACACTTTTGACAAACTCATCAAGTACATGGCTTACCAATAATTGGTGTTATTTTGATATTCCAAGAACAACGATATTTTTTATGATAAATGATCGGATGTTTATTTCATTGTAAAGTTTTCGGTGGCCAATTGTGATCACCTCTTCGAGAGATAACACGGTCCGGAAACTTTTTCCTTAAAAGATCGATAGTTTCGTTTCTTGTGTGGTACGCAGCGCCATATTGTTGAAAGTAAACGTTGTGCAGATCATTATCATCCGCACCAATCAATTACACATTCAATCTTGGATTTTCCGAGCCCCAGCTGCGACAGTTTTGCTTATTGACGTAGCCATCGGGGCGGAAATGGACCTCATCAGTCAAAATGGGTTTTCGATGAAATACCGGATCATTTTCACGCGTTTCAGGGACCCAATGAACAAAGACACGACGTTGTTGAACTTTATAAGCTTTAATATCCAAGTCTTTATAAAAAAGATGGTGTAATGACATTCATGGAATGCCCAATTCCGAAGAACAACGAGTACGTGCACGTGTTTTATTCTTCACATCACTAAATTGTTCCAACTGCTGAATTTCTTCCACCAATTTCTGTATTGCGGTCCGACAAGGTGCTTCACGACGACCGAAAAATGTTTTAGTTTTACGAATCGTCTCTGCCAGGTTTTCACCATTTTTATAGTGAATTTAAATAATTTCAATGCGTTGTTGAATCATGTATCGTTTCATTTTTATTACTTGCATAGTTTCTACTTGTTAAATGTCAAAAAATTACAGCTTAAAATCTATTCAAAATATCACCACTTTGGCAGGCGCTTAATCTGGAGAAGACGCATTTCTGCTAAGAAGCTGCAGCTCATACTTAAATTTGCCCGTTTACATTGGTTTTTAAACAGGAAGTCTGGACTTAGCTTTAACAATAAGTTTAACATACTTCAACTTAAAAGCTATGGAAAAGATTATCGATAACTACATAAGAACAACTAATCTAAGGAATATGGTACACCTCTACACTTCGCACAGCATGCATATAGATCAATCAATAATTCTGCTTTGTATAAACTATCAGTAATCCTAAAAGATGCAATTGACAACAAAGAAGTCGCAATATGCGCTCTCTTAGACATTGAAGGAGCTTTCGGCAACACCTCTCATGGAACAGTTGACAAACTGGATCAACTTCATGCCTAAGAACAGAATAGCAGAGACAGTTGCAGAGAACGAAACCATTTTGATGAAGACCTCAAAAGGATGCCTCCAAGGAGGAGTACTATCACCACTCCTATGCAGCTTGGTAGTATTTAGATGACCTGCTGGAAGGTCATAACAGACAATGGCATAAAATGTATATCCTTGACATTGTAATAATAGCAGAAGGAAAATTGGAGAGCACACTGTGTGATATCATACAGAGAGCACTTACATTAACAAGAAAATGGTGTTTAGAAGTAGGGCTAAACATTAACCCTAATAAAACAGCAATCGTGCCATTTACAAGAAGGAAAAAACTAAACCTAAAACATATAAGATTAAACAATGTAGTAATTTAGCCCACCATTGAAATGAAATATCTGGTGGTAATTTTTAATGCGACAAGATCAATAATGGTATGCAGAAGATTAGCAGGGAAAACATGGGGGTGCACCCCCAAAATACTGCACTGGATATGGAGCTGTTGTCTGGAAAGAATGAGCAAAATTAAACACGACCAAAGCTGCACTAACTAAGCTGCAAAGTCTAGCGTGTGTCTGTATAACCGGATCATGAGAACGTGTCCTACAGTAGCACTAGAAGATCTCCTTGATCTTATGCCTCTCTACAAGGAAATAGAGCTTTCACACAAGAACGACCTGTTGACAATGATGAAAGAGAGGTGAGAGAAAGGAAAGATCATATCAGCCAAGAAAGCGGCAGAGATAAAAGAAAGAATACCTCTAACAAATTTTAATAGAGATGAAATATTAAAGATAATAAGTTATAATAGCAAATTCAAAATATCCCTAAGGGAAAAAAGATCATGGGATCAAACTCAGTTACAGAAAGTGATAAAACCGTACTCCCTTGTGTGGTGCACTGATCGAATAGGTGCGAGGGTTACTGGACCCAGAACTAAGATATCGATTCCTATGAGGAAATATAATAGTATCTTCCAGGCAGAGGTGTTCGCAATGGTAACCAACAAGTAGTAATTTGCAGCGATAGCCTAGCCGCACTGAAAGCAATATCATCATGTATAATCAAGTCACATATGGTATGCGAATGTGTTAAGAATCTCAATAGAGTGGGCGTACGGAATAAAGTTCAGCTCATCTGAGTTCCGGGACACACAGTCATTGAAGGAAACGAAATAGCAGATAGACTCGCAAAAGAAGCCACCTCAATCTCTCCTACTGGACCTGAGCCATACTTTCCCTTAGATCCTCACTCAATTATAGAAGAGATAAGAAGGGAGGATATGAGTATAACAAACAGCTATTGGTATTTTAGCAACGGAATGAGACAATCAAAGAAACTTATAAACGGCTACAATACCCAAAAGATTTAATTTAAGAATACTAACAGGATTTCTTACAGGACATTGCAGACTGCGTAAGCAGATGTACAGGCTCGGAATATGCTCCGATGAAATTTGTCGATTTTGTGAGTTGGTACCAGAAGCGCACACACATAGGAGTCATTCAGCCGAAGGAGAACCACATTAAATCAATCAGCCCCTCTAGCCCCTCTGGTTGAAATAATGTGAAGATATCGGAGGGCACAATAGGCCACTGGTCGCGGTGCATATCCTCCTTACTAATCTAACTATCTAACCTTAACAACAAAGTCCTCCTATACGAGTATAATGCACAAATAAAACCGATATGGAATCCAGTTATGGGGCACAGCTTGCGTGTCAAATTTATATATAATTAAAAGATTCCAATCGAAAACGTAAAGAGTAATAACGGGCGGACCATGGTACATAAGTAATGAAAATATCCATAAAGATCCCCACCATCTACTTAACAAAACTGCGTAACCATTCAAGCCCTTTGGCTAACGTTTTGACCCATGCAACAAGTCAAACCCGAATGCGAAGAAGAGACAAACAAACGTCAAGCCAGCAGCCCATTGCTACTAATGAGCTTTGTGATTTAGTTTAGTTAAAGATTTTATTACTAATTGTTTGGCTTCTGATGTCGCAGCCGATTCAATAAATAAATACCAATGTTAATAAAAACAATGCATTTATAGCTTGGTATTTTTGTATGTGCGTCCTTACATCTACAATACCTACATGCTGTCTCCCTTTTCCTAATGACATTTCCGGACACAATATGGTGTAATTGCCTTAATAGCTGTTGGAGTTGTTTCTCCCTTTATGCAGAGTTCAGCAAACCATTGTATTCATGGTGAAATACTGAAAAAATTTCTTGAGTTTTCAAGCTCTCTAACAATCAACATACAGGCACGATAGGCAAGTCAATGGAAACAAGGCTGCGAGTGGTTTTATCGATATTCCTTTGTTACAGATTTCGATTTAAAAGCTTTCTGGTTATTTATAGTGCATTTATGAATGCTGTGTCAACCGAAGACTTCACTTGCATGAGATTAAAGGTTATAGATGCACTGCACTTAGGGATAATGAAGGAGGAGTAGACTACAGGATCATTGCGTACATGAAAGATGTGGTTAATATAGTAAGCGATACATGTCTTCAAATGTTGGTAAAGCTTAACTTGTTCTCTAAATGACCCTTGTGTCCTCTGGAATGGAGTTGTGATGCAACTTTTTATTATTAAATATCTTAAACAAAACTTTTGTTTGTCGAACAATTCAATGAATTTACACGGACAGTCGTGAAAACAGTACCACAGTACCCTATAAACCGAAAGATCCTCAATCAAGAATCGTGTGTTCGGATGATAATAAGGATAGCTTACGAGAGGTTTTCTCTGGAAAAGGATATCGGAGGTTATGGATCTCCCGTAGTTCAGCTTAAACGCTTCACATTATGTGTATAATAGAAAACTACGATTAATACTAAAGACAACAAAGTAAACATCTGACGAATTAGAACCCAACATTACCCAAATAAAACTTAATTCAATAAACCATTGAAAAATTAATAAAATTTTACTATTTTTGTTTCTCTACGCCGGGTCACGTATTCCGGTCAAATATAGATTTTGTGCATACAAATACAAATATGCAAATTAAAAAGTGTACACAGAGCAATTCGTAAAATGTGCCCAAAGCACGTGCAACCTTTTCCTTCTATTCCTCCTTCTTTTTTTCCCTTCTATTTTGTTAAATTTTGTTTTCCAACTACAACGACCCAAGGAAATCACTTAAACATGAACATATGCACATTAGTGCGATACAATTTGGTGCGGATGAATTAAAAAGTCATCACAGGAACTGAGACTGTTTTGGTATTTACAATTTGCCTCTGAATACTTGTGACGTTCGTAGTTTTGATAATGTAAATACTTCAACAATGACACTTTAAGCTCGTAACATTTTGTTTTTAACAAAAAAATAAACTTGAAATGTTCTTAAGTTGCTATGATTAAAATTAATATGCACGAAATACTTAGTCAAATCGAATATACCCAAGTCACTCAAAAATATTTTTTGGTCAATAGCACCTTTTTTGAGCTTAAATATTGGGTTGTTGAATCAACAGCAATAATGGAAGCCTCATTTTGGTTACTTAACGCCAGTACAATATCTCGGTCTTCACAATATTTGTTTGTTCTAATAGCCAAGCTGCCATTAAATTTCTTCATTGTAATCATATCCCAATGCCAGCAACATCCAAAAGTTATAGGAAATTAATTTAAATAAAAAATTAAGTTAAATTTTCTAATTGCGGTCGCCCCTCGGCAGGGAATGTCCACCCCTCCGAGTGTATTTCGGCCATGAGATAAAGCTCCTCGTAAAAAAACCATCAGCCGTTCGGAGGCGGCTTAGTATAAACTGTAGGTCCCTCCATTTGTTGGAAAAACATCAAGACGCAAAACCACAAATTGGAGGAGGAGCTCGGCCGAAAAATCGCTTCAGCGGTTACAAATCGCCAATTATATATAATCACACCACCTCAAATGTGGCAATAAGATGTAGAAAAGTCTTCAACAAACTCCTGGTTGTAGGCGAAACGACCGTTATTTGAATTCCCGGGCATAGTGATATCCCAGAAAATTGCGAAATTCTGCACATGATGCGGGCATACCTCTTTCCTCTGCAAAATAACTGCTAAAATCGGCCTTCAACAGCAAAGGCTAATAGCAGATGGCAGGACTAAGCTCCATGTAATATGACTAGGCAGATTTGGCCACTGGTCTTTGCAAATAAAGGGTGATCCATTCCGAGGTTCTCTACATTTTTAAAGGAAAAAAACATAGACAATTTAAATTTTATGGGGAATGTTTATTATCATTCGAAAACCCTTTCTTTGGCATTTATTTTTAGAAGATTATCTCTTTCAAATGTTGCCCGCGGCTAGGTCTCAGATAGTACATGCGGCTATATCTCAGATAGTACATCTGTTGAATCCAATTTTCGACGACTCGATCGAGCATTTCGACTCGTAGCCGACGAATAACACACGTGATGTTTTGCTCCAAGACCTGAATCGAAACGGGATTATTCGCATAGACTTTAGACATTACATATCCCAACAGGAACAAGTTTAACGGTGTGATATCACAAGAACTTGGTGGTCAATCACGAGCTCACAAGTTTCAATTTCAGGCATCAAATAGACGGTTATCATAGCGCGATAATATGGACCATTGATTCCACCGGCCCGCAAATCACACCAAACCGTTGTTTTTTTCTGGATGAAATGCCATACCCATTGAGCCAGAAATGAGCCTCATCGCTGAACAAAATTTGGCTCTAAAACATCGAATTTGCTTGGTACTTTTCAAGATTCCATAGAGCGAGGAGATGTCGCTTGGGAAGGTCGAATGGCTTTAGTACTTGCACAAGCTGTACTTTGTACGGTTTTAATTTAAGATCTCGACGTAAAATGCGACACGTCGTTCCTAGCGTCAGTTCGAATTGCTGCGAATTACGCCGAATCGACTCTCCACGGCCTTCGTGTACACTCTCAGCTACGGCCGCTATATTTTCTTCACTGCGTGCTGGACTTTGGCTATGCGGTCGAATATTATCCCGTAATGAATGCTGGGTCTCAAGACGGGCGATGGTGTTACGAATAATACGTTCAGTAGGCCGATTATGTTGACAGAACGTGAATTTTCGTAATAAAATTGAACGATTTGTAAACGTTCTTTATACGTTCCATGATGAAATGCCAAACAATACTGAACAAAAATAATATCGCAGATTGACACGACTCACGCGTGATCTGTCAGAAAAGACTATTAAAAAAGTGCTTTTACTTGGATTACCCGTTAGAATCTCCACTAGCATAACAACCGTCGTAATTACCGGACACTTTTTGATGGGGATTCATGGTAGAAGGGTTAGCTGCTTTTGTTAGAGGAGGAGACGGTGGAGCCCGATGTCATTTCCCTATTATGAGGAATAAAATAAAAACAAAGACAGTAAAAACAAATTCTCGTTTAAAAAACTACTAAAGAATTCAGACAACTGCCAAAATATGCTCACATATGCACATTATTACATCATGGATACCCTAAGATTTTAGTTTACATACATGCATATATTTATGTATATACACATAGAAACTTCTTCTAAAAATGGAGAAACCAACAAACCAGAAATACGTACTTACAGCTAACCACCCGGCACTAATGCGGTCGTCACAACAAAATAGTTTGATGGCATGAATTATTTAAAAATAAGTTAATTCGAGAAGGGATCAGCTGGGCCAAGTTTTGGATTACCACGTCAATTTAGTAAACAGAAGAAAAGTAGGAGATTGAAAAGCTGCAATCCCAAGGTTTATGGCAAAAGAGCTGAAGAGGGAAGCAGTGCCCAATTTCGGTCACAAAAAGAGAGATATCAGAATGTATGATAATAATAATGAGTATATAGAGATTGAGTTGGCCGTAAGAGAAAATGCAGTCACTATTGAGTGGACCATAAGAAAAAGCTTAACACACAACAACTTTTCGCTGATTCGACTTTAAAGCAGCCTTTGTCAGCTCAAAGAGAAGGTGCGTCTGGGCCGCTTTGTCTGAATTTGATATCCCCGCAAAACTTATACGGCCGAGTAAATTGATGATGGACAATATTGGAAGCTCCGTCAGAATTTGTACAGCCTTCCCTAAGTCTTTCGAGACCAAACGAGGTTTCGAACAGGATTACATCGTATCGTGAGTTGAGTTTTGATGTGGCTGTTGGTCAGTGACCAATGCATTTAGATTAATAGGCCCATTGTCATACCGCTTTGAGGCTAAAATGCCCAAACCGTCACGTATATCTTATAAAAGCAATGAGATTGTCTGTTTTCGCTGAAGCTAGTGCAGTGAGACAGTCGAAGAAGTGTTTCCCGAGGAACTTGGGTCACGTCGCAGATGTCAAGGCTAAACAGTGACAGAGGTAGTGTGCAAAACATTCTTCCTCTTCTTTGTCCCTGCAGCTACGGCACTATCCGTGGAGACAGAGCTGGCTTCAGTTAGTCTTCACAAATTGGTTACCTGATGGTGCAGAGAAGAAACGTCTGGTACACTGTTGTTGACTCGGTTACAATCACAAATGCGGTGCCTAAGCCAATTAAGAAGAGAAAGAACAAGTCGGTTCACATGACATGAATGCTGTATTAAATAAGATCACATGTGTAGATAATTTTTTGGACTATCAAAGATAATTGAAGTATTGTAGTGGCATACACACATACAAACATATTTATTTATACAAATACTTGGACATAGAACTTCCATCAAACGGAAATGCCTGTAAACACATTTGTTTATGCGCATACTCGTACTGACATACGAGTATGTATGTATATGTGTATACACATCTATGTGTAATTTGATATTATTTGTAGTTCAAATATATATTTAACAAATCGTTGCAAATCGTTAGCTTACTTATGAAATGCGCATTTTTATTTGATAGCCCACAGCGACCCTGCTTGAATCTAAACACAAATCTTCTGAACTCAATTGTGTTTCCTGCAAAGATCAGTGTGCTTGGTGGCAGGAGTACGAGTATACATATTTACTTACATATATATTGTATATGTATATGTAAGCTAGACATTTATACAATGTCGCATTTGCAGATATGAGTACATTTTATCGAGTATATCATGTATAAGTAAATATATTTATGATTATTTTTGTATATAAACGAACGTATGTTTATGCGTATGTGCAATAGTGAAACTAAATATTGTGTTTTTGAAATCGGCAGGCACTGGCTATTTATGTCTGTTTTTGATACGAGGTGAGCCCCAAAGGTGTATAGAGTATGTAAGTAAAATACTTAAAAGATTTCCTTATCGAAACTGTTATTCCGAACCTTCAAAAAAACACAAACGAACTGCCTTTTGCTTCACCACGCACACACGTCCCTTCCTTGAACTCATTGCTGACGGAAAAATTTATTTTTAGGAATTTTTTTCTTTCTTATTTTTATAAATGTTCTTCCTTAAAGGAATTACTAGAGGTCTGATGCTTGGCTTGCCATTGCAGCATCTCTCCTCGTGGTAAATTTCCCTCATGTGTTTCATTAATGATTTTTTTTTTAAATACCTATGTTTGCGCGGTTGTGCTGATAAAGAGTAGGGTTATGATCAGGTAAAAATAGACGATTGCGATTCGATTTGTGAGGAGTGCCTTCATATTGACGAGTTGAATTGACTTAGCCATGTTCGTCTGCCCCCCTGTTTGTACGCAAATTAGTGCTTCAATCTTTGAGATATTTCAAACAAACTTGATACAAAGATGCACATTTAAGGCTCCCATACATGGATTTCTCCAGATATTAGGCTTTTATTGAAAATCATTCAAAAAACATCTAAGAGTATATACATATGTATATACATTAAGACCAGAAAGTTTCCCGAAATTTTAATTTAAACTGCCCGCGCTGACTGTTTTTCAGCATTTTTTTTTTGTTAAGTTGGTAACACTGCCCTTAATTACTATGTCAAAAATGAGCGCGATCTGTCAATCTGTTTGTTTGCAGCAGCTGTTGAAATCTGTCGACGTCAGTTCCCTCTGCGAATTTTCTATTACGGCCTCAATTGAGTTGAAACTGGTCTCACGGAGTGGTAACTTGAGTTTTGGAAACAAAAAAAAGACGAATGGGGCCAAATTGAACGAGTTTTTGGTCTTAAAATCGTACACAACTACAGCGCGGTGTGATGGCGCATTATCGTCATGAAAGTGTTGGCCGTTTACCACGGATATTTTCGCGCAAATGCCTCAAAACGCCCGTCTGTCCCATTGGAACGAACTCTTGATGAACCAAACCGCGAATATAAAAATAAAAAACAATTTCTGAAAACTTTCTGGTAATTAAAATAGACGATTGACGACCACAATTAGAAAATATAACCAAGTTTTTTATTTACCAGAGGTGTTAGTTGAAATTTTTTCGATAAGAAAACACTTAATTTTCAGAGGAATCTCAAATTTTTTTTATTCAAAGTATTGACCATTGGTTTCTACACATTTCGCCCATCTCTCAGGCAAATTATGGATACCATTCCAAAAATACTTCGACTTCTTCAAAATTAGCGAAGCACTGCTCCGCAAGGGAGTATCCCATCGATACGAAAAGGTGGCGAGGTCTGGAGAGTACGGCGGGTGTGATAATATTTCCCAATTAAGTGTTTTTAATGTGTCTTTCACCAGTTTATCGGTATGAGACGGCGCGTTTTCATGTTGCAAGTTAACTTTGCCATGTCTTCGGGCCCATTCCGACCGTTTTTCGATCAACGCATGATTCAAATTGATCATTTGTTGTCGGTAGCGATCCGTGTTCACCGTTTTACCAGGTTTTAACAACTCGTAGTATACCACACCACACTGGTCCCACCAAACACAGAGCATTGTCTTACGGCCAAAGCGATTTGGCCTTGCAGTCGATGGGCCAGCTTCACCAGGGGAAAGCCATAATTTTCTTCGCTTCGGGTTCTCAAAATAAATCCATTTTTCGTTCCCCGTGACAATTCGATGCAGAAAAGATTTCCTTTCGAATCGTTGAAGCAGCATTTCACAAACGGTTTTTCGATTTTCCATTTGACCACCGTTCAGCTGGTGTGGCACCCATTTTTCCATACTTCTGGATCTTTCCCATGGCTTTTATGGTAAACGTTGGCAAATTGCTCCTCGAGCCACATGTAGTGTTTCTGCCAATTTTTGTTGCGATTGGGTTGGATCAACATGCAATTGCTCGTCTTCGAACTTTTTCGCTGCACCAGGATGTTCATTGTCTGTCAAATCGAAATCTCCACTTTTAAATTGACGAAACCATGTCTCACATGTTCTAATCACTGGAGCATGTTCACCATAAATTTCTACCAGCAACCGGTGAGCTTCAGCTGCTTTTTTCTTTTGGTGAAATAAGAAAAGCAACGAATGCCGCAAATGCGATTTACTTGGAACGAAACTCGACATATTCACTGAGGTAAACAAATATGACGCTATTATTTTGGCGGAATGTGACTTGCGTATTTTTGTAGGTTAATGTCAATAGAAAAAAATTACATACATGCCAAATCATAGATATAGCACATACTGCTAACCCTTTCGGCTACTGCTACCGTCATCGACTAATTCAGTTTGAATTTCTTAAGAGGTGGAATGCCTTTTTTATTCCACTAACTGGAGCAAATTCGTTCTACTACGTGCTTCTGGATTGGATGCATTTTAACCGATCGTTTAAAAATTTGAAAGGAAGTCTAATAAAGTAATTGCAAAGGATTTGGTATTTTTAGATTTAACAAAAATCTAACCGAGCTTTTGCTAATCCCCTCGTAATATAGTTTTTATACCATATATTTGTTTGCCTAAAAATTTGTAGGGCAGTTAGAGGATGACTCTTTGTTTGGTTTTTTTGCGCTCTGGAAAAGTGTAATAGTTTATAAAGGATTACAGAAGTGAAAAGTTTTTATCGTTGAAGGAAAACAGCATAACACTACGTCCCTACTCCCACTCCATCTTCTCTTTTTTACGTATTTTTGTGCGTTCCCTCGTCTAATGGTTTTGTATTGGTTTACACTTGCACACTTTCGTGCGCATATACATATGTATATGTATATGTACATTTATTGCACACATTTGGGTTTAGTAGCTCATAAAAGATATAAGAATCTAATAGAGGCAATGCAATCAAATCGTCTTAAAATATACACGTACATAGGTATGTACGTTTTGTCTGCGTTGGGGATCATATGCCAAACGCCTACAAAGTGGTCTTCTCACTGAGTGTATAAAAGAAAATCCTTATTGTACTCGTAGATATTTTCTTATGATGTTAAGACGAAATGCTTAGTTTTTGATAAGGATACACATGTGTTTATGTAATATGTACATATGTATGTATTCAAATGGTATATAATAATGCATGTAGGTAGCTTAAAGTCCGTAAAAACATAAAGCTTTCAAATTTAATATTTGCTCGCTACACTCTGGACAAAGTGAACGAATGGTGAGGTAATTCCACGACAAAAATATATCTCTTTGTTCAAACAATGGAGGCATATCATTCTTATACTCATATACGAGTATACACATACCATATCTAGCCATAGGCAGAGATTTACTGCACTACCTCACCTTTTACTTATTTTTAAAGCTTGAGATTTTTAGGAAAAATATTTCAATGGATTATCAGAAAATAAACTAAATTCAAATATGTGGATAATAAAAATATAATAGGGGTATTCGTTTAGTCTGGCAAAGACATGCCATTGCATGATTCTGATAAATTCAAGTCAAACAACAATGGGTAGTTGACACAGGTATGATTTACTCTTCTTGAAATCTGTGGGAAATAAATATACGTGGGTTTGGGTATAGATATTTTGATGCTTTGGCATACTTTTTGTATGTTCTGCCATTGTACGGAGAGGGAAACTAAGCGGCTCGCTGTATAAATGTGTAAAAACTTTAAACGTACTCGCCTAGCGAAAGTGTGCTCAAGGTTTGGGAACCGCCACGTGGAAACAAACTCAATTGAAAAAATTTATAACTCCTCGGATGAGATATAATGGCACAAAGAAACATCTCCTGATGGGCTGATCGACTTGGCTGTCCCTTGATCCCTGATCGAAAAACACTAAACCAGTTCGATCATGTTGTGATAGACGGAAGACATGTCTCCAGTGTTCTTGACGTGAGTACACTCCGAGGACCCAACATAGACTCAGACCACTATACTGTTGCAGCAAAGATACGCCTCTGTGTATCAAAGAATGCCCGACAACAAACACAAGGAAAGTTCGACGTGAAAAAGCTGCAATCACAAAAGACTGCTGAGCGGTTTTCCTGCTCTCTGAGAGCACTAATCAGTAACTATGTATAAGGGAGCTGTGGGACGGAATTTCAAACTCCTGGAAACTAAGTCATTACATATCGGAAAGGTCGCAAAAACAACTAATACGATAAGGGCTGCGGTGTCGCAATGCAGGCTGCCTACATCGCAACGTTGCGATCGACCACAACACGTGCATCCCATCCCGCACGTGTTGTGGATACCGAGAACGGAAGAGGGAAGCTAGTTGCATCTGCAGACATAAAAAGAAAGAGGCCGAGATGCGTGAGTATGAAGAATTTGAGAAGCTGACCGTTAATGGTAATGTTCGAAAATTCTATGAGAAGATACGACGGCTTACAGAAGGTTTCAAGACCGGAGCAGACACTTGTAGGACGCAAAAAAATGATCTGGTGATGGATACCCAGAGTATACTGAATTTATGGAGGTAACACTTCTTCAGCTTACTGAATTGCAGTGCAAATGAAACACCCGGAGATGGTGATCCCGAAATCCCAATCGATGTCGATGGACAAGACGTTCCACTACCCGACTATGACGAGGCTCGAATAGCGACTGCCCACTTAAAGAACAATAAAGCGGCTGGAGCTGACGGCAGACCGGCAGAGCTATTTAAACATGGCGGTGAAGAGCTGAAAAGGTGCATGCATCAACTTGTTTGCAGAATTTGGTCGGATGAAAGCATGCCCTACGATTGGAATCTAAGTGTGCTCTGCCCAATCCATAAAAAAGGACCCCACAGTCTGCGCCAGCTACCATGGTATAAGCCTAATTAATATCGCATATAAGGTCGTGTCGAGCGTATTGTGTGAAAGACTAAAGCCCACAGTCAACAAACTGATTGGACCTTATCAGTGTGGCTTTAGACCTGGTATATCAACCATTGACCAGATATTCACCATGCGCCAAATCTTGGGAAAGATGTGTATAAAGAGGATCGACACACACCGAGCCCCTACGTCAATTTGGGGTGAGCATCTTGATGCTTTTCCGACAAGGACCTATAGTTTATTCTGCCCACCTATGAATGACCGATGGATTTTTATGAGGAGCTTTTATTTCACGTCAGAAGTACACTCGGAGACATTCTCTTTGGGTGACCACAGTTAGAATCACAAAGTGGTCAATTGCGATCACCTCTTCGAGAGATAACACGGTCCGGAAACTTATCACTCCGTTGCGTCTACAATCCATCGAGGTGGAAGTGGGCCTCATCAGTCAAGATGACTTTTGGATGAGATTCCGGATCATTTTCATGCATTTCAAGGACCCAATCAGCATAGACACGTTGTTTTTGATGATCGGCCGGCTTGTTAAATGAACTTCATAAGCCTTAAGACACAAGTCTTTATGCGAAATATGATATAATGACGTTTGTGGAATGTTATTCAACTCTTTGGGCTACAGCAACAATATTCTCAGTTGTTCTTGAGTGCACGTGTTTTATTCTTCACATCACTAACTTGTCCCAACAGCTCTATTAAGGTCCTCAGGGCCAAAACATGGCAGAGAGAAAACGCAAAGTTTCGAATGTTCTGTATCCTTGTAAATATACTATTGACAAAATATAATGCCTGATCCACTAGATATATAATATGTTTACGAAAGTATTTGGACTCATCCTTTTTCACGGCGTCTGACCTTATAACAAAGCATTGACTTACACAAAATCATTAGACACTTTTCTCTACCTGCGCTCTCTTTAGCAAAATTGAAGATAGTTATACGGTACGGAGATTAGTCTTAGATGGCATGCCTGAATACAATCTTCCATGAAAATTTCGCACGAGTTGAATAGTCTCTAACTTCTGCTTTTATAATCTCATTTTCAGATGACTCAAAACTCAATGAAAGGATTGGATATGAAATCAACTCCTCCCAATTATCCAATAAGCCTATGAACATCTACAGTGTCGGAACTTACTGCTATCGCGTATACCGTCGAATGACTGTTTTAATCAACGTTCACTAAGCGCCACGCGACATTATTTTCTCGGAAAATACAATACCATTTCGACTGTCTCGCTGAGCTAAACCACAAAGGTGCGGGCTTTTGAGAAGATTATAGAATCATTATTTTAGTATCAAATTGGGCCAGTTGGTTTAAGGACTATGGTCACAGGTCCGCCGCTACATGAACTTAACTTAACTGCAAACCTTTATGCCATTCTACAAAGTTCTCAGACTAAATCTCCTCTAAATGCCAGTCCTTTCGAATTTTCGCTATTTGACGCCAAATGGACTAGTAAAGACAACGGAGGGACGGTATTCTTCTTCCTCTGCTTCCACATCTCGGCACTACATCAAATTATTTCATGGTTGGGTTGATATTTCGCCTTGATGAACGCTGAGCTAACGGCGCGGTTACTGAAGCTGATGATAGCAATATTCGCTCTTAATTTGTATTCTTCAGAAAGCAAATATTTGTTGTTCTAAGCTTTTTGCTAAATAGTCCTTCATGCAGAGTTTGACCTTTAGTGTACTCCGCGAAATTGGGTCAGCCAACGAAGCGCGGTAACAAACAACAAATCGACTGCTTGCCAGTTTATTTTCCGCTCCAATCATCCAATGAAAATTACAAAATGAGATGATTTGAGTGACAAGCAACATAAGTGTTGGGCACTCACTGCAACAGTGAGAACGAGGTGCTAAATCCGCATTATGTTCAGATCATTTTAGAACAAACAATGTTGTCACCTACATTTCCACAGAATAACTTAAGTTAAAGCTTAGTAAATGTGCAAACGTATTGTCCTTGTGCAAATGTGCACACCGCCCACAAAAGCAGACAGACTAACTTTCCTTCAATAGTACTCAACTAGCTTAGTGGGATATTTTATGTCTACATACATACATAAGTGCGTGTGTATGTTTGTCTTTTCGACAAAAGTGATGACCGTTCCTATGGCTTTTTCTACTTTTATCTTCCATAACATTGTCTTTGTTGTCTGAGTCTATGCTGTTGAATCTTTATGCTTCTCTGTTTGCAGCCAAACAACATTTATCCTTACCACCCGGGATCTGGTTTTTATTGCTTTTCGTCATTTGCCCTGCCCAACATTTACGAATATGACTGTGTGTAATGTTCTGCGTAAACGTCCCTGCAGGGAGAAGGTTGACTAGTATTTATGCAAGAATTCTAGTTAAAGACCTGTATTTTGAAGGAGAAATCATACTAGTTGTTTACATGTATAGCAGTTGACCAATAACGAGAAATGTAATAATTTCCACCACCATTTGTTGCGATTGCATCTCGCTTCCCACGACGGAGCTTCATTCTCTGCTCTGCTCCATTGAAGTGCGAAAAATGACGTTGATCGCTACATCGTTACGATAGCAGAGTAGTTACAGCTTATCGCTCTTTGCATCACAACGATAGCCTACCGGTTAGAGGAAACACTGAAGCACTTGAGGTTCTCGGCTCGAATCTCACTTCGGGTAAGCTCATTTTTTTTTTCTGAAGTAGAAATTCAACATGTCGTACCACTATTATATAACTAGTATAAAGCTGATGCATAGACGGACAAATGACAGTTTTAGGACTTCACAGTTTCAATATACGAGTTTCTTAAAAGGGAAATAGATAGAAGATGAATTAAAGGGTGATCCATTTCGAGGTTTCCTATTTTTTAAAGAAAAAAACACAGAAAGTTTCTTTTTAATAAAGAATGTTTATTATCATTCTTAAGACAATTCTTTGGTTTTAATTTTTTGAAGATTATTCATTTAAAATATTGGCCGCGGCTACGTATTATATGGCTCATTCCATCCATTGAGTCCAATTTTAAATGACTCGTTCAAGCATTTCGACTCGTAGCTGATGAATGACGTGATGTTTTGCTCCAAGCCCTGAATCGAAGCGGGATTGTCCGCTTACACTTTAGACTTTACATATCCCCACAGGAAAAAGTCTAACGGTGTGATATCACACGATCGTGGTGGCCAATCGACCGGCCCAAAATGTGAAATTATCTGCTCACCGAAGTGTTCTCTCAATAAACCCATTGAGCCCTGTCTTGTTGAAACCAAATGTCGCCGAGATCACGAGCTTGAACTTCAGGCATCAAATAGTCGGTTATCATGGCACGACAACGGTCGCCATCGATGGTTACATTTTCACCGCATCATTTTTGAAGAAATATGGACCGTTGATTCCACCGACCCTCAAATCACACCAAACTGTTGTTTTTTCTGGATGAAATGACAGCTCTTGAATCTCTTCAGGTCTCTTCTTCCCAAAAGCGGCAATTTCGCTTCTTTACATAGCCATTGAGCCAGAAATGGGCCTCATCCCTGAAAAAAAATTTGGCTCGAAAACGTGGGGTTTTTAGGAACTTTTCAAAATTCCATAGAGTGAAGCGATGTCGTCTGGGAAGGTCGAGCGGCTTCAGTTCTTGCACAAGCTGTACTTTGTACGGTTTCAATTTAAGATCTCGACGTAAAAGGTGCTGAGTCGTTTTATACGTCAGACTGAGTTACAGCGTACGGCGTGGAATCGACTCTTCACGGTCTCCGTGTTTCTTATTTATATATTATTATATTTTTTATATATTATTATATTTTCTTCACTGCGTGCTGGACTTTGGCTATGCGGTCGAATGGTATCCCATAATGAATGCTGGGTCTCAAGATGGATGATGGTGTTGCGAAGAGTACGTTCAGTAGGCCGATTATGTTGACAGATCGTGACTTTTCGTAATAAAGTTGAACGATTTACAACTTATGTTCAGGCGTAAGTCTTTCCACGATGAAATACCATACAACATTTAACAAAACTAACAAGACACGCCTCATGCGTGATCTGTCAAAAAAAGGCTATTAAAAAAAGTACCTCCGCAAGCATATCAGTATTTTGCCCTGCAGGGTGGCCACCGGTACATTGTATAAAGCTGTGATTTACATTACTCAAACAGTTACATGTCCCAAGCCAGACACATTGTAACTCAACCTGCCACATGGAAATGCTTTTACTGCCAATTGTGGACTCTTCGTCGTCCCAGCACGCATCCGGTTGACAATGGTTCGGTGGTTTTCGGTACGTATAATGGGCAAAGGGCAACGCAGCCAACTTTATGTTGCCTTTAAAGTTAATTTCAAGGATTGTTATCGTTTGGTGTCTTATGATGCTCTTACGGTTTATTTTCCTTGCGAGAAATTAAAAGAAAAGCGTTTAAAACGCCAGCAGGCAGTGGAGATTGAAGAAACCAAAAATAATGTAATTAATGTGATGTCTTTTGTAAATACGAGTATGTGTGATTATAATTGCGCTATTATATGTATGTATACATACGAGTATGTGTATGTTTGCATGTATATAACATACTTACCGGTCATAAAGGACAACCGTCGCATTGCGGGAAACGGATGATGGCCCGACGTATCCAATATATCCAGCTGATAGACCTCATTGCGTATACGATAAAGCTTGCGGTGGAAGTCTTCAATGGTTGGGGTGTACGCATCATCGTAGCGATTGCCCAAAAAGCGCGCCACAATCGATGATTTTCCCACACGTGAAGATCTGATAATTTAATGTCAATCAGTGGAATTCAATTGATGCCACGAGAATGGGGTGACATGAAAGGACATAAAGGCATAAGAAGAAAACAATAAATTTAATAATAACTTTGCTCGGTTGACTTGAGAGAGTACAGTAATAAATGCATGTATGTACTATGTATATACCATAAAGGGTGAGTTTTAGATGTGTGGCTATCAATGAGGCAATACTTTTTTTCGGATTGCGATAGCCGAGTGGTTAGCATTGCGTACTTCCATTCGAAAGGTCAGGGTTCGAGTTCTGCTCTAACCAGCATTTAAAAATTTAATTTAAATAAAAAAATTCTTATCCATCCGAACCTCGCTGAACTATGTCAACGTCGACGTGTAAATCTTACGCAAAACCTTTCCCTCGTAAACTTTTAACGCCAACTTATTAGATGTCGTCATCTTTCATGCCTTCACACCATATAGAAGGGCGGGAATGATAAGCGACTTGTGGGGTAGGCGGTGCTTTTGGCGTTGCCTAACGTCATTTTATATAGCCGTATAAGTTTTCCGGGGATACCGAATTCTGACACAGCTGCATAGAGGCAGCTCCTTTTCGTGCTGTCGCAGGCTGCTTAAAATAGGAAAAATATGGTGTGTGTTAAAGCCACAAGGGTCTAATTAATAGGCTCGATATAAGCGAGGACTATCCCACGGTAGTTGGCGCAGACTTTGGGGTCTGTGGATTGAGCATGCTTTTATCAGACCATACCATATTTTGCAAAGAAGCTGATGCATGCACCTTGTTAGCTCTTCATCGCCATGTTTGAATAGCTCTGCCGGTAAGCCATCAGTTCCAGTCTCTTTATTGTTCTTTTTGAAGGTAATCGCGTTATTTGAATATCGTCAGAGTCGCGTAATGGAACAGTTATTCCATCATTCATTAAATTATATGAGTTTTATTTTTTCTTGAAAGCCACTTGCCTAAAAAAGCACCCTTTATATATAATATCTGACGGTTCTATATATAATATTTCGGTTTGGTGAAACTTTTCGTAAATTAATTAATTAAAAGAGATAAGAAAAATGATTGTGACTGCTCACGTTGCCGCACAAACACTAAACACGCATACATATACCTTAACACAATCATTCGTAACATACATAAATACGTGTAGATACGTAAAAAGGACAATGAACACATAAATAAATATAAGTATACCAAATATAACTGCATTGTCAGTGTGTGTATTTCGCCCTTTTTCTGCCGAGCTTGGAGTTTGTTGGCATTTCCTTTTCACTGCGTAATCTACATACACCTAAACACGCACACACATACGAGTATATACACGTATGCCTGGTTTGACTCAGAAAGTCCTCAAGAAGTGTAGTTGTTTTTTTAGTTTGCGTGTGAAAAAGACACGTGCGTAGTGTGTCTTCATTTTGTTGTTAAGGGTTTTATGTACAAACGTCATTGCGTGTTTTTATGTATTTTTATTCACCGCTTCAGCCTTCTTTGGGCGCACGAAGCCTTTTTTCTGTTTACATTTCGGAGTTCTCAACAAGTTGAGCGTCCTTAAACTACTCAAGTATATTTCAATAAGTAAATGTGGTGCTAAAATATTCAAATGAGTATTTAAGTATACCAATTTATTTAATTTTGTGGCGTACATATTTAAATTTTTTTGTTTGGCGCACGTATAGTAGTAACTACTAAAATCTGAAAGTACCTCAAATGATGTTTGTTATTTACGAGCCATTCAAGAGCTCGGTGATATTTCTGACTTTAAATTTTTGTTCAATCCTCATATTAAGTTTATTGTCTCCAATTCATATTATGGCTTGGTTTATGTAGGAAAGGTAAGGAACTTTGCAATACTCACAGCGTAAGATGGTCTTATACGGGCGTATTAACAAAAGTTCGATCAGTTGGTGACTTTCAATTTGTTTTTGTTAAATCTAAAAATACGAAATCCTTTGCAAATACTTTATTAGTCTTCCTTTCAAATTCTAGAACGATCGGCTAAAATGGAGACGAGAAAACGCAAGATAGCTGAGGATAGGTCAGACGAAATTATATCACCAACGCAAACAGAAATTCGTCATGTGGGAATATTTATTCAGTGAATGCCGAATTGCCTATGGACTGCTTGAACCGTCTTTAAAAACTATTTCTAAGTTGTTCCGAAGATTCCAGACCGGACATTTTTACGTAGAGGACGAGCCACGAGAAGGTCGACCAAAATCTTCCACTAATGACGTCACTGTAGCTCTGGTGATTACCCACGCTTTGATACAAGAAATGATTGCTTATGAATTGGCCTTGAATGCCATGGTTGTGTTGCGAATATTAAGTAATCATCTGGGTACCACGAATTTTAAATGAGGGCCAAAAAGAGGCTCGAGTTTCATTTTGCTCAATATTTCCTGAACAAATTCGAAAATGGTGAGTCTAGCAACATTAGTAAAGTCGTTACTGGTGATGAATCTTGGTTCTATAAGTACGATCCAGAAACCAAGCAGCAGTCCGTGGTATCGAGCCCAACAGGAGCAAATCCACCCTTAAAATCGAAGCATAAAAAATCAGCAACAAAAGTAATGAGGTCAGTTTACTTCACCCGATCTAAATTCGTAGCTGCTATCTTACTGGAAAAGGGTCAGACGGTAACTGCAAAATAGTACAGCGAAGAGTGTTTACCAAAAGTTTTCAAAAATTTGTTGGAAAACAGAAAGAAAGAGGACTTGCGGCGCTACTTTTTACATCATGACAAATCGACATACCACACTGCTGAAAAACGAGTAATTTTATTACGATCTCTGGGATCGAAGAAATATGTCCGGATATATGTAGCACCTTGTGATTTTTGGTTATTTTCAAATATTATACAAAATTTAAAAGGAAGGATCTTTAATAGCAACGAGAAATCAATTAATGTGGTTAATGCTGAACTTGTTAAGCTTAAAAAGCAAAATTTAGAAGACTGTTTTCAGAAGTATTGTAGGTTTATAGGCTTAAGAAATGCATTGAAATCAATGGTGATTATGTAGAGAAGATAAAAGAGGACAAAGATTAAGAATAAATACAAAAAGATTTTTTTTCTGGTCAAATCACCGAACTTTTGTTAATCCCCTCTTATATGTAGCTTAAAAGTAGCAACTGATCTAACACATAACTTGTCAAATTTCACACCACTAAAAACGCTAATTGTGCATTAATTGCGGGAAGCCATATCTCATGGGATATGACAATTAAACATATTTACGTAACGTAGGTTGGAAACGAAAGTGTTTAAATATTAATATAAAAATATTTCATGGAAGTATATACATATGCATGTTTGTTAAAAGGTGCATAACTCAAAATTTAAAAAATGCAAAAGAGCATACACGTAGTTACGTTGATGTCTTACAAGCAACTCAATAACAAAAAAGTATTTTTCCATTTTAAGAGAACAACAGTGCCTTACAATAGTCATTCGAATAACCTGTTATAACTTTTCAATGAAAAAAGGTTTATTGAGTATTTTCCAGTTGGGCCTCTTTTAATGTGAATGTGCTGTATAAATATATATACGAACACTTGTAATTGGGAATGTTGCGGTGAGAATTGCTGATATCAGCATCCATCTAAATATCAGCGGTGTATACCTATACAAATATATATGGACATACTTCTCATTCTACTAAATTTGCGTGACTAAATCATTTAAATTTGGATGCATTATATGTAACATAGGTATGTACCAACACCGTTTTGTAGGTATGAAAGTAATGTCATACAAACAAAGGCATTAGGAATTTTGCGTTTTCCAAAAAGTATTTATTTATTCATGAATGTAGTGTAAATGACACGTAAACTTAATTTTCACATTATATTATTTAATATATTTATGAATTATAATGTTACATAAAATTAAATGATTTGAAAAGTTCAAATTTAATAATAATGGATTTTCATCTAACTTGCAAGAATCAAATAATAAAAATATATTGGACATTAAGAAATCTATGACCGATGTGTGATTATCTACTGAAAATGGTTTGACGGTATCTCCCTGAATGCTAAAAACATTTTTGGATTCTCCTACTTCTTCTTTACTGGCGTATACACCGCTTACGCGATTATAGCCGTGGGGCTTCCTAATCCTTTGCTTCCACCGGCGGATATTGCATCGAAAACTTTCGAAGCTGGAGCCGCTGTTTTTTGATTCACTGAACTATGCTAATGTCGCTGTATATATCGTATAGCTCATCGTTCCATCGGCTCCGGCACTCACCGTTCCCAACTCGTAGAGGATCATAAATTTTACGCAAAACTTTTCTCTCGACTTGTACAGTTTGGTTTTCGTTCGTCGAGAGAGGACTTTACTTTTCAATTGCCTACTTACTCCAAAGTAGCAGTTGTTGGCAAGAGTGAGTCTGCGTCGGATTTGAAGGCTGACGTTATTATTGGTGTTAATACTGGTCCCTAGATAGACGAAGTTATCTACGACGAGTTATGACTGTCAACAGTGACGTGGGAGCCAAGTGGCGAATGCAATGACTGTTTGCTTGATGACAGGTGATATTTCGTCTTGCCCGAGCAAACAATTTAAACAATGTGGAAAGGAAATTAGGCGCTATACGAGTTGAAGCCGAATGATGTCGAGAGGCAATTTTTCGCCTAGAAACTGTTTCTTGAAGTACATCAATCGCAGGGATATTAACACCGCATCGCGATTGGGGACAAGAAAGTTTCCCGAAATTGTTTTTTCGATATTCGCGGTTTGGTGCATCATGAATTCATTCTAATGGCACAGACAGACAATAAAGAGTTTTATTTGAGCATTTTGAAGCGTTTGAGCAAATACATCCGTCGTAAACGGCCAGAATTGTAGGCCAACAATTTCCGGAAACTCTTATGACAATACTGCACCGAGCTGTAGTTGTGAATGATTTTAAGACCAAAAACTCGTTCAATACCATCGATCAACCACCGTATTCACCGGATTTGACCCCATGCGGCTTTTTTTGTTTCCAAAACTCAAGTTACCACTCCGGAACCCGTACAAGAAAATTCGCAGAGGGGACTGAGGTCGACTGATTTTAACAGCTGCTGCAAACAAACTGGTTGACAGATCGCGTTCATTTTCGGCATAGTTATTAAGGACAGTGCTACCAACTTAAGGAAAAAAGTGCGGAAAAATATTCAGCGCGAGCAGTTTAAGCAACAATTTCGGGAAACTTTCTGGCCTTAATGTACTATAATAACTCTAAGAAAAGAAAAAATTTGCCAAGCCTGGTGAACCCATTCTATCATCGTCTAAATCGACGCCGCCATATTTTAGGCTGCTAAAACTCGGTGAAACTTCTGATGTGACTACAACTAATACGGTTAAGCCGTGTATTCCGTGAAAAAACGGACAGAAACGGCCAATCTAGACAAGATCTCTAGATATTGCTCGTTCCGATCACGGGTTCGGATTTTTTATAGAAATCAAAGAATGTCTCAATGATAGGATCGAGGACGGAGAGAACTCTTCTTTTAAAGATGGTATTCAAAAATTACCAAAGAGATGGGAAAAATTATGATATATTTTTTACTTTTTTTCAGTACACAAAAAAATGGATTCAATTAAATTGTACTCCTTTATTTAAAATGATTACAAATAGTCAAACTGGATATTTTTTCAGCAAAATAAAGTTTGTGGAATAATCTCTAATTGACCCCTAGATCGTTGTGGTTTGTTTACAAAAAATATATTTATTCTATTATACAATATAATCAAACGTTTCATTTGTACCTATGGGCATAAAACAAGGCTGCAACGTAACGATCAATTACACGTTGATCAAAAAAATTCTTTTGTTTCGTATGAAACATTTGGAAATATTTTCATTAAAGCAGTTATCAAAATAAATTTTATTTCATTTTTACTCGAAACCAAATGCTGTTAATGTTAACGTTGTAATTGAAGTGTGTTCTTATTTAAAATTTTAACAATTTAATATTTAATAACGTTAGGAATTTCATTTTGTTTCGATAATATGGTTTTCAAACGAAACAAAATCATTAAAAATCATTTTTCATATTAACAAAACAAAATTGTATCGTTTCGTTAGTTGAGCATCTCTGGCATAACATGATAGACTTAACAACCTCTCTTTAATTATGCGTTGCTTTTATTATCAACACAACTGTATTCTTGTGACCAAAATAGAAATACGCATTTACAGTTAATTGATGTTCTTATCTGGCAATCTGTGAATTGAAATAAATAATTACCTGTAATTAAGCTTTAATAGCTCAAAACAATGAAATGGGCATAATGAGCGTTAAAATTATATATGTACGAATACATACACAAATACTGTACATTGCATTATGTAATTGAAAAGCGTGTAGGTAAATTTGACAGGACGCTAAGATTTGGTTACTCAATAAGTGAGTATTTAGATATTTTTGTTATGCTTGGAAAGGATTTTTGTATAATACGAGCGGACTCAGCAAATTTCCTTTGGCAACATTTTAATAATAATAATAAGAAAATGTTTAATGTGATTTATTTGCATGATATGGAAATCAGTGGAGAGCACATTTGCTACGCAATGTTTCTCGATTTGTTTTTCCGCGCGATTTTCTAATACGCGAACAAACAACGTAAACTTGAATGTAAGAAAAACAGGGAAATTCGACATTACTAGCTCCGCCTGAATTGGTATGGAAGATCTGTTGGAATAATCGGCATTCCTGGTATAAGGACTTCCTTTTCTTTGAACTCATCCTTAACTGTCGTCACTTGCTCTACACACAACAGTGTATCTTTGCACAATTTCGAATGATTCAGATTTAGCAAAATCTTCGCCATGTCGTATGAGCAATTTTTTTGCATTTCTCACCTTTTGACTAAATGTTGCTCATACGACAGGGTGTTTTTTCTTTATATTTCAATAGAGTATGCTTAAATTTTAACCCCTTCGAAACGGCACATAGACTGCTCAGAAAATTAATATTTTGCGGTTTGAGGTGTAGTAAAAAGAAATCCATTACTTTTTGCATGAAATTGAAGTCTTTAATTTTTACTTTTCGTATCCAGCCTTATTTAAATGGTTCCAACCGTTTTTTTGTGCAATCATTAGCTTTCGAAACAATGCTTACATGACGGTCGGATTCGACAATGTCCATGATTTCATCGACATTTTTGACAATTGGCCTTCACTCCGTGAAGCATCTTCTACATCAAAATTACCGAAATTGTGCATGATTGACTGTAACAGTATCAGGACCATAAATGCTACTCATATTTTCAGCTGCCTGACTTGTGTTTTCGTCCTTTTCAAAGAAAACCTGTAAAATATAGCGTATTTTCTCTTTGCTAGTGTCCATCTTTGATGCTCAAACAAAACTGAATTAAACAATCATAAAACTGGCAATCACAAAAAGGCTTTTTTAGTACGAAATATCATCTACTACACCATCTAGCGGAACCCGATCGGTCTCTTACAACGCGAGATACAGATAAGTAACGCCGTCTATAGGAAAAATAATGGATTTCTTTTTACTATAAATATTTGTGCTGATATCATCCTAATTAAGGGAATTGGAATGTTACAAGGTCTTACACCTACCTGGCAACGAGATATGAGGGGTTGCTTTTAAGCAACAAAAAATTCCTGCAGCCTTCCTACGCAAAATTTTGTCAACCTATTAAAGCACGATTCTTCGGTAAACTTTTAGTTTCAAAACTGTATCACTATTTTTATGAATTGTTCATTTACACTTTTCAAAAATTAGGCTTTTCTTGTACGCTTAAAATCGCACACTACATTGTGCTTGTGTTCTCAGGATTCCTTTGTTTTTTTCACGAGATCCACGCTGAAAAAGCCGAAAGGGTCTATACAGCCCACTCTTTTACAAGCCCTTCCGCGTGTTCGACTGTTTGAAGAGAATGTGGTGTTTCTCAAATGAGCTTCTGAGGGATATGGATTCCATCGCCGACTACCCTGCTGACCTAACATAACAAATACCCAGATAATGGGATGTCGTTGAGCTACCTAAGAGACGAATAGTCCTAATCACCGAAAACTATGAACACAATGTGGATATACCATTTTACCTCGGTAAGACACTGTTTAATGTGGATTGGACGTAAGGCTAAAGACTTCCATAGCAGCTGCAGAGACTTACCATATACGCAGAGGAGTCGGTAGAGCATTACCTCTACCTCTACCACTGTTGTTTTTTTGCTAATTTTTCTTCGACGACTGGTAGTTTGAACTTCTAGGAGGACTAGAGAAATCTCTTTTCATAGGGCTATCAGGGTTCAGTTATTGAGCGGCCTCAATAACAAATAAACAATTCAACTCAACTCAACTCAACTCAAGTTAAATCAACTCAACTGAATACAACTTAACTCCACTCAACTCAACTCAACTCAACTCAAATCAACTCTACTCAAACTCATTCGATATTTGTAACAGATATACATATGTAAGCAACAGATAAACGGATAATTGATGTATAGAAACAATACATAATGCCAACTTTACTTATTCATGTACGAACGCACAATAAATAGGAAAAATTTTCAATTGCATTTTACTCACCCCAGCATAATTAGACGATAACAGTTTTTCGATGACGGTACACTATCATCACATAGTGACAAACCAATACCGGTACCGTTTGCGAAATCCTCCACCGCTTCGATAACATCCAAATTACCTTCAGCCATGGGTGGGTGCAATTCTGTGTGGCTTACCACACGACTGCTAGTCGTAACCGCACCATTGCTACCGCTCGCGCCGACATCATCCAGAAATGTGACCACATGCGATGCGGTTGTCGAAGCGATTGGTGTCGTTGTCGCTGCTGATGGTGGTGGTATTACTGATGATGGGGTCATTATGCCGCCACCATTGCTGCCACTCATGTCGCGAACGTGGTCACGTATTGTATCCGAAATGGAATTGGTTAGATTCTTAAGCGGGTCATTTATGGCCACCTCGGCATAGTCATTATTATTACTACGCGCGCAAAACCAATTTCGGCATCGATCCATTTTACCACCATCAGCGACATCAAAGGCGCCCATCAACTGGCGTATACGCAATGCGGCGAACGAATTGTATATGTAGAAGCTAGTAATCGATATGGCGAATTCAGAATCGCGTGATATGCTGCTAATGCCGTCGAGCTATGCACACGGGCATTGGGATATATTGTATTTTCGCCACTTTAACAACAACAAATAAAAGTTGAAAAAAAAATAATATGTACCTTAAGTGAAGCTCTAAAACCAACTCCCCCTCACAGCGATCAAAATAGATTACACTCAGTTTTGCGAAACATTATTATGACACATAGTAGTTAATTGCAAAAGTGGGAGTATTTAAAATTCAGAATTTACAATGGCTTAGCCATTTTGAACTTGCCACAGGGCACTTTGAGCGCTTAATTTTGTTTTTAGATTTTTTTGGGTTTTAGTTATATAAAAAAATGCAATTTTAATTAAAATTTTCACTTCCTGTTGAGTAAATTGATTTGTTTTCTATTTTTTTATGCTTCACGGCACATTGGTATTATCCGTTGTTCACACAATCCATGGCGACTACGGCTGCCGACACTCGAATCTGAAATGATAAAAAAGGATGCATTTGTTATAAATATTTATATATGTTGAGTAATTCACTAAAATCTGCTAGAAGACCTAGCCAAATTTTATAACGAATTTCTATATTTTGTTGAAGTTTAAAATTGGGACCCTCCCCTGATTTTGGATCAAAAATCGATTTTTTTTACGCAAAAATTGAAAGCCATATGCACGGTGTGTGCCAAAAATAACCGAACTTTATATTTAAATCATATAATATACAGCGCCATCTATTGAAAATTTGCAACATTAAAAAGATAGATTCATCCTCTTTCAAACGCACCTGAGTTCATGTAAGTCGGATGACAGATGTAAAAGTGACAGCCATTTCAATAAAACCATAAGTGTGCTAATGGTTCCAAAAAAAAAAAATGGAACAAAGAGCAAATATAAAATTTTGTGTCAAAATTTGAAAAAAAAATTGAAATTGAAGTTTAAAAAATTAAAAAAAATTAAAAAAATGAAGCTGCCGTAACCGAGGTACTGAAGAACATTTCTATAAATGACATAAAAAAATCTATGCATGCGCTGGTTGATCGTTCCAAACGTTTTGTTGAGTCAAATGGAACCTATTTTGAATAAATAATAACTTTCAAAGATAATATAATGTGTATTTTACTATTTTATATCCAAAAAGTCTTGCGCTGCACGCTGCGAGACTTTCACAAATTTTGAACGCGTTTTCCTCGAAACCATGTTTTCCGATCTAACTTCAATCCCCCGGCTTGATCTATTCATGCGATTTCTCTTATCTAAAAACTGTTTCAAAGTATATAGTTTTTTATACGTCTTGAACCTAAGATACGTATTAATAATTAATTATTTATGTATATTTTTTTAACGTAATTGAAGTAAAAAAAAGTTGCAAAAATTTAACTTTATAATTGCAATGAGCATTGTGCAATAAATTTATCGTTAAAATTGTTTCAATTGGGATTCAGGACATAGAAAATTTCATGATCTTCAAGTAATGACAACGATTTTCCATTTCAGTCTACTACAAGAGGCTGTAGGCTTAAAAATGTTGGGCCATGTTTTTCGCGCAGAGGCCGACGGAAAGCGCCATTTTGCAGCCGTCATTTTGAATTTCGACTATTTTTGCCGTTTTAAAATCTCAAATAATAAACAAATTTAATAGTCAAAACCGGAAGTTCGTACGCCTTTTCATTCTCCCACAAAAAATACAAACTTGCCCTGATTTTTGCCCAATATAAGAGGAGGGTCCCCTTGGAGAACGATTCTTTTTCTCGAAGTAAGCCGAAGAGTTACAGCGATAATAACGTTAAACGCACAATAATAGATTTGTATCCAAATTATCCCATCCCTATGTGACGGAAAATTTTTTAAGTGTTAATCCAGGCAAAAGCAATCGATGTATACGATTTCAGGTAAATCGAAACCATTTTCGAATCTACTTTTACGTACACATACACAATTTCTTCAAAATAGCTCGAGCCGTTTAGAAAAAATTCAATGGCAAAATCAAAGCACAGATAATTTTTATGCATAAGGATTGCACCCCCAGACTAAGAAGTCTCACTGCTAACATGTTGATTCGTAAGCTAAGAAGCAATGGGTTGTATGTAGTGGCATGTGTTGATGATATCCTCCTCACGTCGCACAGTGGGGTGAATGGTACTCAAAATGGAGTTTAATTCCCACTAGCTTCGGAAAAGTTTTTTTTAGTTAATTAATCATAAAAATATAAAACTAATCATAAAAAAAACAAAAATATGGTGAACATCGGGTTTTCAACAGCTTTTATTTATTTAAGGTACAAATTTTATTTAAAATATATAAACAGCTTTTTCATGATCGTAATCATCTTCTTCTGCTAAAAAGCTGCAGCTTAAACTCAAATCTGCCAGTTTACATTGGCTTTTAAACAAGAAGTCTGGACTAAGCCTTAGCAACAAAGTCCTCTTATATAATGCAACAATAAAACCGATATGGATGTATGGGATCCAGTTATGGGGCACAGCTTGCGCGACGAATATAGATATAATTCATAATATATAGATATAATTCAAAGATACCATCAAGGAAGAAATTGAAATCGCAGCAAAAAAATACTTCACAAAACTGCGTAACCACCCGAACCCTTTGGCTAACACCTTGGCCCAAGCAACAAGTCAAACCCGCCTGCGGAGAAGAGATAAAGCAGCCTTCTAAAGAGCAACGTCAAGCCAGCAGCCCATTCCTACTAATGGGCTTTATGTTTTAATTTAGTTTAAGATTTTATTACTTATTGTTAGGCTTCCGAAGTCGAAGTAGATTCAATAAATAAATATTAATGTTTCCAAAAAAAAAAAAAAAAAATCTTCTTCATTATTATTGCCACTCTCCTTCATGATCATATCTAAGGCTTCTTCCGGTAAATCCTGCACTTTTTTTGTGGTAATTTTCTTCTGGTAGATGTAACGAGGTCAGAACAGATTAAAAGTCTATTATTCATTTGCAAGAAAAATCTTCTGTAAAAGTCTTGAAATAATATTGGTAACAGGGCGTAGGATATTATCTCTGATCCATGGATGAAATATTTGTTTTAAAGCGTATTTAAAGCATAGTCACAAAACCACTGTACGTCAATGTCGTGCTCACTAGAAGCAACTACGAATTTTGTATACATTTTTTTAATAAAATTTATATCAACTGACATCTCGGGTTTTGAAAGAAACACCTGGAAGAATTACCACCATTAGAATTCTCAAAGCCTGGTCTCGGACCAATTTTATCCCTAAATTCTTTTTGAATGTGTGCTTTATTTTCCGAAACTAATCCTTTCTCGCTTACTGTTCGAGCTTGCCACTTTTTTATACACAATTTATACGATAAGTGGAGCAGACGTTCAAAGAACCTAATCTACCCGTGAAGTATCGAAAGACCAAATTGTAAATTTTCTGTTTTTACATCTTTCTTTATCATTTCATAAATTTTATTGAAATCTTTCGAGCTAGCTCATTAAAAATAACATTTGTTTCTGTTAATATTTTGCATATTTTTCCAACAACCATTGATAAAATTAAATTGTGTAACTTCCAAATATTTATTTGCAGAAAGTAGAACCGAATTAATGAGATTTTGTATTTCTCTACGAACTCTTTCGTTTATTTTGCAATTGCTGTATTTGTTCTTGTTCTGCCTTAAGAAATTCGTGTATATTTGATCAGGCAGTTCTAAGAAAAAAATCACGTATGTATATCACTGTGTGAACACAAAAGGAAATAAACTTGCAATTTTCTGAGAATATTGCAAGAAAACTGTACAATTTTAGCCAATTATTTTTTTAGCTAGTGATGGAGGATTTTATCTACCTTTGTTTGGTACTAAAAAGTTACTTGTACCTTGAAATTTGATTTTTGGATTAATGGACACATTTTACCCTAATGTGCTCCTACTAAGAAACACCTCCAAGTTCTACTCCAAAATGGTCATCTGCTTACAAACTGAACTTACTTAAAGGCGTTCAAATCGCTCTTTATAGTAAGTAGTAGCGAAATACAGTAGAAAAGCTTAGGAAGATTATGACTTAACTCTACACCTACAAGGCGGCTGTCTGTCAAATATTGGGACTATCACCTTCATATATATTGCGTTGACCCAAAAAAAAACAGGCGATTTTTTAAAAGAAAGTAAAAACTTTTTCTAATTTTATAATGAACTTTAATCAATTATTTCGTCTCCATTTTGTTGGATGACCTTTTGCCATCTTTCCGCCAATATCATTAATCCACGCTCTTAGAACTTCTGACCTTTATCTGCAAAAAACTGAGCAAAGTTTGATTATAGCCTCGTCATTATCGGAAGTTTTACCATTTAATGAGTTCTGCAAAGAACCAAACGAATGGTAGTCTGACGGTGCAAGGTTAGAGCTATATGGTGGATGCATCAACAGTTCCCAGCCAAGCTCACCAAGTTTTTGGTGAATGACCAAAGATGTGTGCTTCCACCCGCGGGTACTACATCGAAAACCTATCCAGCATAGCCGCTGTTTTTTGATTCGCTGAACTTTTTCAATGTCGTCGTATATCTCGTACAGCTCTTCATCCCATTGGCTGCGGCATTTGCCGTTCTCAACCCGTACCGCAAATCCTATCTATCGAAAACTCCTAAAGCTGATTCATCAGATGTTGTCATCGTCAATGCTTCCGCATCATATAGCAGGACGGGAACGATGAGGGACTTGTAGAGTTTGGTTTTCGTTCGCAGGGAGAAGACTTTACTTCTCAATCGCCTACTCAGTCCAAAGTAGCACCTGTTGGCAAGAATGGTTCTGCGTAGGATTTCCAGGCTGACATTGTTGTTGGTGTTAATACTGGTTCCAAGATAGATGAAGTTATCTACGACCTCGAAATTATGACTGTCAACAGAGACGTGGGAGCCGAGTCGCGAATGCGATGACTGTTTGTGTGATGATAAGAGATATTTTGTCTTGCCCTCTTTCGCTACCAGCAGCGTACGCCAGCAGCTGTACACTATTATAGAAGATTGTACCTTCTCTATTCAGCTTCTCCAACATTAAGTTAAAAAAGTCACACGATAAAGAGTCACCTTGTCTGAAACCTCGTTTGGCATCAAACGACTCGGAGAGATCCTTCCCGATCCTGACGGAGCTTTTAGTGTTGCTTAACGTCAGTTTACATAGCCGTATAAGTTTTGAGGGGATACCAAATTCAGACATAGCGGGATAGTGGCAGTCCTTTTCGTACTGTCGAAGGCTGCTTTAAAATCGACGAAGAGGTGGCGTATGTCGATCCTCTTTTCACGGGCCTTTCCCAAGATTTGGCCTATGGTGAACATTGATTACGCAGAATGTGGGGTCCCCTTTTTTATGAATTGTGCAGAGCACGCTCAAATTCCAATCGTCGAGCATGGTCAGGTAAAGGAACGTCTTTTCCATCGTCACCGATTTGGGTTTCACTGCTATTCAGCAGGCCATAAATTGAATATGCTCTGGGCAGCTAGATTACCTCTTTGTGTCCTACAGGAGTCAGCTCCAATCTTGAAATTTTATTTAGGTCGTCGTACCGTCTCATAGAATCTTCGAGCAATACCCTTGTCGGACAGCTTCTCAAGCTCTTCATACTTTAGCCTCTTTCTTTTTTGTCTGCAGATGCGTCTTGCTTCCCTCTTCAATTCGCGGTATCTATCCCATCCCGCACGTGTTGTGGTCGATCGCAACGATGCAAGGTAGACAGTCTGTTTTCTCTTCAATGCGACACGGCAGTCCTCATCGTACCAGTTGTTTTTGCGACCTTTACGAAATCCAATAATTTTGTTTGCTGTTTTATGTAGGGAGCTTGAAATGTCGTCCCACAGTTCCCGTATACCCAGTTGCTGATGAGTGCTCTCAGAGAGTAGGAGTGCAAGTCGAGTAGAAAATCGTTCGGCAGTCTGTTGTGATTGCAGCTTTTCTATGTCGAACTTTCCTTGTGTTTGTTGACGGGCATTCTTCGATACACAGAGGCGCATGCGTATCTTCGCTGCAACAAGATAGTGGTCCGAGTCGATGTTGGGTCCTCGGAGTGGACGCACGCCAAGAACACTAGAGACATGTCTTCCGTCTATCTCAGTATTAACTCAATCTAAAGTCTATTCAACGCAACCACAAATCTTAAAGGTGGCAATAACTTGAATATAAATTTTAATCAAACTAAGAACTGTATGAGAAACTATTAGAAACTATTAGACCCATGAGCTAGCTAGAAGAGAAAAAGTCCGAGCTACTACAAATTATGCACACAACGTGAGCATATCTTCTTCCTACGTAAAATACCTGCTAAAATTAACCTTCATTGGAAGAATCAATAACAGATGACGTGGTGAAATCAGACAGAACCATGATCAATGGCCATTGGTCAAAGAGAATAATCTTCTAATCCTCGTTTTAACGTGAGATTTTTGTTAGTGACTCACGAAGGATTTGTTACTTTTCTAATAACTTCTGTCGTAGCCGCAGAGACATTGACGAGGACGAGTTGGTAAAGCGTAATTGCTTCAGGAATTTATATTTCAACCGCCTTATGAGTAATTGAATCTTCTGGGTTTCATAAAGCGCTCTTAGCGTTTTTAACAGGTAGGAAGGTGGTAAGGACATTTCATTCACAAACCCGGGTAAGGACATTTCATTCAGCGGGCTTAAGTGCGACTGATTAATGGTTCCCCACTCAGGTAACTTCAGCAACTAGCTTTCTATTACTTTTGTCCATTATTCTCTCATATAAACCTGTCGCATGAGTGATTTCTGTGACTAGAATTTTTTCATTTCTTTCAATTTTAGCTCGACGAATTTAATTAGAAAAATGATGGTGACATGTGTATCAAAATAAATTCACCAGAGGCCATTTGCAAAAGTTTTCAAATAAATACCAATTTTTTATTCTATTCGAATATTAACTAACACACATACCTAAATAAATAACGTAGCACCGCTCCGCACTGGTTTATAAATATTCATGCATATACATGTACATATACATTTCAATAAAAGCTTAACAATATTGCATTGTGACCAAAACTTCTAACGATAATTGAAATTTGCAAAGTTATTTATTTATAAATGACTGCAAACAAATTCAATTTCGCGTAAATACCTGCACACACACACACACACACAAAATACGATAACATACGCTGCTATACACATTCCACTCCATTAGATGCAACATTTGTAATTGTTTCATTACCATTAGCATAATTCCCCGTAATCACTTTTGATTGTATTTGAAACTTTTTGGAATTTTTTTTTTCTAAAACTAAAAATATTCTAGTGAAAGTGTGGCGAAGCGCTACCAAACTTTACGAGCATAGAAGAGTTATCAAATGGTGAAAAAATGAGAAAATTAATGGATGAGTTCCTATCAAATATCTTTCGATTTATTCAAACTCGGTAACGCCTTATTGAGGTTTTCAGCACGTTGAATGCGTGTATTGAGCTTTGTTCTTAAGGTTCTTAAGTTTCGTCTCGGCAGGTGTTACGCAGGGTAGTATTCTTGGACCAATTTTTCATATTTTGTTCACTGCAGACATTCCTTCAAGTGACCAAGTACTGCTGTACTTAGTCGACATAAATGCCCCAATACAGCCACAAAAGTGCCAGAGCAGCACCTTAAACTAATAATAAAAGTTAATGAATATATTGGGTTGCCCAAAAAGTAATTGCGGATTTTTTAAAAGAAAGTAAATGCATTTTTAATAAAACTTAAAATGAACTTTAATCAAATATATAATTGCCATTTTGTTCGATAACCTTTTGCCATGTTCCCGGCAAATTTAGTATTCCACGCTCATAAAACTTCTGGCCTTTATCTGCAAAAAACTGAACCAAGTGCGATTTTATACCCTCATCATTGCCGAAAGTTTTACCATTTAAGGAGTTCTCAAAGATCGAAATAAATGGTAGTCTGATGGTGCAAGGTCAGGGCTATATGGTGGATGCATCAAAAGTTCCCAGCCAAGCTCACTCAGTTTTTGGCGAGTGACCAAAGATGTGTGTGGTCTGGCGTTGTCATGATGGAATACGACACCTTTACGATTGACCAATTCTGGTCGCTTCTCCTTGATGGCTGTATTCAATTTGTCCAATTGTTGACAGTAAACATCCGAATTAATCGTTTGGTTCCTTGGAAGCAGCTCAAAATATACCACACCCTTCCAATCCCACCAAACAGACAGCATAACCTTCTTTTGGTGGATATCAGCTGTTATAGTGGTTTGAGCTGGTTCACCATGCTTGGACCATGATCGTTTTCGATTGATGTTATTGTAAACAATCCATTTTTCATCTTAAGTTATGATTCGTTTTAAAAACGGATCGAATTCATTGCGTTTAAGGTGCATATCACAAGCGTTGATTCGGTTTGTTAAATGAAATTCTTTCAATTCATGTGGTACCCAAATATCAAGTTTTTTTACGAGTCCAAGACTTTTTATGTGATAATGAACGGTTGACTTTGGTATATTTAATTTCTCTCCTATCTCACGCTCAGTTACATGACGATCCGATTCGATTAAAGCCTTGATATCGTCATCGTCAACTTCACTTGGCCGACCTGAACGTTTCTCACCTTTAAGTGAAAAATCTCCAGAACGGAAGTTGCGAAACCAATTTTGACACTGTCTTTCTTTAAAGGCTTTATCACCATACACATCTCGTAACTTTTTAGCAACCTGCTCCGGGTTTTTTCGTTTACGGAAATAATAAAGTAAAATGTGGCCAAAATCTTATTTTGTGGGCTCCATATTAAAATTGACGCCAAACGAACAAATATTGTATAAACAAAATTTCGCGCACTGTTTTTCTAAAGCAAGCTAAAAGTGACAGCTAATAACTGACAAAAGAAAGAATGCAATTACAGAGTCACCGCCGTTCAAAAAAATTGTCAAAGCCGACTATATGAAAAATCCGCAATTACTTTTTGGGCAACCAATACATATGTGCAAACACATCACTTCTCTATAATGCAACCATAAAACCGCTGAAGCGATTTTAGGCCGAGCTTCTCCTCCAATTTGTGGTTTTGCGTCTTGATGTTTTTCGAACAAATGGAGGGACCTACAGTTTATACTAAGCCGCGTCCGAACAGCTGATGGTTTTTTTATGAGGAGCTGTATTTCATGTCAGAAATCGGAGGGGTTGACATTCCCTGCCGAGGGGCGACCGTAATTAGAAAAATAAGTAAGTTAATTTTTTATTTAAATTAATTTTCTGCAACTTTTTGGATGTTAGTCCGACACCAGGATGTGAACCTAAGCGTTCCGAATGGCAGTGCGTAATGCGAACCACTCGGCTACCGCGCCCGCTAGATATATTAGGTCAAGTAAAAAGTTCGTTCGATTTTTATCTAAGAGATGGCGTTATTGTCCATAGTACTAGGTTACGTGTCGTATCATGTCATACTATACGGCGCTGAAAACGTGTTTATTCGCGCTAAACGTTTGTCTTTGATAGTTTTTCGATTGATTGACTCAGTACGTTTTGAGCGCTCGTCAAAGATCGACACCAGCAAAGAGAAAATTCGCTATATTTTACAATTTTTCTTCGACCAAGGCGGAAAAGCAGCCAATGCGGCTGAAAAAATTAATTTAGTTTATGGGCCCGATACTGTAAACGAACGTGTAGCCCAAAAGTGGTTTGCTAAGTTCCGTTCCGGTTACTTCGATGTTAAAGATGCACGCGACGGGAGGCCTGTCATCGAAAATTGCGATAAAAACATGGAAATAGTGGAAACAGACCGGCACGTGAGCACTAATTTAATTGCTGAGGAACTAAAGACAAGCCAGAAAACCGTTTGGAACCATTTGCATAACCTTGGATTCAAAAAGAAGCTCGATGTTTGGGTGTCACACGAACTAACGCAAAAAAACATGATGGACCGAATTTCCATCTGCGAATCGCTGGACCGTATAGGTCCAGAGGAAGGAAGTCGAGAAGACTAAGCATAGCCTTTGTCTGTCAAATACTGCACACTCATAGGTTACAGTTTCATTGTTTCCACACATTCCCTACATTTCCTGTACCTGTTGCCCTCCACCAGATCCAAATTAAAAGCATGCGATGTCGAAATACAACGACTCAGCTGTGAACTCATACAAACCTATGAGCTATATTTTGAGTTATCTTAAAGTCAAATAAATATAATTCAACATTTTTTACAAAATTACATACAGAACTATATTGAATATTAATTTTTTGTCATGGAAATAAGCACAAAAAACGTATATTTCACATTGATCTCTTTTTTTGGCGTTCCTTCCCAAGACCACTTGTAAGCGAGGTAAATATTTCATCACATTACCCTGATTTTCGATCAAGAAATCGATTTTTTTTACGCAAAAAATGAAGGCCATATGTTTGTAGAGTATATGTTTAAATGGATTTTGCAATACGAAGAATATTTTTCAAATGGCAGCTTCTCAAACACACCTGTCTTACGCACGCTGCGTAGGAACTCGTTTTTCTCGAAACCGTGTTTTCCGATCTAACTTCAAGCCGCGGGCTTGATCTATCCGTCCGATTTCCATCCGATTTAAGATTAGTATTAATAATTAATTATTTATTATTTTTTTAGCGTAATTGAAGTGAAAAAAAGTTGCAAAAAATGTAACTTTATAATTGCAATGAGCATTATGCAATAAATTTATCGTTAAAATTGTTTCAATTGAGGTTCAGGAAGTTGAAAATTTCATGATCTTCAAGTAATGAGAAAGACTTTAGATTTCAGTCTACTACAAGAGGCTGTAGGCTTGAAGTTGATGGATCATGTTTTTCGCGCAGAGGCCGACGGAAAGCGAAATTTGTAGCCGTCATTTTGAATTTCGATTATATTTGTTTTAAAATCTCAAATAATAAACAAATTTAATATTAACATTAAAAAAAAAATACAAACTTTGCCCGATTTTTACCCAATATTGGAAGAGGGTCCCCTTAAATCTATTTGTTTATGCAAAAGAAATGAAATTATTTTAAATAAAAGTTGGCATATGAAGGGTTAAAGGACAATGTTGCACCTTATGAGTTTAAAACTCTTGGGGAGACTTTCCAACATTTAGCAACGCCATGTATGGTAAATGTCACACGATTCGTATGTACGTGGACCCTTTTAATAAAGTGAAACTTTGTTAAACACCCATATGGAAACAAGTTGGTGAACCACATACGCTGTTTATGTACAACAGAAAGCCGAAACCACACATTCGTCTATATATGATATATAATATATGTATATATATAATTGGCACTATGTAACCGCTGAAGCGATTTTTGCTATATACAAACACATCCAAAATTACAGTAGAATGTATGATTTATTTTTCGTTACCTTAAAAAATTATAGCGCTAAAAGTATGTGAAAAGTTACAGTTGAATTTCAACTTGACCGGATTTGTTATAAAATCTCTTCAACCAAGTTGGACATAACCTTGAACTTTAAATTTCAAAACTAAAATGACTGCTCAATCTTAAATTTTACATATATATTTATTCACCATATATAAGTAAATTATTATTTTTTATTCACGTCAAGTTTTTTGTGACACGCATATATTTATTTCTCCCTTCATCATGTTTGCATAAATATGCCCTGAAAGTATCGGAATTTCATATAAATCTATTTATTATAAATGAAAAAAATAATACAATTATTATTTTACAGAGAAAGAAGCACTAGCTACCAGGGCTTACGGCTCACTGCTCTAATAAAATTACATTGTCTAAGAATATTAGTATTTTAGTCAGTCAAATGTAGAAAAATATATGGTAAATTTTACTGTCAGTAAATTAAAATTAAATTAACTTTCTAATGCCAGTTTTGAGAAAAAAAAAATAGCTACCTTGTGGATGTTTCTTGTGAACGTTCCTTAAGCAATTCCGAAACAAGCTGTTCACCAAATATTGTTTTTTTTTTTTGTTTTAACAGCACTGGACTCCACATAAATGCTTTGAAACGTGTGTGAGACTTCTGTTGGGTTGGCCTGAACAACAATCTAGACATTGTCGTTTGCTATACCAATGATTTGGATAGAACCAAAAGTACTACAAGAAGTCCAGATACACTATTCAATACTCAAACTCGTCTTCGGCCAAAATACCCGTCCAACAAAATTCTGACCTGCCTGCGCAAAATTTTCCAAATCGATCAGATTTAGTGAGTAATTTGCCCTAAGTCAGCATGATACGGTATTACAAAGCAGGGACCCAAAGCATTAATACGATTTAGTACGTGCTAGAACGTTTTATGAATGTTGTACAGAACTTTCTTGAAAACCCTTAAGTCATATAATTACATAGAGGATTAATAAATTAACTTATAATATCAAATGAAGCTTAAATTAAAATACATACATGTGCTGGACTCTCATTTAGATTTCTATCTGGCAAATTTTGGTATTATGATAGAGAAACGAAATTAGAGGTTCCATTAGAATATATTCTTGATGGATCATCGTTGTCCAGAGAAATGGAATCCAGGAACGCTAGCACATTATTATTGGAGACTTATAAGAGATCTAAAAAAAGCCAAATATTCACGAAAATCCTAAGTATTTATTGTAGGTAAAGCAATACGGTTTTTCGATGCATTTTTTCGAAAATAGAAGTGTTTATGTCTTGACAAAACCTTTGTACATATTTTTTCACTGTTATATAATTTTTTGGTGGCCCTAAATAACTTAAAATTTTATATATGTAAGTTTTCATGTAACAAAAACAAAAGTGTGTTATTCTAATGTCCAAAATCCAGTATTCCATTTCAAAAAGTCAGATAAAATATTATAGGAATACTGAAATGAGGCTCTATTTATGCTGATGGGTCCAAATGCAAGGCATGCGCAGGAGTTCGGCTCTTCTATGACAGTCCCAATCACCCTTAAACTCAACGACCAAAACTCTACCTTTCTGTAACCAGTTTAACAGGGAATCTAGTATTTTTTTATGAACAGCCAAGCGGCAATCAAATCATTTAAATGTGTAAACACAGCGCCCAAATGTGTGAGGATATGCAAGAAGGCAATAAACAAACTATCATTAGAACACACAGTGAGTATCACATGGGTTCCAGGTCCCAGTAATGTAGAAGGTAATGAAGGCGTCAACAGCGACTGCAACATAAGACCCCCAGTGCCTCGTACGCATAGTGATGGCGCAGAGAGGGCTGAAATACTGGAGTATAACCATTAAGAGTGTTCAAAAAGGTGCAGCCAGCTGTTCGTCAAAGTAAATTGGGATAATTAGACAGAGGAGCACAATAAACTCCCATAATTGTTAGGTCCGGTCATCCACGATTAGTTCTTTAAGAGTGATTCTGCGCAGGTGTTCCAGGCTGATGTTGTTGTTGGTGTTAAATTGATTCCAAGATATGCGAAGTTATCTACAAGTTCAGAGATATGATTGTCAACAGTGACTGTTTGTTTGATGGCATGAGATATTTCGTCTTGCCTTTGTCACTACCATACCTCCATCCTTGGCTATTTTGAACTTTAAAAATCTGACATCAGATTCAAAATCATAGACCCGAAAGCCCCTAGATACCAATTTCTATAAATTATTAATAATTTTTAAAAGAAAAATTGTCACTTTGTATTTAGGGGTTGTTTTCATCTACCAAAACGTCCAGACACTTGTAGTTTTTTTTTTGGTCCCAGTTTCCAAAAATGTTAGATTTTTTCATGGGTCGGACGGTGTTCAATGTATGTATTGACTCTTCCATCTTTTAGTGCTAAAAGCAAAGCTGTACGTAAAGAGTCCGGCTTAAGTTCCAAATTTTGAGGTTCCTTAAAAGAGATTCTGCGTAAACTCTTATAATGATAAGGAGTAAGAAACGTTTTCTTATCTTTTATGCGATTGCCCTGTTTCGGCAGAGCTAGACTACGATTCCTTGAAAACCGAACTCGGTATCCTTTTTTCCAAAATTTACTGATTTTTCAAACGTAAATTGACCAAAAAAATATATAAAATTTTTTTTGGAGACTGGGGTTTGGAATTTTTCCTAAACATCATCATGCACCAACCGAATGTTTAACACCAAAATACATACGGTTCGCATATTCACACTGCCTACCCGAGTTACATGCACACACATACATAATTGTATTAATAACAGCAACGATTGATGCAATTAAATGTGCCTGCTGCCGTCTGATGTTGCCATTAATCCTCTCTGTACACGACTGCCAGCCAGCGCAGCGACTAATGCATAGCCGGTTGTAGGGTACTCTTAATGGATTGTTGTAATTTGGTGCAGACTACTCCTATTGCTGTTTTTGATTAATGAACTAAAGAGGCTTGCTACTGCTGTTGCCACACAATTTCATTTTCAAGATTTATCCAACTGTGCGGCTGATGGGAAAAATGTTTGTAATTGCTGCCAGCCTGCTGCTGAGTACTAACCAACAACCAGCCAAGTCAAGGAGGTAATGAAAATTCTCTGCTTTCAATTACCTTCCCACGGGCTAAGTGCACAAATTGACTTCAACAATAATTAAATCGGTGAAGTTAGTAAACATGAAATGCTTGGTTGAGTACCCAAAGCTTGACAAAATGGTGATTTTGTAAAGAAATTACAATATGACAAAACAATCATGGAAAAATATAAGGATTAGTGCTTTTGAGGTATGAAACACCTCGTCATTTACATACAAGGGTTGGCTTTCATAATTAGGGATTAAAGAACAAAAGTAAATATTAATCAGCGAAAATCGCTTTATTGTTTTTCAAAATATTCTGCATTAAAATCTATACACCTCTGCATGCGGTTGAACGAAATGTTGAAGCACACTGTTGCCACTCTGATGGAGGTATCTCCAGAACTTGCCTTCTGAACACATCAACTACCTCTTCGGATGTCGTAAAACGTTGACCTCTCACTTAATTTTTTACGTACGGAAATAAAGGGAAGTCATTCAGTGCCAAGTCAGGACCATACGGTGGATGACTCATCAAACCGATGTTTTTAGTGCTCAAAAATACAGTTCTTTCAGTCGGCGTGTGAGAGCTTGTATTGTAGTGGTGAAGAGTGATCCGCCTTCGGGGGTAGGTTTACCCCGATTTCTTGAAAGTCAAATGGCAAGTAAATAGTTGTGCACCACTCAGATTCTACGCTTCTGGCAACAATTTGCTGGGAAGTGCTTCGTGTGCGAACAACTATTAATGGATTCGGCTCATCTATAAACACCCATTCAGACGACAGCTCTTTACTTTACGGCTCATACGCGTAAATCGACGATTCATCACCAGTCAGCGGAATGCACCTGCTAATAGGTGGAAATCTGACTCCCTCATCGTTTGTACGTGAAGAGGAATCGCATTCTTCTGAAGGTGGCCCTTTTAGACCAACTAAACACTACGGATCTAGATCCGGAGGGTGTCTCGAAGATACCCTTCCCCCTAATCGAGGGTGTCATGCGTATCCGTACCTATTGGATGGCTTGCAATCAGGGTCGTCCGACTGTATTCTAACGGGGTTTCCTAAATAGTTACTGCGGCTGGGGTCCTGCGGCAGTCGACCGTTTCCATTCCCCTTCCCATTTTTCTGGCCACCAAAAGGTGTCGTCTCAGTAGGTAGCCAATGAATTAGATGTTATAAATAAAAAATAATCCAGCCTCGGATCCCAGCACGGGTAAAAATGTAACCGTTGGACATGGCGATACAAAAATGATCCTTATTTTTTCGGGAACCGCATTGACGGGCCGAAAGGTCAGATTTCTTTGTGTAATTTATTGGAAAATATTTAAAGTTAAAAATTCAGTAACATAAAAATTGAAAAGTTGAAATGTTAAAGTAGATTCCTACACCAGATGATTACTTAATATTCGCGATACAGCCATGACATTCAAGCCCAATTCATTAGCAATCATTTCTAGGGTCTATCGTGGGTCTTCGTTAGTTGTGGATTACACCAGAACTACAGTGACGTCATCAGTGGAAGATTTTAGTCCGGTCTGGAAACTTCGGGACCCCTTTAGAAATAGTCTTTAAAGAGGGTGCAATTGTTCCATATATAATTTGGCATTCACTGAATTTTTTTATTGGCTGTAAATTACGCCGTAACCCGAAGAGAATCACAAGGCGAATTTCTGTTTGCGTTGGTGGCGGAGTTTTGTCAGACCTCTCCTCAGCTATTTAGCGTTTCCTCGTCTCCATTTTAGTCGATCGTTCTAGAATTTGAAAGGAAGACTAATAAAGTAATTGCAAAGGATTGGGTATTTTTTGGACTTAAAAAACAAATTGGAAGTCACCAATTGACCGAACTTTTGTTAGCCGCTCGTATAAAATGTATATAAATGATAGCAAACTGAAAATTAGTTTTTGTATAAAATTGCATCAATTAATAAGCTATACATACAAACATACATGAAACCAGTGTAAAATTTTCCTTTTATTTTCCCAAAATCCTTTCCCCGCGTAGCAATCACATTGGATTTACCCCCAGCTGTCAAAATATTAAGTCTGAACTCAAGTTTCACTTTTTCATTGTCATAATGAAATTTTAAAACAAAATTTCACTTTTCTCTTTTCGTCTACTTTTAATAATTCATACATTTTAATTAATGTCAGTGGATGTTTTCCGCCTAGGCTTTTTGCCGCCTTTACATTGTTTAGCTTTTCTAAATCTCATGCTGGTGATTTTGTAGTTGTGTGTTATGCATTATTTTGGCAATGTCCAGTGGGAGTGGGATACTCTAACAAGGGTAATTTCATTATCATTGTATTCTTTAATATTGTCATTTCTCGTAAAAATTAATAAAATACTACAATACTTATTTTTATAACTATTTTATGTAGTTACAAAAATAAAGGAAAATAGATGAAATATGTGCGAGTATGTATGTATATTAAATGATGTTTAATAATTTCGAAAGTAATTTAGATCATCCTATCGGCAGCACAAAATAAAACTAACGGCTGCTGGTCAGTGACCAACGCACTTAGGCCCATTGTGAAACCGCTGTAAGGCTCCTCTTTTCACCTTCTCAAATGCTCGAACCATTTCGTGCGCCTTATAAAAGCAACGAGATTGCCAATTTTTGCTAAAGTTAGCTCAGCCGAAGTAGTGTTTCCTGAAGAACTTGCGTCGCGCAGATGTCGAGGCTGGACAGTGACAGATGTAGTGTTCAATAGACTTTTCCTCTTCTTCGTCCCTACAGTTGCGACAATTATCATTAGCCCATTATTATCTCATGGCATGTTATTATGTCTGTTGATATATTAATGGAGAACCGGTTTAGAAGTATAAAATGTTTTTTCGCGTTCAATTTAGGCCATACGTATAGATGTCTGGTCACGTTGTATGTGATCTCTTTAAGTCATCTAGATTCTGCTTCTTTGGGAAAGGTCAGTTTTTGCGCATAGTTTGTCGTGGACAAAAGTAAACATGCATGCATGTTTTATGGTGGATAGAAGGGTTCCTTCATTCTACTATGTAGCATTGCCTGAGATGGCACTATGTATGGTACCCAGACCACGGCAGTGTTGCATTTATTCAAGAGTTTGTTGAGATTAGTTCTACAATTTATAGCCACTTTTGATGTGGTATTGTTACAACGTAGGGATCTGATAGCAGCTTGACTGTCGGAATATATTGTAACTGATTGTCCTGCTTCCGTAGATTTGATCAGCCACACAAAGGTTTTAATGAATGCAAAGGGTTCCGCTTAGAAGAGGCTGCAGTGGTCTGGCCGTATATATTGAGAGCATCAGAGAGTGGATTCCACAGTCTACATTTTCATCGAGCTTTGAGCCGTCTGTAAAGATAATCTCAGCGAGATCATTGAAAAATTCGTCCATTTAGGTTTGATTTTCGTAATTACTACTATAAGTGTTCGGTGCCATCCGCCTTTCAAAAGTTTTTATATACTGTATGTCTCGTTTCATTGACCACCGATTAATTTTCCTTCTTATTTAAACCATCTGCTGGGGAAAGAATCTTGCCTACAAAGTATCATAATAGAGAACAGCTAATAGTTTCGCAACAATTTGCGAGAGCCGGGCACTCACATTTATTTCAAAAATGGGTGAAGATATGAAGCTAGTCATATTTATGAAAGAGGCCTGACCATATATGTAAAAAATAATATATACAATTCTAAAAAGCTTTGAAGAACCTGGAAGCTTAATTCTAAAGCTGGAATTATTTTAGAGTATGATCAATATTTCTATTTCCAGGACTCTGAAGAAAGTCTGCGCAAGGCACTGGTTGGCCGGTTCTGCGGCAGTTGTTTATTAGTCAACCGTAGGTCTCAAAACTGCGCGACCGATGTAAATTCCGCAGATGTGACGATAAACATCATATGATGATCCATATCGAAGAATCGTGAGACAACAATCGCCGTCAGGAAGAAAACGATGGAGTGAGGAGCCCGATGAAGTGCTAAACATCAACGTCTCAAAATTTAGATCTTTTATTGGTACCATTCGAATGCTGTTGAAAATGCCATTTCCAACCGTATACAATCTATGTATTGCGTTTTGGCTCTTGGAGGCGTATAGACCGGCATGATATATCTTCAACTATTTTTTTTCTTTTATTTTGACACTTACTCGTATTATATTCACAGTGACAGTTTTACACTAATGTCATATACGAGTATATTATATAAACTTGGTGACCCGGCCACGCGTTGCTGTTGCTAAGGTTTTTAAGATTATACATTGCAGAAAACTATTTAAGATAAACGGTGGGAGGACAACAGTCGGTCCCCATGCTATTTTACACATATGCCTTTTGTAAAAAAATATGGCGACCTCCAAAACAGACTATGGTAACCAACCCGGTTATACCATACAATTATTGTTTACGAACGAAGACGGAAACGTTAAAGCCGGTAAACTAAATCCACTGGATTGGGATTTTAATGGGATACATAGTACAATTTATATCGAGCAAAAATTAGTACAAAAGAATTAATTTTAAAATTTATTCTTATTTTTATTCAAATTTGTAACAAAGTTGTTTGCAAATAGTCTCAATTCTTTAACATTAAAATTTATTATTTTGAATTATAAATAGTTTTAATTTCATTTTAATTTAGCACTAATCGGTGCACAATACTTTTGGTTAACTTGTATTTAGTTAACCCAAATAGACACTTGCCCTATGTGAATAACATGAATTTTCCAAATCTAAACCACAACCCGGAGACTTATTTATAGACATGGCAAAAGCTAAGCGATTTGGAAAATGCAGCCTTTTGAAGCGTATTGGGTGTATGCATTATGCATTAATTAATGCGGTTTTCTAAGAGAGGGCTCTACTGGTATTATTTCGCGTCGTGTTCATCTGTGGCTATATTCATTTCAAAGGTACTGTCATTTCGCGTCGTTTTCAGTAGATGTCATTTGTTTTAGCGAGAACAACAATTTGTTTCATTCATTTGAAAATGTCGAAATTTGTTCCAGATAAAGTATTTTTGCGGGGAGTTCTTCTTCATTACTTTAACATGAAGAAAAGTGCTACCGAAAGCCATCGTATTTTACTGGACGTTTATGGTGACCATGCTTTAGCCGAACGGACAGCCAAAATATTTCAAGAGGAAAAATTGGAGACATTGTTCGACACAGATGCATGCCAGACGCAAGAAGAACTTGCAAAACTATTAGGAGTTGATCAAGCAAGAAATTGGGTGCCTTATGAATTAAAGCCAAGAGACGTCGAACGTCGATTCTGCATGTCGGAAATGTTGCTTCAACGCCACCAAAAGAAGTCATTTTTGCACCGGATTGTCACTGGCGATGAAAAATGGATTCATTATGATAACCCAAAGAGTAAGAGATCGTATGTGAAGCCCGACCAACCATCGACATCCACGGCAAAGCCGAATATCCATGGTGCCAAGGTTATGCTATGTATTTGGTGGGACCACAAGGGTGTGCTCTATTATGAGCTATTGAAATCGGGTCGGACGATCAATGGGGACCTCTACCGAAAACAATTGATTCGTTTGAAAAAGACCATCGCGGAAAAACGACCAGAATATGCGACCAGACACGAATCAATAGTTTTTCATTATGACAACGCTCGGCCACATGTTGCAAGGTCAGTTAAAAACTATTTGGAAAACTGTGGGTGGGAAGTTCTACCTCACCCGCCTTATAGCCCAGACATAGCACCTTCCGATTACAACTTGTTCAGATCAATGCAGAATACCCTCACCGGAGTACGCTTCACTTCAGAACAGGGTATCAGAAATTGGCTCGATTCTTTCTTGACCTCCACGCCGGAGAAGTTCATTTGGATGGGATCCAGAAACTGCTAGAAAGATAGGCAAACATCCTAGCTACCGATGGGCAATAGTTTGAACATTAAATGTATACAAATTTTTTCAGATAAAGTCTTAATTTTCGAAAAAAACACGAATTAATGCATTTTCACCAAAAAAAAAACAAAAACAAATTTTTTTACCCTTTTTTCAATTTAGGTAAATTGTTTATAAATTTTTTAAATAACAATGAATATTTTTGGTAGAGCAACCAGGCCTTAAAATATATCAGATATCGCTTGTTAACAGTTGTTTTATCTTGAATTTAATTTCGTAAGCATTAACATTTTTGCCTGCCAAATTCTGCCGATGACTGAGCCAGTTATGATTCAAGTAATTATTCTGTATATCTGGAAAAATACTCTAAAGCAATTAATTTTTTTCCTGAAAAACAATGGAGAAATTGTCTTGCCGGCTAAGTTAATAATACCAAAAGATGAAAAAGTAAAAATATTTGTATTTCACTGTATTCCGTTTTTTACAAAATTACTTTAACTTACACTTTATGCTATTGAATTGTAGCTTATACGTAGGCTGCTATACCATATAGGTCTGGCCTAGGCAACACTAAGTGCTGCCAGGTGCAATCTGACATTTCCATTGGAAAGTTTGACATTTTTTAGCGTGAATTGTTTTATTTACAGGGAATTAAAAAATTCATTTCGGCCAAAAAATGGAATTAACTCGTGAACATTTTCGTGCGATCATTTTTCACAACTTTCGACGTGGATTATGACGACAAGAGTGCATCGATGAACTAAAATCTTTGTATGGCTATGAAGCACCATCCTATAGCACTGTGAAAAACTGGTACAACGAATTCAATCGTGGCCGACGCTCGCTCAAAGACGAATTCCGGGAAGGTCGTCCAAAAACAGCCGTTGTGCCAGAAAACATCGATGCCGTACGTGAACTGATAATGCAAGACCGTCATGTAACATACCTTCAGATAGAGGCATGCCTATACATTTCTCCCACCAGCATACATTCGATATTGCATGAATACCTGGCCGTTAAAAAGGTTTGTTCTCGTTGGATCCCGCACAATTTGACAATCGCTCAAAAAAAGGCTCGTGTGGATTGATGTAAAGAAATGCTGAAAAAATACGATCGCGGTGCTTCAAAAGACGTTTATAAGATCGTCACAGGTGACGAATCATGGATCTATACGTATGAGCCCGAAACAAAACAGCAATCGATCGTGTGGGTCTTCCAAGACGAACCAAATCCAACGAAAGTTGTTCGTGGAAGAAGCACTTCGAAGCAAATGGTTGCCTGTTTCTTCGGCAAAACTGGCCATGTGGCGACTGTTCCGCTTGAGCAACGTAGGACGGTCAATTCTGAGTGGTACACCACCATTTGTTTGCCTGAAGTCTTCGGAGATGCGAGCTTTCACACATCGGCTCAAACCAGCGCCTTTTTGACCGGCTAAAACGTCGAATTGATGGGTCATCCACCGTACAGCCCTGACTTGGCACCCAATGACTTCATTTTATTCCCACACATCAAGAAAGTAATGCGTGGTCAACGATTTTCGTCGCCAGAAGATGCTGTTGAAGCATTCAAAAACCATGTTTTGGAGATGTCTCAATCGGAGTAGAAAAAGTGCTTCGAAAATTGGTTTGAGCGCATGCAAAAGTGTATAAATATTGATGGAGAATGTTTTGAAAAACAATAAAACCATTTTCGTTGATAAATATTCGTGTTTTCATTATTTGGCCAGACATATATATAGCAACCCTCGTATGACACGTTTGTAGGTTTAGCAAAGGTAATTGTGAATGCCAATAATAGACAAATAATTTGCAATACCTAAGATAATATGTAAGCTATCGTATCTTTCAAGTTGGATCGAACTGCGCACGATGTGTCAGTTTGATTAATATCGGTTAAGTGGCTTAGTAGTCTATCGCGGATAAGCAACGTGACACGTAATTATATATATATATTTATTTATATATATATATATATTAAGTTGGTGCACATGTTATATATGTTGGCAATATCAGCCATTTTGGATTGTCAGTTTGTTTTTGACAGATAAAAAGGTTAATCGTGTTTTGGTATGCTCTTCGATTTTTTACTATTCGAAAAAATGGATCAAAGAAACTGTATTAAGTTTTGTGTAAAAAATTAAATTAAATGCGGAAGGACATTTGTAATGTTGACTGTGGCGTTTGGCGAGTCTACAATGAGCAGAACACAAGTTCAATTGTGGTATAATCGGTTTAAGGAAGGCCAAGAAGATGTCAACGGCAATGCTCGTCCCGGTCGCCCGAGCACGTCATCAACCGGTGAAAACATTGAAGAAGTGATGAAAATGATTTTGGATAATCGCCGAACCACTATCAGAGAGGTTGCTGATGATGTTGGCATATCTTTCGGTTTATGTCAAGCAATTTTTACGGATGTTTTAGGCATGAAACGCTTACTTTTTCCTCTTCCCAAAACTGAAGACACCGATGAAAGGAAAGCGTTTTGCTACGATTGAGCAGATAAAAGATAAATCTAAACAGGAGCTATTGGCGATACCAAAAACCACCGTTTCAAAAGTGTTTCGAGGATTGGGAAAAAACGCTGGTATAAGTGTATTATATCTGAGGGGGATTACTTTGTAGGAGGCTAGATAGTTATTGATGAATAAACAAATACTTTAAAATAACGGTTATTTTCTGATCACATCTCTATATGTATAATCGAAATATTTTGATAAGAGCTGACGATTAAAACTCGCCCCACAGCTGCGTTTGATCTGTTACAGTCCTAACTTAGCTTACTAAATATTTTGATTCCTTAGCTAACCAGTGGTGGAGTTGTTATTCAGATGGAGATGGTAGATATATGGCTACAATACTAAACTGTACTTCCTATTATATTTATTTTTTTTTTTATTAGGTTTTTTGTTACAAATATTAAAATTAAGGGATATTTCGCCCGTAATCGTAGTGTATTTAGCTGTGTGTACTATCATTCGGAAGAGCAGAGCTCGAGTCCCGATCTGACCAAAATCCAAAACTATAGAAAATTAGTTTCTTCCTTCAATAGAGAATGTCCAAGGACTCAGTACTCATTCTCCAAAAAGACAGAGCCAAAAAAAAAGCCAAACTGAAATTAAACCATATATGCACTTACATTAAGACCAGAAAGCTTCCGGAAATTGCCATTTAAACTGCCCGCGCTGATTTTTTTCTGCATTTTTTTTTTGCTAAGTTGGTAACACTGTCCTCAATTACCAAGTCAAAAATGAGTACGATCTGTCTACTAGTTTGTTTTCAGCAAACGCCTCAAAATACTCAAATAATACTCTTTGCTGACCGTCTGTTCCGTTGGAACGAATTCATGATGAACCAAACCGCGAATATCGAAAAAAAAACACAATTTCCGGAAACTTTTTTTTCTTAATGTATGTTAAATTATATTGTATATTATAACTAACTAATTAATACCTTTTTTGTGATTTAGATTGAGTATAAAATTATTTAAAAAAGTTGAACAAGTTGTTGCATTGATTATAAAATTTGATAAAATCGGTTGTTGGAAAAAAAACTTTGCGACACAAATGAGAGTATAACTAAGACCATTTAAACTTTATTCAGCTGACTTAGCAGCTGTTGATATTAGCCTGACTTGACTTGACTCAACTAAAACTTAATATTCATTTCAATTGTTTGCAACTTCACTGACATCCATGCATACGTATGTATGGATTTATTTGTCTTGATATGAGGACTTATGGCATTCGATACTAAGCATTTCCTGCTGTGTGCATTCGAAGGGAAAATTAATATGTCACTTAGACATAATTACTTGTACATAAACTAGGGTTCTTAGCGAAATGATAATGGAGTTTCTCCGTTGATATGTAAATTAATTTTAAAGCAAAATTTGAAGTTTCGTACATATTTATACAATACACCTGAAGAATTTCGACAGCCTAATCTCACTTTGCACTTTATCTTTGTGCTCGTATGTAGAGAATTGTACAGTTAAACGAATTATTATACTGGCTGTTCAGAATGATCATAACCTTCAACACCAAAATATTTATCCATTTAATATCTCAGATGCTTCATTTTGCCATGAAATGCTCGTAAAGTAGTAACCGGATAAATTTTATCGTTCTCAGTAAACGACGGAATACACAAATTTAGTTGTATCTATCCACCCAATTGTCTTTGTTTTAATCTTGTTAGACTATTATAACATTACTGAAGAAGAGATAAAATTTATATTCGAAATTTTTACTTAAGATTTAAGCTTTATCCAGGCTTTGTGTCATTATTAACAATATAAGACGTTAGTCTAATTTGCTGATGAGTTCGAATTCAAAACATACCAGCTTCATCTCGGTATATATGTATATCATTGGCGCTTTGTAACCGTTGAAGCGTCTTAATGTTTTTCCAATAAATGGAGGGACCTACAGTTTACACTAAGCCGCCTCCGACCGGCTGATGGTTTTTTGTTTACGAGGAGCCTTTATTTCATATCCGAAATACGATCGTAGGGGTGGACATTCCTTGCCGAGAGGCGACCGCAATTAGAAAATTTAACTTAATTTTTTATTTAAATTAATTTTCCATAATTTTTAGATGTTGGTGGTACCGGGATTTGAACCCGAGCCTACCGAATTTCAGTACGCAATACTAACCACTCGGCTACCGGTGACTATAAATCTTACGCAAAACCCTTCGGAGGAAAAGTTTCAAAAGTACCTATGGGCGATATTGATTATGCGTTAGATTTCAAGGCTGGCATTGTTGTTAGTTCTAAGATAGACGACGATATCTACGACTTCAAAGTTATCAAGTCAACAGTGGCTGTTTATTGGATGAAAGAACATTTTTCATCCTACCCTCATTCGTTGCTAGACCCATTCGCTTCGCTTCCTTATCCAGTCTGGATAAAGCAGAACTCATGGCGCGGTTGTTGAGGCCAATAATGTCAATATTATCGGCTTACGCCAGCAGCTGAACGGTCTTATAGAAGATGGTACCTTCTCTATTCAGATCTGCAGCTCTTATTTTATTTTCATGCTGTCGAAGGCTGCTTTAAAATTGACAAAGAGGTTGTGTGTCGATCCTCTTTTCACAAGTCTTTTCCAAAATTTGGCGCACAGTGAATATTTGGTCAATGGTTGCTTTACCAGGTATGTCTAAAGCCACTGTGCTAAGTCCAATCAGTCTATTGGATACTCTCGATAGGACCTTATATGCGATATTGAGGAGACTGATCACTTGGTAATTAGCGCAGATGCATGGTTCCATTTTTTTGTCGATTGGACAGAGCACACTTATGTTCCACTTGTTGGGTATGCTTTCTTCCGACCAAAAAATGGCTGCTTCAGAGTATTTTCAGACAACGCTAGTACCTAGTGATATTGTAAAGATACTTCAGGACCTTGCATTTGATGATTTCTTATCTAATAATTAGCCTAAAACTAAGATTAGTGACTTCCATGCGGGGTAATATTGATTAAAAAGAGTACGAAGAAGACGAATATCTCTCCCCAAATAAATAGGTGGAATTACAAGTAAACTATTGTACAGTGGAAAGAAATTTCATGATGGCCAATTTTTTTTATGTTTTACCTAAATGCATGCTTTTTTCTGATTTCAGGACAAGCTCAAACGAAAAATTCTATTCTGTTCAAAAGGCAAATATTTTCGTGACTTTCAGATTCATAAGCCATCAAAAGGAAATTGGGCGTAAAAAGTCTAAACATAACCCTGTACGTGCGAGAGTCATTCAGTTCTTTTCGATAGGTGAGGTGCCTGACGCCATTCACTAAAAGTGTCGTTCGTCTGGTGATACGCTCAGCGTCATGTTTCACAAAATTTCTCTGTGCATAATCAGCGTCCCTAACCTCTCTTCTCCGGGTTGTTAACCAAAGATCTACTTATTCGAAAAAATCGTATTTATGGTTCGATTTACTTGAAATTCCGTGGGCTCCACTTAGATTAGTAGGAAGACTACTCTTCTCTCCGTGATCTGGACCAGAGACCCACTTATGCGAAAAAATCGTGTTTATGGTTAGCTTTGCCTGACATTCGATATGTATGTATGTAGGAGGTTTTTTATTTAGATTTGAAGAAAGAAGTCGTGGGGTATACCTATTTCAAATCGATTTCTGTCAAGCCGAACAGAAAATCGGTATTTTTTGTTACGTTTAATATAGAATGGCCATATGTATTTACTACAAATACAGCAATTTGTTAATCATCATAGTTGCATATTGCACCAAGAATTTCTGCTGATTGAAATAGAAATGATGGAAATTTTTGCTAACGAATTAACAATATAAAGGAAAGGAAAGAACATTCGTATAGAGCCATGCAAATTGCTAAGTTGTTTGATGCTGCCGACAGCTAAGGATTGCGAAGCGAACCACAAAAAATAGCGCAAATAAAGAAAGCAAAACGTTTTGCTAACTGCCAAACAATTAAAAAAATAAACGAGGATAGGAATGAATGGAAAATTAAAAACTAACAACTGAAAAACTGGTAACAAAGGGAAGAGAAGTACTGAAAATTACGAAAGTACATAAGCAAAAAAGCAACTCTTCTACAGTGGGATCGTAAGAAGAGGTTTGCTGTAAGCAACGCCATACACGACACAAAGAAATGAACTAGTGACGGATGTCCAGAGCATACTGCATTTATAGAGGAAACACTTCCCCAGTGTGCTGAATGGCAATGAAAATGAAACACCCGGAGATGATGAACCCGATTCATTCATTTGCCCGAATATGATGAAGCTTGAATAACAATAGCCGCTTGAAAAAGTATATGGATTACCGGCCGAGTGTGCTCTGCCCAATCCACAAAAAGTGCGATCACACAGTCTGCGCCAATTACCGTGGGATAAGCTTACTCTATTATATGAAAGACTAAAGCGCACCGTCGTCAAAGTAATTGGATCTTATCAATATGGCTTTAGACCTGGTAAATCAACCTTTGACCGGATATTCACCACGCACCAAATCTTGGAAAAGACCCGTGAAAAGAGGATCGACACACACCACCTCTTCGTCGTTTTTAAACCCGCCTTCGATAGCACGAATAGGAGCTGCCTCTCAGCCGGTATGCCTGAATTTGGTATCCTCTCTGGCGGCCGCAGTAGCCGAGGGGTTAGCATTGCGTACTGCCATTTGGAAGGCACCGGTTCAAATCCTGGTGTCGTACTAACATCCAAAAAAAGTTAGAGAAAATTAATTTAAATAAAAAATTAAGCTAAATTTATAATTGCGGTCGCCCCACGGCAGGAAATATCCACCCCTCCGAGTGTATTTCTGACATGAAATAAAGCTCCTCATAAAAAGCCAAAAAAACATTTTCTAACGTCTTGACTGTCACGGAACTGTCCTTGTACTCCAACGCATAGTCACTCTTGCCAACAGGTGCTACTTTGGACTGCGTAGGCAATTGAAAAGTAAAGTCCTCTCTCGACCGACGAAAACCAATCTCTACAAGTCGCTAATTATTGCCATCCTGCTAAATGGTGGGGAGGCATGTGCGATGACAATATCTGATGAGTTGGCGTTGGGAGTTTTTGAGAGAAAGGTTTTGTGTAAGATTTATGGTCCTCTACGAGTTCTTAACAGTGAATATCACAACCGATGGGGCGATGAGCTGTACGAGATATGAAAAACAAGAAACAGCCGCTGCGCTACGGCTAGGTCATGTTATCCGGATGGATAAGAATACTGCAGCTTTGAAGGTGGAAGCAAAGGAAGAGAAAGGCCTCCACTCCATTGGAAAGATCAGGTAGAAAAGGACCTGGTTGTACTTGGTATTTCCAATTGGCGACAACAGTGTCCTCGCCTGTAAAGAAGAAGAAGAACGCCCGACATAAACTTTTTAAAATGATAATTATTCATAAAAAAAAAAATTATTGCTACCGTTGTGGAAAATGAATAGAAAATCACGCTTGAAAAGTGATTAACAACAACAGTATTTACAATGAAGCATTGTTAAACAACAATAGAAGATATGTAAAATTTACGCCGAGAAGAAGAGCTCAGTCCAATCGATACCAACCGATTTTAATTTCCTCATTATTTTCTGCCATCACAGACAACCGTTGGCTCAACAAACCTAATTCATATGTCATTCACACAGTACAGCTAAGAATAAATAATTACTCTCAAAGGGGTTCTCGCACAATAAAAGCTACGCGCAATGCTATGGAACACCCATTAGCGATAAACTAAGACACAATTCTGTGCTGTTCGATTTGCTTTCACATGCAAATAGCTGCGTACGCTTGTATGTACTAAATATGTACGTATACACACAACTGTAAAAACATCAACAGCAATCGAAGTTGTACTCGTGACATATCAGCTTATGTCAGTGAAGGAAATGACATAAAGAAAGAAATGGAAATAAAAGCGACTGCCAAGCACAACAATCCTGTGACCGAGTGAAAAAAGGAAACTCCTGCGTGTCTTCCTCGAAACTATCAATATTTACATAGTCACAGTCGCTTGCTAGAGCGCCGTGATAAACTGTGCACGAAAGTAGCATTGCTCTCGCCCAAGCTTGGGTATGTGCGTGATCGGAAATGGAAGTGCTTTCTGCTGATGTCGATGAAAAATAGAAAAGAAAAAATACTGAAAAAGGCTACACACAAGCCAGGAAACACCTGCCCACCATTGTATTAAAGCCACAAGGACACGCTAGTCATGCCTGCATGTATGTACATATGTACATATGTAGTTGATAATAAATATGTGCAAAAGTACTTGTGCATGCCTGTTTTGCCAACTGTTGCGGCACCTGTTGTGTAGAATATTTGCATATTTTGCATTCGCTTCTCTATTAGGGTAGTCGGATTGCTTGAATAGGTTTTTTAGCTGCTAGGGAAGCTCAAACAGAATTTTGGAAAACATTTTGCAGCAACATTAATGGAGAGTCAGAAGGACATAGGCTCAAGAAAGTTCTTTCTAAGAGCTCTGTTATACAAAACTACATCCGGAATGGGAAATGGACAACGAAGCTAAAGTACTTTTCATTCCAAAAGAAGGTAGGGTCATGATGTTCAACAGCTTTATGCGCTAAAATTTGCCTTCGAATTACCTCTGAAGGAAGCAATAATCCCACCCTAAAATAAATTCGCTTGATATAGTTTCACATTCATTATGAATCTGTAATAGAAGCTTGATAAGAAATACGTATCTCCTGAGAAACAGGCTCATCGTCCCTGAAATGGGCAGAGCCTGCATAGCCAGACCCCCCAAAGAGCAAGTTAATTTATCTATTTGTTCTACTTCAAAACGCCCTATACAGTAGGCAGGATGTAAACTCTGCAAAAACCGAAAGCCAACACTACTAGAAAGCAAGAAGATCACAGTCTCTACCAATGTCAAATCACTCAGGATAATCTTAGATGTCAAATTTAGCTGTAGACGAAACACGACAGAAAAGCCGACGAAGTCTTTAACTACACTTTACTTAAAAGCAAAAATTATAAGGCTGTATGAGATCACGTGCAACATAACCAGGCTAGATATCGCCAGGGTTAGACACAACACAACAAAAAAAGAACCACGAGAATAGCGAGCCCAGCATTTCCTTTTTCGGTAGCGATTATAGCCGATTTATTTATTACTTCTTTTCGCTGTTTGTCACAAGTTGGAAAGACCAAGTACAGCCAGATCCTCCTCTACATGGTCTCTCTAAAGGAGTGGAGGTCTTCCTCTTCCTCTGTTTCCACAATTGGGTACTGCAGTGTTCTTATCCATCTGGACTACACGATCTAGACAGCGCAGCCGCTGTATCTTGATTCGCTGAACTACGATATGCCAATGTCGCCGCAAAATCTTTGGCAAAACCACTCTCCCGGAAACTCTTAACGTTGACTTATTAGATGCTGTTATCTTCCATCATCGTCCGTGCCTCCGCATCACATAGCAGGACGGGAACCCGGCTTGTAGAGTTTTGTCTTCGTTTGCGGAGAGAGGACTTTACTTTTCAATTGCTTATTCTGTCCAAAGTAGCTCCTGATGGCAAGAGTGGTTTCAAGTTAGACGAAGTTATCTACTGATGCAGATTGCGGCGAGACGTTCATCTACGGAGGTGAATGCCAGTACTCGGGAACGGAATCTCTCTTCCATCACGAATCTGACATAAAATTTGCGCTCCTTTATGTGGCCGAGAAAATCAACCAGTTTTACACTGGCACATTCCCAATTAAGGAACCGGTCATTCCAGATACATTTATGTAGCGAGCCGCTTGCTTCAAGATCGATGCTCGCTCGCAGACGCACCTCTGGTGTACAGACGCTGCATTTAGACTTCAGCGAATCCTTAAGCCGCTGAAGTTTTCTCTCTTTTAGCCGTGACCCAAGGCTTCACATGTGTTGGTTATCGCGTCTTGCACAAGGAATTTAGTATAGCTTCGCGACTCTAACTGCATACCCAGAAGCATGACTACACCGTATTACACCAATTCGGTAGCTACCGAACCTCTACTGATGAAATTTAGACTACCGAAATCCACACTTCCCCTCCGCAGATAGTTCTTGGATGTCTAGTACATTGCCATTAGGATTGGAAACAGTCAATATATCCATATCTATACTGATAGGTCTAAATACTGTACAACTTCAAGCTCAATGACTATAACTCTAACTTCCAAGGAGAGTTTGCGAGCATTACACAAAGTGGCAATTAAGGTCAAATGTCTAAGAACATGCAAAAGGCCAATTAACAGACTATCGCGGGAAAACAGAGTGAATATCACTTGGGTCCCGGGTCCCGGCGGATTACCTGGCTCGTGCGGGCACCGTGGGCAATGTTGCCATCATAAACTGTGTTAGACCTTTCAGCGCCTTCAAATGCTGTCTAAATCAGTAGATCACGGAGGAACACTTAAAGTCTTGGAACACTTCCACCGTAAGGGGTACCCCGAAATTATTGTGTGGTAGAGTAGATTGTAGACAGACTAAACTATTAATAGCATTAAGCAAAATAAAGTTTAGCATTCTTATGAGTGTATTGATGGGGGGTTAGGTGAAGCGGAACCGGCTGAGTGCTAAGCATGCGCAGATCATGACGAATCGTTGAATTTTTGCGAGCATCCACCCTTATGGCGATTCAGGCGTCACATCTTTCCGGATCCAATTTTACGGAGTTGGGTACATATAGTTGGAAGAATTAAATAAGTTTATTAAATCAATGGAAAGTATAGATATATATAAATATACTCGTATATAAATGGCGCTTTGTAACGGCTGAAGTGATTTTCGTCTAATTTGTGATATGCGTCTTGATGTTTTTCCAACAGATGATCGAACCATTTCGTGTACCTTATAAAGGCAACGAGATTTCCAATCTTCTCCACCTCTTCTTCGTCCCTGCAGCTGCGGCAAAAAACAATTAAACAGTATCCAGTTAGTATGCCCGTCGTTATAATAGGGAACCGGTCTAGAAGGATAAGATGTTGAGTCATCTTGAGTCAGCTTCTCTGGTGAAAGCCCGTTTAACGATGTAGTTCGCCGTGGACAGAGGTAAACCAGCATCGTCTGCATGGTGTATTGTGGTCCGCTATGCAATTGCCTGGGATGTTTCTGTGTTCAGGTAGGAGGACAACAGCGGTGCTATATTTAGCAGGCGTTGGTAGTTTCCCACTCGCACCTGTTTGGGATACTCTCGGAGAAAAGATTTTCGAAGCACATACAGGTGGTTGTGTTGTCCAGCTCCTTCGGCACTTTTGTAAGAGATAATATTTTTGTATGTCCTATACTGCAATTCTTCCACGGTTGAGTCGCATTCAGTCTGATTGCAATGCAGCCCACTTGTAGTTTCCCGTATAGGTCCAGAGGAAGGGGTCTTCGAGAGAGTTGATGGAAGTGCTCCTGTTACCAGGGTAGCAACCGTTTATTGAACTCTCTCTAGTTTGCTTTTGAAAGTAATTTTATCGAGTGCCAAAACGGTGACGCCGTAGAATAGGATATCCAGTACACGATACCCGGTCTTAGACTCCATCTTTTTCGTATCGTCGTTATGCAGGCGCAAAGTGCAGTTAAAGCTTTCCTTGACCTTTCTGCTGTGTTCCGGCTCCTGTTAAGTATGCTATCCAGGATTATGCCGAGATACTTTACCTCGGTAGAGAGGGTAAGCTCCATACCCTTTAGTTTAGGTGTCTTAAAAGGAGTCGGTTTGTAGCTTCTAGTAAAAAGAATCATTTCGGTTTTATCTGGGTTGATGTCCAGTCCGCTGTCCTTGCACAAGTTCATAACAATGTAAAGAGCATTTGTATAAGTTTATCCGTCGCTGTTGGGGCAAAGGCATCAGCGTATGACACCACACCACAGCCTGAGCTGTGCAATTTCCTAATCAGTGAGTTTTCTGTTAGACACCACTGCAGTGGCGATACAACTTTTCCTTGAAGGGTTCCTTTTATTGTGTGTCGGGTAATGCTGGCGCTGCCCATCTCTGCAAAGATGATCCTGTTTCTCAGAAGAGACTGTTGGGCTGTTGAAGACCCAATTCTTGAAGAGCCTTTATTACAAATGCAGGAAGAATGTATTGAACACTGCTTCAATGTCGAGGAATATAGCAAGCGTATATTCTTTCAATGCGAGTCCTTTTTCGATGCCTCCGACTAAATCGTGCAGGGCTGTGTCGATAGACTTACCTAGAGTACGCATTTTGCTTCTTCGAGAAGCTCCCTGGGGGTAGATTCAGGCGTATGAAGCTGCCAAGCAGCCTTTCAAAGATTTTAAGAGGAAGCAGGTGAGCCTAATGGGCTGAAAGGACTGCGTGATTGGCTCTTCCTCCTTTTGGGATAAAAATTACCTTGGGCCTAGTCAACGCCTTGGGATTATATCGTTCACGTAGACAGGCCTTGTAAATTATACATACCAGGTGTGTTAGTTGAAATTTGCCGGTTTTTCGATAAAGAAAGCACTTAATTTTTAAAGGAATCTCAAAATTTATTTATTCAAAGTATTGACCATTGGTTTTTACACATTTCGCCCATGTCTCAGGCAAATTATGGATACCATTCCAAAAAAAACTTTTTCTCTTTCGAGGCAAACCATTCGACGAGCCATTTTTCGACTTCTTCAAAATTAGCGAAGTACTGCTCTGCAAGGGAGTGTCCCATTGATGCGAAAAGGTGATAGTCGGACGGGGGGAGGTCTGGAGAGAACGGCGGGAGCGATAATATTTCCCAATTAAGTGTTTTTAATGTGTTTTGCACCAGTTTGACGGTATGAGACGGCGCGTTGTCATGTTGGAAGATAACTTTGCCATGTCCTCGGGCCCATTCCGACCGTTTTTCGATCAACGCATGATTCAAATTGATCTTTCGTTGTCGGCCGCGATCCGTGTTCAGCGTTTCACCAGGTTTTAACAACTCGTAGTACACCACACCACACTGGTCCCACCAAACACAGAACATTGTCTTACGGGCAAAGCGATTTGGCCTTGCAGTCGATGGGCCAGCTTCACCAGGGGAAAGCCATGATTTTTTTCGCTTCGGGTTCTCAAAATAAATCCATTTTTCGTCCCCCGTTACAATTCGATGCAAAAAAGATTTCCTTTCGAATCGTTGAAGCAGCATTTCACAAACGGTTTTTCGATTTTCCATTTGTCTATCGTTCAGCTGGTGTGGCACCCATTTTCCATACTTCTGGATCTTTTCCATGGCTTTTATGGTAAACGTTGGCAAATTGCTCCTCGAGTCACATGTAGTGTTTCTGCCAATTTTTGTTGCGATTGGGTTGGATCAACATGCAATTCCTCGTCTTCGAACTTTTTCGCTGCACCAGGATGTTCATTGTCTGTCAAATCGAAATCTCCACTTTTAAATTGACGAAACCATGTCTCACATGTTCTAATCACTGGAGCATGTTCACCATAAGTTTCTACCAGCAATTGGTGAGCTTCAGCTGCTTTTTTCTTTTGATGAAATAAGAAAAGCAACGAACGCCGCAAATGCGATTTACTTGGAACGAAACTCGACATATTCACTGAGGTAAACAAATATGACGCTATTATTTTGGTGGAATGTGACTTGCGTATTTTTGTAGGTTAATGTCAATAGAAAAAAATTACATACATGCCAAATCATAGAAAATGATACATATTGCTAGCGACATCTACTAGTAAAACCATCAAACTTCAACTAAAACCCCTGGTAGAAGTGGGGATAACATATCCTCAGCCCTCTGTAGTTTGGGGGGGGAAGATACCATTTAGTCCGGGAGAATTGAATTTAACTTAATTTTTATTTAAATTAATTTTTTATAATTTTTGGCCTTCCGTATAGTTAGAGGGAACACAATGCGCCTGCTCTATGGCTTAGATGGTAAAATGTTTATGATTTTCATCACCCTTATTTAATGACAATATTTTTAAAAAGTGCGGAATTGCGCTAAATCTCTGTCCATGGCTGTTCGTGGCTTTATTAATCTAAAGTGAATAATATGTAGGTATATTTTTTCAAACAAAATAAATGCCACTTAGTCTCTTTCTGAAAAAAGTTTATTTGTGTAAAAATCAAAAATCGCAAACACTCGACCCTTCATATTTACTTTGTTTTCATTTGTAAAACTATTTTTTAATTACATTATCTCATGTTACAGTATCCCAGAGATGAACAATAAAATCTGAGCTCGCCAAGCTGGGATCGTTAACATCAATAGCTCATTATTTAATCGGAATCAACCACAATGAAGCAAAGCATTCAATAATTTCCATTAACACAAACGCTACATACATATGTATTGTACATGTGAGTGTATATACGAATATATACCGACACATACGCATATAATTATATACATATGTAATTAAGAGCTGTAGAGGTTATCAGTAGCAAAGGCAAAAATCACTAGTAAACAAAAAATACAATTAATTAGAACAACAACAACATTCATATGAACAAAAAGTATCACAATCTCACTTGGGAGGGATTGAGTGGAAATCAAGAGTAGCTGCCGTAGTAGAATGTGAGCAGTGTTTTGAAGTGCATCGAAAACTATTAAATAGCGAATGTCAGTGAAATTTTCAATTTTATAACAAATATTAAATTAATTTTTATTGCAATTAAAAATCAATTTTGCCAACGCATCCATGAGAGCCGTACATGAAAGCGCGTACAAACCAAAACTGACTGGTGAAACGAAATTCGTTGTAAATATCCGGCCGGTTAACCACAATGGCGCCGCACTCTCCAGCACTATTGCTGCGGCCAACAATAATAACAATAACGCCAGCGCGTCGGAAGTAAATAGAACGGTATCAAGTCAAGAGTCAAGAGTTAAAAGCAGCAGCTCTGGTGTCAACCACATGCTCCTCTCTAAGACGCAGGCAAAATGCCGTCCTATCTGCACCGCTATTTCGCTGATTGCTGCACTTTTACTAATTAGCGGTTCCATTTACCTACATCTGCGACAGAAACCTCATCTCGGCCGTTTGCATCACAATTCGCAGGAGAGGGTTGTTGGTAAGTTTGGGATGCTAAAATCATTAATTATTCATTCGCTAAAATCCATTATTACCTGGTGTAGAATATATTAAGTCAAGTAAAAAACTCGTTCGGCGTTATTGTCCATAGTACTAGTGTTACGTGTCGCATCAAGTCATACTATACGGCACTGAAAACATGTTTATTCGCTCTAAAAGTTTGTTTTTGACAGTTTTTCCATTGATTGACTCAGTTACTTTGTGGGCGCTCGTCAAAGATGGATACCAGCAAAGAGAAAATTCGCTAAATTTTACAATTTTTCTTCGATTATGGCGAAAAAGCAGCCAAAGTGGCTGAAAAATTAATTTAGTTTATGGGTCCGATACTGTAAACGAACGCGTAGCACAAAAGTGGTTTGCTAGGTTCCGTTCCGGTAATTTCGATGTCAAAGATCCACCAAGCGTCGGGAGGCCTGTAGTCGAAAATTGCGATAAAATCATGGAAATAGTGGAAACAGACCGTCGCGTGAGCACTTATTTAATTGCTGAGGAACTAAAGATAAGCCAGAAAACCGTTTGGAACCATTTTCATAACCTTGGATTAAAAAAGAAGCTCGATATTTGGGCGCCACACGAACTAACACAAAAAAACATGATAGACCGAATTTCCATCTGCGAATCGAAATTGACCTATTTCTGAAGCGTTTGGTAACCGGCGATGAAAAGTGGATCACTTACGACAACGTCAAGCGAAATCGGTCGTGGTCGAGACGCGGTGAGCCTGAAGGTTTTGCTGTGTGTTTGGTGGGATTGGCAAGGAATCATCTACTACGAGCTGCTCCCCTATGGGCAAACGCTCAACTCCTTCTACTCCCAACTGGACCGCTTGAAAGCAGCACTCATCCAGAAGAGGTCATCTTTGATCAACAGAGGCCGAATTGTGTTCTATCAGGACAACGCCAGTCCACACACGTCTTTGGTGACTCGTCAGAAGCTCCAGGAGTTCGGATGGCACCAAAAGATTACAATCTTTTCCTGTCCATGGCGAACGCGCTTAATGGTGAGAAGTTGGCCTCAAGAGAGGCCTGTGAAAATTGGCTCTCCGAGTTTTTTGCAAATAGGGAGGCAGCCTTCTACGAGAGGAGTATAATGAAGTTGGCATCTCGTTGGCAACAAGTTTACGAACAAAACGGCGCATATTTGACTTAAATCGGGCAAATGTACACAAAGTTATCATATTTCGAAAAATCAGTAGAAAAAAACGAACGAACTTTTTACTTGACCTAATATTATGGGAAACAATTACCGTTGGCATTGCTTATATGATTGTAGCCGAATTAAGAATAACGGGAAGTCGCTTCTTAACTATTTTAACCATACATTGCCACATTGAGCCAGTCTCTTCTGTATCAAATTATTAAAACGGTGTAGAGATCTTCCATTTTCTCTGCCTCCATCGGCAGGGGAATGCGCCGAATACTTACAGAGCTGAGTACTTTCGTCAATCCAGATGACATGGCCTAGCCAATGTAGCCCCTGTGACAGTGTTATTGATATCTATTTTCGTTCATAGAAAGTCAAAATCGTCTAAAACTTCAAAGTTACACGGTGTTTCCCAAAAATAACCGAACTTTATATTTAAATCATACAACATACAGCGCAATCTATTGAAAATTTACATTCATCCTCTAAAAAAAGATACATTCATCCTCTTTCAAACGCACCTGACTTCATGTAAGTCGGATGACAGATGTAAAAGTGACAGCCAATTCAATAAAACCAAAAGTGTGCTAATGGTTCCAAAAAAATGGAACAAAGAGCAAATATAAAATTTTGTGTCAAACTTGAAAAAAATTGAAATTGAAGTTTAAAAAATAAAAAAAAAAAATGAAAAAAATGAAGCAGCCGTAACCGAGGTACTGAAGAACATTTCTATAAATGACATAAAAAATCTATGCATGCGCTGGTTGATCGTTCCAAAAGTTGTGTTGAGTCAAATGGAACCTATTTTGAATAAATAATAACTTTCAAAGATAATATAATGTGTATTTTACTATTTTATATCCAAAAAGTTCGGTTATTTTTGGGACACACCGTGTATGACTATTAAAAATGACATGGATGATTCGTATAGTCCCCATTCCCTGTCAGATCCTTTCGTTTCACTTCATTAACCAATTTGAAGAGAACAGGAATTACGGAGAGTAAGAGAGTTACTATATGTGAAACCTCGTTTGGTACCGAAATATTCGGAAAGGTTCTTCCCAATTCTTACAGAACCGAATAAGTTTTGCGTGTATACCAAATTCAGACATAGCGATATGGTATATGGGCTACTCTAAAATCGATGAAGAGCTGGTTTGTGTTGATCCTTTTCCCACAAATATTTTCCAAGATAAGGCACATTGTGAATATTTGGTCAAGACCTCCGAAGTCCAAACCAATACTGATAATAAGTTTGTTGATAGTGTGTTTTCATCTTTCCCACAATAAGTTAGAGAAGACCTGATATGCGAAATTTAGGAGGCTTATCCCACGATAAGTGACGAAGACCGCTAGGTCCCACTTCTTATGCGCTGGGCAGCCTACACCAAGGTTGAATGAGTCTAATATGCTTTCAATAATCGATATATCTACTACGCTACAGACCACAAGAACATTGTGTTTCTTACCCACATTGTAAGTGGATGAGCTTTCCTAAAATGCCATTAGTCTGATAAAAAAAGCAGTGTTCTCTAGAATGAAGCTTGAAGATGTATCACAGTGAGATGGAATGCTGTCAAGATTATGTGTAATAGCAGCGCAGGAAAGCACATCCACTTTTAATACACGTGGTCTCGGATGCAGTGGTATCACACACGAGAAGACACGTGTAGTAGCAGAAGTGTTGGCAGGCAGGCATGAGTGAAACTTTGAAAGACCATCTTGAGCTTCGTGAAAAGGATTGACTATCTTCTTTACTATATATAACTGCCGCTTGGTAACCGTTGAAGAGATTTTCGGCCGAGCTCCGTCTCCAATTTGTGGTATGCGGCTTGATGTTTTTCCAACAAATGGGAAGTTCTATAATTTATACTAAGCCGCCTCCGAACGGCTGATGTTTTTTTTATCAGGAGCTTTATTTCATGTCAGAAATACTCCCGAAGGGTTGACATTCCCTGCCAAGGGGCGACCGCAATTAGAAAATTTAGCTTACTTTTTTATTTAAATAAATTTTCTGCAACTTTTTGGACGTTTGGACATTCACTGGCGAATACAGGATCGAAAACTTTCAAAGCTGGAGTATTCTTATCCATGCGGACCACATGCCAGTGCAGCCGTGGTTTCTTGATTCGCTGGACAATATCAATATCGCCGTATACGTGTGTCCGGTGCAGCTCATCATTCCTTCGGTTGAGATATTAGCCACTCCCAACTAAAAGAGGACAATAAATCTTACATAAAACCTTTCTCACGAATACTCCCAAAGCCGACTCATCAGACGTTGACATCGTCCACGCTGTCGCGCCATATAGTAGGACGGGTATGGTGAGCGAATTGTAGAGTCTGTTGGTCTTTGTTTGTCGAGAGAGGCCTTTGCTTTTCAGTTGCCTACTCAGTCCAAAGTAGCAACTTTTGGCAAGAGTAATACTGCGTTAGATTTCCAGGCTGATATTGATTTGACGTGGGAGCCGAGTCGCAAATGCGATGACTGTTTGTGTGATGACAGAAGATATTTCGTCTTGCCCTCATTCACAACCAGACCCATATCTTTCGCTTCCTTATCCAGTTTGGAAAAAGCAGAATTCACGGCGTGGTTGTTCAGGTCAATAATGTCAATGTCATCAGCATACGTCAGCAGCTGCGCACTCTTATAGAAGATTATGCCTTCTCTATACAGCTGTGCAGCTCGTATTATTTTCTCCAACAATAAATTAAAGAAGTAACATCTCGTTTGGTATCGAATAGCACGAACTTTACCCGAGTCAATTTGAACTTCCTACAAATGCCGAACAGGCGTAAGGCGTAGCAGTCAACTAGTATAACTTAAATACAAAAATCTGATCTGGAGGTAAAACAAAGCTGAACAAGCAAATCTAAAAGCTATAAGTAACACGAGGAGGGTCCTTTCCCCGTACGGGTATAATTTTATGTAGGACAATAAGTTTTAATTTAAGCACACATACACAGTAATTTGAGCACCTAAATCCAATAAACAATAGGGCAAAGAACGCCCGCCTAAGCGATAATAACAGCATTTTTACAAAAACAAATATCCGCAACGTCATCACTATAAATAGTTTGAACATTTATCTATATGTAGCTATTTTACATAATCTCTTGTGAAATATGTTCTGTCCCTACAAAATGCTCAATAACTACACCAATAATGATGCCTTCAGCAGGGCAAATAATGACCATGTTGTGGCTACTTTACCAGCGCTTAACAAGTGGCTAGCAAAGCACTCACACACAATGATTTCCATGTCAAAAACCTTAATACAACACAATTTCAATCTCATCCGCAGCATCAACACCTGAAGCCATCAAAGTTCCTACCTCTGCAACCGCACCTCTAATGGCAAGCGCATCCTTGCCTGAAGCAACAACAGAAAGTGACTCTTTCACAGCTTCCGCTACTATGGCGAAAACTTCTGCAACAACAGCAAAAGATTCAACTGAAACATCATCACGAGTATGGCAAATTATGAATGGAGGTGGTGGCGCACGGCACATAACCGAAGCTTGTATGCAATGCATATGCCGAACGGCAACGGAGTACCGTCCTGCTGTGTGCGGCAACAATATGGACTGTGGCGTTTTTCGCATATCCCGACCCTATTGGTTAGATGCCGGTATGCCAGCACTTGAGGGCGATGAAGGCAGCACCGATAATACGAACACAAGTAAGCCACTTTTATGGTATATGTTGATATTCATTGAAAGCTTTATGGAGCTAAGTAGAAGACATTGGCGATTTGTTTGGTTTACACGGCTGCATTTCACGTTTTCAATATTTGTATTATTTATGTATCTCAAAAATAATTTAAAAAGTTAGAAGTAGTTTGAAATTTTTATTAAATCAAGAATTTGAAACAGGTGGCAAGATCCATAAAGATTTGACTTGCGTTTGACTTGAGCACAACGGCCGCCCGAACCACAAGTGAAATATTGTTAAATAAAAAAGTATCATATTTTTGTAGAAAATTTTTCTGGTACAGATATTGACCATTATTATTTTAGACCTTCTGCTATTTTCCGGTTAGATTCATAATGCCATCAGTGGAGTTCTTCTGTGATTTAAGGGTGAGAAACTCGGCAAATGATTTCCAACCATTTTTTGTCGGCCAACCATCAATAGAGAGTTTTGCAGAGGCGGAATCAGATATTGCAGTGGCCTTACCAATACGAGATATAATTTTGAATAGCCTGCTATTCCGGTAGATGTCATTTTTGAAACAGTAATTTTTTGACATTTGACAAGTAAATATTGGTGTAGTTAAAAGAAATCCATTATTTTTGCCTTAAATTTAATGGTTTAATCTTTTCTTTTGGAACCATTAGACCAAACGGTTCTTTATGTTATCTTTAGTTCTTGGGCAATCGAAACAGTGCTTACATGACGGTCGGACTCATCAATGTCTATAATTTTATCGCCATTTTCGGCAATTGGCCTTCTACTCCGTGAAGCCTAAGAATTTTTCACATCAAAATTACCGGAGGGAAATCGAAATTGTGCATGATTGACTGTAACAGTATCAGGACCATAAACGCTATTCATATTTTCAGCCGCATGGCTTGCGTTTTTGACCTTATCGAATCAAAACTGTAAAATATAGCGTATTTTCTCTTTGCTAGTGTCCATCTTTGACGCACGCTCAAACAAAACTGAATCAACCAATCACAAAATTTTCAGTAAAGCTTTTTTAGTACGAATTGCCATCTTTTTAACGCTATCCAGCCGAACCTGATCGGACCTATACAACGCTAGATGCAGATAAATAACGCCATCTATTGGAAAAATAATGGATTTTCTTTTACTATACCTAATACAATGTACAATACAGAATTTGGTCGAAATTTTGGTCGGAGCTGTTAGATCAAGTTAATAATGTGAAAAATGAAACACATGCATGACTCTTAAGAACAAAATATTGCTGCTGTAGGTCAAAGTGTGAAGAAACCCAGGTTTGTCCCTTACTCGTCATTATTTGGAATTTCACAAACATCATTATGCCGTATTTTCCATAAAGACTTGGGCCTTAGGACTTAAAGTGTTCAGCTAACATAATAATTCAAGCCGGCTGATCATCAGCTACATCGTATTAATGCTGATTGGGTCCTTAAAATGGATGAAAATAATGCGTAATTTCATCGAAAAATCATCCACCTCGATGGCTACGTCAATAACAAAACCTGTCCCATCTGGGGCTCGGTAAACCTAAGATTTATTGTTTAAAAGCATCTCCATCCTCAACGTGTAACTGCTTGGTGGAGCTTATGGTCCGGCGGGGTCATTGGGTTTTACTTCGGTATTGTTCTCGAAACTCGAAACCCTCGATCTTTTAAAGTAAAAATATCCGGACAGTGTGATCTCCAGAAGATATGATCGCAATTGGACATAGGGATCTTGTGATTTAACACCTTGCGACTTATACCTTTGAAACAATTTGAAAAATATGATCTCCGCCAATAGGCCAACATCGATTCAAGGCCTCAAAGATAGAACCTATTAAGCTATTGTGGGCATACAGCAGCCACTTTGCGATTTGGTGATGGAAAATTTCACAAAGGATACGGTCCTGTAAGGGACCAAACTTCCTAACCAAGCTTCGATTAAAAAAATGTCACGTGAATGTCTCCGCTATCTTCTGACAGCTTTGATGCTGGTCTTATTTCGACAGTTGCAGAAATTCATTGGTGTTTGGCATGATTAACCGACAATAACAAAATTTCCGGACTGTTATCGAGTACGCCACTCTTGTGTTCGGCTTTCACTTACAGCACTCGGAGACGTTTTTTTTTGCCCATCTGTGCACATTCAATTGGCTATGTAGCACTTGCCATTGCCACTTAAAAGGTGACGAGGGTGCGACCCGCAGTGAATGTGAAACGATAAATATAAGCACGTAATCACCTAACCATGAATTAGGGGCTTAAAATGCATTATACCTATATTTTGTTCTTTATTTTACACACGAACTTTCCCACCTGAATTTATGGTATAATTTATTTTCTGCTCTACTTTCAGCTTATGGCCACTGCGTGAACAATATGTACTGTGCGACACGTGTTGTTGCTGCCTACATCAACAAATATGCACGCGATTGCAATCGTAACGGTGTAATCGATTGTCGAGATCACATTGCACTGCATCTTCTAGGGCCTACAGGGTGTGTACAGTCCGAGGGAGTTTTATCGCAGGTATTTGCGCGTCGAATGGAGGACTGTTTCGCTGAATATGATTGAGAGTCGTCACAGGGTGGGGGAGGGTCAGTGAATTTGTTAAAGAGCAATACTCAGTAAAAATGACTTTATATATCCATACATGCACTTATTTGCAATATGTAATTAATTTTAAGCGGTTCCTTGGTACGTTTCGTTACACCAAAACAAATACATAAAAAAAGTAAAAAATCCTGGAATTATTTTATATTAAGATTTCAATCCTTTGTTTTATTTCAAGAGTTTGGATTATATTTTTATAGAATATTGACTTATATTTAACATTACCAAGGAACTCCCGAATGGTTCATCATCTAGACGGAAATTTCCAACAAAGTCCTTGGGCAATCACCTCAAGCAAATAATGCAATTTTTGAATTTTTGTCAATTACATTCTAGCAGTTTCCAATACGAATTTGCAGTCTTTCCACTGGCCACAAAATATATTTTTCAAACATTGCTACAAGTTACAATCCTCTTCAAAACCTTTTTGAATTAGCGCTATTTTTATTTATATATTTTAATATTTAATCAGCACCATAATCCCCGGATATAGCATCTTATGATTTCTGGTTTCTGGTTAATTCCAAAAATTAAAAGAAATTAAAAGAAAAGTTCTCTACTAGCAACGAAGAGATAATTAATGCGGTTAATGCTGAACTTGATAGGCTTAAAATTAAATTTATTAAAGTTGCGACAAATCCACCGGATTCGAAGCTAAGAAAAATATTGCCGTTATCGCCCTTGTGTGTAGAGGAAATTGTGAGTGCTAAGCGAACGAAGGTATGCTATTTATTTTTGTTAAGCGATCAGTACAAATTTAATTAGAGATTTTATTTATTAATTAGGCTTAGCTGATCTGGTTTCAAAGAGCAAATAAACTAAATTTATTTCACATCTTGCCCAACGTTTCGCTAAATATTTTAGCATTTCAGGGGCTCAGATATCAAACAGCTGCATGTTTTTTAAAAAACAGTGTCATACAGTTTGTGATTAATACCATAATGTAAGGCAGCTTAATTGATACTCAATTATTATAATGAAAGTTTCAAATATTTGGTTGGTCCCTTGCCGCCAGTCTTTGGGAGTTCGAAATTGAGCAAATACGAGTATGAAATTCAGTGGATACATTTTTGTTAGGATTTATTTGCAGTTATTTCAAAATGGTGCTTAGATTTCGAGATTATCGAACGGAACAAGAACTTTGTAGAGCTTGAGAGCTACTTTGTTACGTGGTCCGAAAGTGAAGATGACGTCGATTTTCCTGTTGACGACAGAGATCTAGACTCCGATTTTGATTTTTCAGCTGCTTTGCGTAATAATGAACTAGAAGTCGATGAAAGAATAGGAGGAACTTGTGAAATTGAAGGGGTTGAAATGGCAAATGCAATGGTCAATCTCGTTAAAGGCAATCAAAATATTTCAGAAGATGTGGAACTAGATCGATTTAAAAATTATTATCATTCACACAAAATACATTACTTACACATTGAACATCGATTCCGTTGATTGTATACCTGCGAACACAAGGTATCTGTTCACTTGGAACCGTTCGACGCCCACGATTTCCGCTAAGCAAATTACCGCAGAGGTGACTATTAAGAGTATGTTGGAACGTTTAACGGTATTGACGTCGCAACGGTAGTATGGTGTGATAACAAAGTTGTAAAATATATAAATATATAATAAAAAGGATAAGATGGTAGAAAGCAATCGATGCCCCAATATCGTTCATGAATGATAGTGAATGAATTCATGATTCTTAAATGCCTTTTCTAATAATTTTATACTTAGCAATTGCAACATTAAAAAAAAAAAATAAAAAATAAATAAAAGGTCTTTCATACAAGACTTGTTTTCATAGTTTGTAAGTCTGGATGCCCAAAGGTTTCTGCAGAAACCATCCGGTTTTTTTTTCTGCTAGTTTAGCTTAGTGTTGCTTATTGGCAAAACTCCAGAACAATCTTTGTTTAGAACCGCAACATTTAGATCATACATTTTTTTCAGAGCAAGAAAACCAGGATATTAAGTGTTAGTTTAAAAATACATTTTTCTTATTGTGGCCAGGCCACGGCAGTGAGCGCCAACCCTTTCGAGTGTATTTCTGATAAAAAGCTGTTGATAAAAATCCATCATCCATCCGGTGTTCGTAGGCGGCTTAAAACAAATTGTAGGCTCTTTCATTTGGTGGAAAAAAACATGAAAATCTTCACAACAAATTAGAGGAGGAGCACAGTTGAGAGTCTCGTTTTAATTTTATTCACTCAAAACAATTCAGCGAAAGGTTTGAGAAGCATTAAAAAATCAAGAAACCCTGCCTCAGGAAGAAACTATGATAACCCGACTTGATTTTGCCCAAAAATAGTATAACAATTCATTAACCTGCTGGCAGATTTGGAGTGATGAAAGTAAGTTTCAGCTAAAAAGCACAAAAAGAAAAATAAAAGAATGGAAAAAGAATAATGAGAGATTATAGCCTAAGTGTTTGTAAGCAGAATTAAATTCGGAGAGGAAAATGGGTTGGTATGGGGCTGTTTCAGCTTGTGCGAATACGGTGGTTGAGGCATGATAACGGTTTTATTTTTGGGCAAAACTCATGCACAAGCATCGATGTGTGAGCTGGTGCGTTATCATGGTGCCAAATCCATGATTGTTTTTTCCACAATTCCGCACGTTTCATGCCTAAAACATCCATAAAAATTACTTGACGTGCTCGGGCGACCAGGACGAGCATTGTCATTGGCATCCTCTCGGACTTCCTTAAACCGGTTATACCACAATTGAACTTGTGTTTTGCTCATAGTAGACTCACCAAACGCCACAGTCAACATTTCGAATGTCCTTGTTTCTGATGCGAAACCTTAACCGCTGATAGTGCTTGATAGTGGGCTGGGCATTGATAAGAATGTTCACCATTTTCAGAAAGAATATTCCGTGAGCCGTGAGATCGCAACCAGATGCGAGCTATTTTTTAATGAAATTTGCACTATATTGCGCATTAAGACACACCATTGCATTTGTAATTAGCTCTTTGGTTTACGCATAAGTACATAGTGTTCTGGATTCAATTAGCAAAACACATTTGCTTCTTTTGGCCAGTGCTAGCATTACGAGGAGTCTTTTCAAGGTCAAGTATGAAAGGTTTGCTTTGCTTATACAACAACTTGCCTGCAACCACTTACGCGAGCCAACACAAGTGCATACACGTACTTAATGGAATGGTACTTAACATATGTATGTATGTATGTATGTATGTATGAGCAAGCATCTGCGCTTTCACATATGGAAGTTGTTCACACATTTATGAGTGTACAGACGTCAGATTAAAGCTGATATCAGTATGATTACACGGAAGTGCAGCACTTTTAGCACATTTTGGCAGCTCGGCATCTATACCTTCGGTATTTCAACATTTAATAACCCTGTCGGTTTTTAGCCGATTTTGACAAATGAGCGAGATTTATTTAGGTTATACTTTGCCATTTATCTCGAATCAGTTTTAGAACACAATATCGATTAAATGACCACCTTCATTCGATACACAAAAATCAGCTCTTTTTCGCGCACACTCAAAGTGCGCCAACATCCAATGAAAGCGTGTGCCGTCGACGGTATCTACAACTTTGAAAAAAATAATGGTCCGATGATGGTTTTTGAGCACACTCCGGCCCAAACAGTGACTTTTCGAACGTGCCGTGGTGTTTCGTGAATGACGTGTGGGTTTTCTGCTCCGCAAACTCGATAGTTTGGTATATTGACTCCGTCGGAGAGAAATGAGATGAAATGAGCTTCATCCGTCATCAAAATTTTATCTCAAAAATCAGGCTCAGCATCGATCATTCTTGCGACAGCATTCCCATACAGACAGATTTGGATTATCGGCAACACTGTCTCTGACCGCTTCAATAACTTTACTGGAGTGCTTCGGCCGCCGGCGAAAGTGACACTGGAGAATTGCTACAGAACCATACTCGATGAAATTTTTCACCAAACTACATATTGCCTTGTCTGAAGGTGCTGAATGTCTACCATATTTTTTACAATAAGCACGCACTGTTTTCACAACTGGTTGAGTGTTTTCAATGTAAAGTTCTACAATTTCAGCGCGTTCTTTCGGTATGTATTAGCTCTTGGTTAAAATGGCACTAAATGACGTTTCAGAATCATACACATTTGTCAAAATCGACCGATCTATTCAATGTGGAAATACAATGTTATATAAATTATTTGGACTACCACAAAATATGGTACATATGTATGTACATAAATAAATTGTTTTATTCCAAAGATATTCAATTGAGAATTTTCGACTGATTTTCTCCTACAATTCATGGTTTGAATTCAAATTATATAAATTTCACTAGTTCATATACTATTTATTTCACTCACTAAAGTTTTTTCTTAATCGTTCTCGTTTGCCATAGAGAAAATCATACATATATGGTACATACATACATATGTACAGCTAAGTGCATAACCGCCAGTATCATACGAGTATTTGCGCTTTTTACTATCGAAGTCCCAATGCAATTGTAGAAAAATATTTTACTACTCAAATTAGAAAATACAAACAGCTGTACAGGGCTATCCATTTCATGGTTTCAAAAGTACAGTGCTGAATTTTGATATCTCTTTTAGTTAAAAGTCAGGCATTTATGAAAATTGGTTATTCAAATGTGGTAAAGTTTCGTGCTTTAAGAGGAGATTATGATGCGCATAATCATCCAACTAAGAATGCTTCTTATGAGCGCTGCCCCCGCCACTACATCAAATTTGTGCTTGGCGACTTCAACGCCAGGGTCGGCAAAGAGGGTATCTTCGTCACAACTGTCGGTAAATTCAGCCTGCATGACGAAACATCCACTCGTCTTGCACACCTGCTTTCTGAAAGCACTCATCAGCAACTTGATATAAGGGAACTGTGAAACGGCACCTAAAACTCCTATACGTACCGCCGCTACGGATACAATTGGTTTTCTGCAATTCCAGAAAAAAAGGTGGTACGATGTGGATTGCCGAACTGCAGTGGAGAGAAAACAAACTGCCCACCTCGTAACCTTGCGATCGACCACAACACGTTCGGGATGGGATAGATACCGGGAGCTAAAGATAGAAGCAAATATACGGCAAATTACGGAAGGTTTCAAGATCGTACCAAGCTCTTGAAGACCCAGAAGAGTGATCTAGTGATGAATACCAATATTATATTTAATCTGTGGAGGGAACACTTATCCAGCCTGCTGGATGGCAGTGAAAATGAAAATCCCAGAGATTGTGAACCCGAAATCACAATCGATGACGATGGAAAAGTCGTTCCACTACCCGACTATGACGAGTTTCGAACAACAAAGCGGTTGGAACTGACGGTCGGTCGGCAGAGCTATTCAAATACGGCGGTGAAGAACTGATCAGGTGCATGCATCAGCTTCTTTGCCAAATATGGTCTGATGAAAGCATGCACGACGATTGGAACTTAAGTGTACTCTACCCAATCAACAAAAAGGGCGATCCCACAGTCAGCGTCAGCTACTATTGAACGTCCCGGGAATACGTAAATAAGCAAAATTGTCGTGTTTTGGGATCCGAGGATCCTCAAATAAATGAAGAGCTGCAATTGCACCCAAAATAAACTTTCTATCTGGTACGCTCTTTGGTCCGGAGGTGTGATTGGAACTTACTTCTTTGCAAACTATAGCAGCGAGACTGTTACTGTCAATTCAGAGCGTTTTTTTTTTTGTCTGGCCTGCATGTGAAGAACACGACTTGGACAAAATGTGGGTTCAACAGGTCCCACAATACGAATGATTATGGGCTGGGATACCAATATGTGCCAAACAATGATCAAACAATTCCCAAAAGGATCAAAGTTTGCAAAAATTGACGAGTCGGTAATTCGGTTTCACATTTTCATTATGTCAAGGTTCAAACTTTATAATAAAGTGGAATTTCATGATGATATCCCAAAATAGATAGCCCTGTACAAAGTCGATTTTACATACTGCATGGCTATGATAGAAAGAAAGAAAGGAAACTTCGCTCAACAAATTTGATCCACAACTACGAATATTTGGTAGTTGTAGTATTTTCAATGTAATATACATTGTATGTATGTATGTACATTGAATCAACCATAGGGGCAGAAGGTGGATAAAACTACACAGTCTCTACTCATGGGATAAGCTTAAAATGTTGGTAAAGTGAGAAAATGAAATTCTTAAGCTTGCAGCTTTTTTTATTTAAAATTGTTTAGTTAACTTCGCTGGAAATTAAAACTGTGAAATAAATACGAATTTATGACTAAGAGTTGAAATAAACATATACGAGGGGATTAACAAAAGTTCGGTCAGTTGGTGACTTTCAATTTGTTTTTGTTAAATCTAAAATTACCAAATCCTTTGCAACTACTTTATTAGTCTTCCTTTCAAAGCTTAGAATGATCGGCTGAAATGGAGACGAGAAAACGCAAGATAGCTGAGGATAGGTCAGACGAAATTCTCTTCGAGTTTCGGCGTAATTTACAATCAATACAAATATTCACTGAATGCCGAATTGCATATGGAACGATTTCACCGTCTTTAATTACCATTTCTAAGTGATTCCGAAGATTCCAGACCGGACATTTTTCCGTAGAAGGTCGACCAAAATCTTCCACTGAAGACGTCACTGTAGCTCTGGCGAAGTCCAAAATTGACGAAGATCTACGATTGACACAAGAAATAATTGTTAATGAATTGGGTTTGAATGCCATGGCTGTATCGTGAATATTAAGTAATCATCTGGGATACACTAAGAAATCAGCTCGATGTGGTACCACGAATTTTAAATGAAGCATAAAAGAGGCTCGAGTGCATTTTACTAAATTTTTCCCTACCAAATTTAAAAATGGTCAATCTAGCAACTTTGGTAAAGTCGTTATTTGTGACAAATCTTGGTTCTATAAGTACGATCCAGAAACCAAACAGAGGTCAATGGTATGGAACCCAACAGGAATAAACTCACCCGCAAATCTAAGCAACAAAAATCGGCAGCAAAAGTAACGATATCAGTTTACTTCCAAGGGTCAGACGGTAACTAAAAAATGATACACCGAAAATTGAAAAAAAAAAGTTTACAGGAAAGGTCCTTAACAGCAACGAGGAGATAATTAATGCTGTTAGTGCTGAACTTGATAAGCCTGAAAAGCAAGATTTTGAAGACTGTTTTTAGAAGTGGATCTATAGGCTTAGAAATGCATTGAAATAAACGGCGATTATGCAGAGAAGATAAAAAAGACGAAGAGTACGAATAAATACAAATATAGTTTTTATTGTTCAACTTACCGAACTTTTGTTAATCCCCTCGTATTGTATATATATAAACAAAAAGTTTCAGATTGAAAAGGAGTAATCAAGAAATTCCCTCAAGTAAACACAAATTAGTTAATAATAAAAAAAATAACTTAAAATTGAAACTGTTTCCCAGCAAAACAAAAAACATAAAAAAATCTCACTTGCATAAAAAGCGAAAATGGCAGCCAAGAATCAAAGAGTGTATAAACTGAAACTTCCTGGCAGTATTAGAAAAGCTTAAAAAGTGGAATGAAGAGAGCTGTGAAAACATGCAAACCTAGACAAACGCTTATACACGTATGTACGCATATATGTTTGTCTCTGTTAATATGTCAAGTGAATCGGCCAAAAAATAACGGAAACAGTGCCGCCTCTAGTCCTCTAGATGCCATTATTTGTACCTGAACTTATTATTGTAGACAACTTATTGCCATGGAGATCACATAAAAGGGGAAAATTTTTGATTGCCATTCACATGGGAGGGCCAGGAAAGATTATTTTACATTGGTTCAAGCCGCTCACCACTTTCGGTTTTATAACAGGATAGCCAAAAAATCAGCCTTCGGGAAGTGAGCTACGGTTGTGCATAGGTTATCGAAGTTACTACATTGAAAATCTGCAACTACAACGTCCGGTACTATAATTTGAAAGGCAGGTCTACCCACTGATATATATGATTACTAAAATTAAAGCTGGCATTATCGAGATCCAAGAAGTGTGATGGACTTAACAAAGACGAAAGAGATTAGGCTGAAGAACGATGTGAGACACCAATGAGCACTGCCCCCGGCACGGTGTCAAAATCGTGATTAGCGACTTTAATACCAGGGTGGACAAAAAAGGTAGCTTCGGCACAACATTTGGAAAATTTAGCCTCCATTACAAAACAACAAGTAAATTAATCAAGCTACGCCTCTATCGCCGGATCGAAAATCGCGCAATCAAATCGGTTTTATTGCGATAGAAGGAAAGCATTTCTCCAGTGTTGTTGATGTGAGTACATCCCGAGGACGTAACATCGACTCGGATCTCAGAGTAACTTAACACAGCGAATATATACATCAGTCTCTGTGCAGCGAAGAATACTCATCAACAAACACAAGGAAGGCACGATATCGAGAAGCTGATATCACAGCAGAGAGCTAGGTGGTACTACTTTATGAAAGCACTCATCAGAAACTCGAGACAAGGAAACTGTGGAATGGTGTTACAAGCTCCCTACGTACCGCCACTATATAAGCAAATTGTTTTTGAAATTGTCGGAAGAAGCACTGGTGCGATGAAGGGTGTTGAACTGCAGAGGTGAGAAACCTCATAACGTTGCGATTAATCAAAACTCCGGCGGGATGAGGTATAGATACCGAAAGCTGAAGAGGGAAGCAAAACGTGTTTGCGAACTAAAAAAAACTTGGCCATTCGGAGGCGACTTTGAATAAACTATAGGTCTCTCCAGGTGTTGGAAAACATCGGGAAGTACACCACATATTGAATGATGATCTCGGCCAAAAATCGTTTCAGCGTTTTTAAAGCGTCAATTGTATAATTTTGAGTCGTTTGCGCGAAAATATCCTTCGTAAACGGCCGGAATGGTGGGCTAACAATTTCCGGAAATTTTCATGGCGTTTATGCGCCATCACACCGAGCTGTAGTTGTGAACGATTTTAAGACAAAAAACTCGTTCAATACCATCGATCAAACACCGTCTTCACCGGATTTGACGCCATGAGACTTTTTTTGTTTCCAAAACTCAAGTTACCACTCCGTGCCACCCGTTTCGACTCGATTGAGGCCGTGAAAGAAAATACGCAGAGGAAACAGAGGTCGACTGATTTCAACAGCTGCTGTAGACAAACTGGTTGATAGATCGCGCTTATTCTCGGTATAGTAATTAAGGACAGTGCTACCAACTTAACAAAAAAAAGTGCTAAAGCACGGACAGTTTAAAAGGCAATTGGAAAGTTTCTGGTCTTAATGTATAGCTTTAAATGTTCATGAAAGATATAACAAGAAAGGACCGAAATAAGTGAGTATGAAGGGCTTAAAAATCTGGTCGACAAGGGCTGGACGATAGAGATGTAGCGATTGACAGAAGCTTTCAAGACCGGAACATACTCATGTAGAAACTATAGGGGTAGTCTCGAGCTCGCTGCTCAGAGCATACTGAGTTTATGGAAGAAAAACTTCTTCAGCTCACTGAGTGGGAGTGAAAGTGTAGTAGGAGTTGATGAAACCGACGGCCGGTCGAAAGCATGTCCGACAATTTGAACCTAAATGTGCTCTGCCCAGACCATAAGAAGAAGGACAACACAGTTTGCGTCATTTAGAATTAGAAGTGAATAAAGTGACAAGATATCTACGCTATCGAATTCTATGGCTATGGGAGTCAGCCAAACTCCCTCGATAGTAAATCAAATATATTTCTATACAAATATGCATGAAGTCCTTAGCTGACTGACTTTGCAAACATCTCGTTGGCGATAGCTTGGCCAGACACTGGATAAGAAAACACAGCAATGACAATTCTTCAATCAGCGATAGTCATCATCATAACAACCAGCTTCGCTCATATTCTTGTGTATATATGTATGTACATATGTACATATGTACATATGAATGTGTATATTTCTACAATCGCCAACGCATCATTTGCCAGCGATGCTCGCTTGGCGACCCTCTAGGCAGTCGTCATATGCTGCGCTGACGCATTGCTATGCTAACAAAATTAAATTAAAATCATCATCAAATAAAAATATTGCATTAAATGTTAAACCAGTTACATTGGAACAGTAACTACATATGGATGGTCGTAGCTGAATTGCAATGAGGATTGAGTGCTTTCCACACATTCGAAGATTCAATGATATACATTTGAGTGTTTATACAATATACATACATATGTAAGTATGTAGCTTTGCAGATATCCTTATGTAGCAGTTGTTCAAATATTTTATTTATGACCGTTACTATGATTACATGGCAATAATTAAGTTATCGGTGTTGTTGTTGTGATGTTGATTGTGGGTGGAAAGGGCTTGCATTACGCACGTGTTCTTCCGGTTATGTCGCAGCCACTCGACTTGTGATCTGTCATAATCAATTTTTGCCATAATTATTTGTGAATGCCAGCGCCATGGGATAATGAAAAAAAAAAAACAACAGAAACTCAATTTTGTCGGGCATGCTCATACATATATTTATGATGGGCAAGTATATACGCATCTATGTTTGCAGCTATACAGGTGTTGTACATACAAATAAGAGTATTGAAAGTACACTCACCGTTTTCGCAGTAACGAACGCACAGACACTTATACGCACTCATACGCACTTGGTTATGGGAGTAAATAAATTGTTTTTTTTTTTTGTTTTTTGTTTTTGTTTCAATCAATTTCGTCTCTGTTGTTAACATCTCTGATGTCCGCATCGCCCACCGTTTCTTTGACACTTGGTGCATGCCTCCAATTGTAGTTGTTGCTTTTTTTGCAGACACTTTGTTATTGGTGTTATAGTTTCATTAATTTTTTTAACATCTCTTTTGCTCATTAAAGTGCACTTTCAGTGTAGTACATCGTAGTACATCGCAATTAATTAAAATCATTTGCTAGTTGTAAGAGCGTATAATAAATATTTATTTTCCACCTTCGCTGCCAGAGCAACAGGAAACTTAATTAAATTCAATTTTATGCAAAATTGCAGATGAGCAAAAGACACGTAGGGTTAATGGAAAAAGTCTTTTAGTTTTTCTATTTTTTTTTTTTTTTTGAAGAACCGAAAGACATATGACCTGACCTTTCAAGCCATAATTAATTCAGAAGTTCATGAATCCGTAACTCAAAGTGTATACAATTGGCGCTTTGTAACTACTGTAGTTATGTACTTTCGGCCGAGCTCCTTCTCCAATTCGTGGTGTGCTTCTTGATATTATTCCAAGAAGTGGAATACCCTCCGGTTTACACACGGTCTTCCAGGAAGAGGCGTTATTTTTATATTCAAAGAGAACTGAAATTTTTGAGATGAATGATCGGATGTTTACTTAAATTTAAAGAGGAAGGTATACCAATATTAATGGAAACCAATACCAGCCAAATGGCCGACATGGCTAGTCTTACAGGACCGTATCCTTTTTATGAAACTTTTCATCATCAAATCGCAAAGTGGCTACTGTATGCCCTCAATAGCTTCACGAATTCTATCTTTGAGGTCTGGAATCGAGGTTGGCTTGTTTGCGTAGACCCTATATTTCACGTGGACTCAAAGCAAAAATTCGCAAGGTGTTACATCACAAGATCTTGGTGCCATCGAGATTTCGATTTGACAGACAATGAACATCCTGGTGCAGCGAAAAAGTTCGAAGACGAGGAATTGCATGTTGATCCAACCCAATCGCAACAAAAATTGGAAGAAACACTACATGTGACTTGAGGAGCAATTTGCCAACGTTTACCATAAAAGCCATGGGAAAGATCCAGAAGTATGGAAAATGGGTGACACACTAGCTGAACGATAGACAAATGGAAAATCGAAAAACCGTTTGTGAAATGCTGCTTCAACGATTCGAAAGGAAATCTTTTCTGTATCGAATTGTCACGGGGGACGAAAAATGGATTTATTTTGAGAACCCGAAGCGAAAAAGATCATGGCTTTCCCCTGGTGAGGCTGGCCCATCGACTGCAAGGCCAAATCGCTTTGGCCGTAAGACAATGCTCTGTGTTTGGTGGGACCAGTGTGGTGTGGTGTACTACGAGTTGTTAAAACCTGGTGAAACGGTGAACACGGATTGCTACCGACAACAAATGATCAATTTGAATCGTGCGTTGATCGAAAAACGGTCGGAATGGGCCCGAAGACATGGCAAAGTTATCTTGCAACATGACAACGCGCCGTCTCATACCGCTAAACTGGTGAAAGACACATTAAAAACACTTAATTGGGAAATATTATCGCACCCGCCGTACTCTCCAGACCTCGCCCCGTCCGACTATCACCTTTTCGCATCGATGGGAAACTCCCTTGCAGAGCAGTGCTTCGCTAATTTTGAAGAAGTCGAAAAATGGCTCGTCGAATGGTTTTCCTCGAAAGAGAAAAACTTTTTTTGGAATGGTATCCATAATTTGTCTGAGAGATGGGCGAAATGTGTAGAAACCAATGGTCAATACTTTGAATAAAAAAATTTTGAGATTCCTCCGAAAATTAAGTGTTTTCTTTATCGATAAAACCGGAAAATTTCAACTGTACTTGTCCCAACTGCTGAATTCCTTCCACCAATTTCTGTATTGCGGTCCGAAAAAGAGCTTCAAGATGGCCGAAATATGTTTTAGTTTTATGAACCGCCTCTGCCAGGCTTTCCCAATTTGTATAGTAAAATTTAATAATTTCAGGCAAGCTAATCAAATAACACTTATAATTGGGAAACATTGACATTAGTCCACTTCCCGAAGAGAGGAATAGTCCGACTATTTGAATAGACGAGACACCGGCTCACTCTCCGGAGAGTAGAGTAGTTCGACTTTTTTAATAGATCGGTTCCTGGTCCACTTCCCAGAGATAAGTATAATCTTCTTGTTAATCTAACCATAAAAACACCTATGTACCGAATTTCAGGTAAATCAAATCATAAATAAGATTTCTTTGAATAGGTTAGCCCCTGGCCCACTTTCTGGAAATAAAAACAGTCTTCATGTTAGTCTAAGCAAAAGTCTAACTATTTGTAGAATTTCAAGAAATTCGAACTATATACCTATATATATATATATAATTGGCGATTTGTAACCGCTGAAGCGATTTTTCGGCCGGGCTCCTCCTCCAATTTGTGGTTTTGCGTCTTGATGTTTTTCGAACATTATGGAGGGACCTACAGTTTATACTAAGCCGCCTCCGAACGGCTGACGGTTTTTTACGAGGATCCTTTTATTTGATGTCCGAAATACACTCGAAGGGGTGGACATTCCCTGCCAAGGGGCGACCGCAATTAGAAAATTTAACTTAATTTTTTATTTAAATTAATTTTCCATACCTTTTGGATGTTGCTGGCACTGGTATATGAACCCGAGCCTTCCGAATGTCAGTACGCAATGCTAACCACTCGGCTATCGCGGCCGCCAAAAGATTTTTTCGAATACGTCAGTCTTTGGTCCACTTCCCGAAAAATTTCCGGGGTATCATAGAAGCAATCTGACGTAATTTCAAGTCAATCTGCCGTTAACTTTTGGAGAACCCCCGTTACAAACGGACATAAGAGCTTTTTTGAAATCATCTCTCTTCATGTCAGGAATCATAGAAATAATCTGACAAAATTTCGAGTCATTCGGTTGGTAACTTTTGGAGAACACCCACTCCGCGGAGAAATAAGAGGTTTTTTCGAATAGTTCAGTCTCCGGTCCACTTCCCGAAATTGTTCTTATTGTATACCTTTCCAAGTATCATAGAAACAATCTCATGAATTTCATTGGGTCGGTAACTTAAGATAACCTTCTACAATTTTTGGATATTGGTCGGATCAGGACTATTGACTATTCGGCCTCAAGAGTGTATAATGTAACAAAATCAAATAATGTTGTACCATATTTTATCTGGCTTGCCCTCTAGCAATTTACGGCTGAAAAACCAAAAATGTCTTCCGCGTATCGGGTAAAGACCAGCAGGTTCCGTCCAACTTTTGTCTACCCGCTTAGACAGTTTATTTAAAAAATAGTGATTTTTAAAAATGATATTTAGTAGACCAGTCAATAACCACATCGTAAATTATCGTTCAACCCATTGGAAAAAATCTTGCTACAATCCGATGACAGAATGCTTTAAGAACGTTTAGAACGTATGGTGTTGATGTTTTTCCAACAAATGGAGGGACCTACAGTTTATACTAACGGCTGATGGTTCTTTTACGAGGGGCGTTTTATTTGTTATTATATAATATAGGTATATACGTATTTATAATATCATAATCGTTCCTAAAATAAATATATATATATATATATGTATATGTATACCCATTAATAGGGTGAATGCCGCAGCCGACTGTATGAGTTATATGGCGACATTGACATAGTTCAGGGAATCGTGAGATAGCGACTACGCTGGCTAGATCATGTTGTCCTCATACATGAGAACAATCCCGTCGTTGGAAACCAAGGAAGAGGAAGACCTTAATACCCTTGGAAGGATCAGCTGAAGGTGGACTTGGCTGCACTTGGTATCCCCAATTGGCCCAAAATGACGAAAAGTAGAAAAGATGGGCTTTTGTTCGCTCGACTAAAATTCTGTAAGCGGTACCTACGTTAATAAAGTTCTATGAGTTTGTTCTATCGGCTGTTGAGATCAAGAAAGTATAGTTGTGTTATCGACAATGATTATGATGAGTATGATAAGCCATTTAAGCTAATAGTGAGTGAAATTAATAAAAAAAAATTAATAAATATATTTTTGCATAAAATGCTTAAATTGAAATATTCAAGCTAAAATTCGAATACAAAAATTTAAACACTCATTGGAAACATACATATGTACCTAAATACATAACACATGAGTTCAAACGCTGTTCTTCAAATTCCGTAGGAGGCGTAATTAATTTTGCCTCATTAAAGAAACGAAAAATAGTCATAATTTTTTTGCTCAAACCCATACTTATTTTATTACATTCATTTGTCACATATCAAATCGAAAATACAATACACATTCAGAATTATTTTCAGTCTCTAATGAAAGTCACACAACAAACGTATGTTGCGTATACGCCGTGGTATGCCTTAATGTACCACATCAGCGACAACTGTTGACACTTGCATTGTGTGAAAGGCACAATGGAAAACACGACAAGAATTCCCCACCAAAAGTTCTACGTTATTCTTTTTGAGTTTTCGACATTATGTTCAAGCGAATACTGTTATTTTGGTGTTTTTTTCTTTTGCACTTGTTTTTCAGCGACAGATTTGCTGGCCGAAAATATTTTGCTTATACTCGCATATGCGTGGGTGTCTAGCATGAGGGGTAGAAGGGAAAGGATGTTTAGGATAAGGAAAATATGATGTTAAATGCTTTCCCGAATTTATTCATCTTGACGTTTGGTTCTTATTCGAGCTCTTCAAAAATGGTCGAGCGAGTGTATGCTCCAAGTCGTTTTGTAAGCCAAGCTTACACTACTTAGGAACTGGCGTGTTCCAGCCATTCCTGACTCTGCTAAGTGTCTAGGCCAGCACACATGCAAGTTTTTGAGCATTTTACCAAGCACCCAGAGTTTAGCTTCAGGTGCAAGCATACCTATATGCATAAGTCCATGAAATAGCCGGAATCAAAACCTAACGCCTAAAAGTATGCGAGGGATATAAAGTGTAAATAGTGAGTGTGAGTGAAGAACAATTACTTACTGGTTAAGTTAAATTCATAATTAATGAATGAATAAAATGTACATTTGTAATTATAAATAGAAAAATTCAAATAAATGCTCAAAAATCTTTTCTTTTTTTTAACTTCCTTAAGTGATATTTTATTTATAATGTTTCCACAAAGTTTTAATAACATTTCTTATTTCTAATTATTTAAAAAAAAACGCTGAAAACTTGCATAAATTAAAAACCGCAACTATAACTTTAAATATATCACTAGGTTTTTTCTACGTTTATTTATTTTAATAAATTACCTTTTTCGAAAAGCTGACAGCTCGCTTTGGCTCGCATTGTCAACTCACACAGATAGACACGCTTGAAAATGAAATTTCTCACTTAATCTACATATGTGTGTGTATGTGTGTGTGTGTGTGTGTGTTAGTTTGCTTGTTGAACATTGATTGCTCTTACGCTGAGCCTTGACGAACGAAAAGTCAGCGCGCGTTTCAAAATTTCAACAATGTATTCAAAAAGAAATAGTCCAAAGTCTGTGCAAATATGTACCGGCAAAAATGTTGGAGCAAAAATAATACATTTTAATATAAGTTTTCTCGTACACGCAGCTACACACATACATACATACATATATATGCATGTATGCTGTACACAACCATAACCGAAAATACCAACGAACATTCCATTGTAGAGAATTAGAACAATTATTTTGCCAGAAAGCTATTGGCGCATATTTTCCAGTCATTTTAGAAAGTTTCTTTGCATAGAATGAGCAAAATTGAGTTGTGGGTCGCAAAGGCATGAATTCACCCAATCCGCCCCCCAACAGAGGTTGCAGCGTACTAAACTGAGCAATCTTGTAACAAACTCATAACACAAACAAACGATTATGCGTTTTTTTTTTTTGTCCTCAGGACTGGCTTTCTCTCGATGATTTTGCCAATTTGTCAGTCTTGCGACGAGATCTTTCTTTGAGAAATGTGTGAAACTTTTGAAGACGAAATTTCGAAGTACAAGTGCGAGTAAACAAGCAAAACAAACTCTCGTTACGCTGTCTAGTTGGGTATAAAAACTGGATAAGGGCATATTCAAATAATAATAAAATTTAGTATTCGCTTCTTCTAATTGGTATGGAATAATAAAAATGTCACAAGTTTGACTGGACAAGTTTTGATAGATATTATTTAATCGAAGGTATATTCTACTAGACATCATTAAGTAAAGAACCGATACACAAAAATAGTGGTTTATACATATATCTAATGCCAGGAACTTCGGGTTTCTGAAATAAAGCCGCTTATTTGTCACATGGAGTGTAGTGGTTTGCCCACAACAGTGAGGTAAAGCCACTCTAAGATTTTGGAAAACGCAATTTTTTTTGTTGCTTACAGGCTACCTTTGGATTCTAGAAATGATATGCATTGGTTTTAAAGTGAAAAAAATATTTCAAATAGCTGAACTTTATTTTGCTGCAGCCGTTCAGAGCGTGCGCTGATTACAATGAAAACTTTAAACGCGTTTTTCTAAAAATCACATTTTTCAAACCGGAAGGGCAGATTATTCGGACTCTATTGCATAGATTTATCTGAAATTTTGATGGTAGCTTCACAAATACATTTGTTTTTGGAGGTACGTAGCCGTTTTTCGATTCAATGAAAACTTTTTTTTAATAATTTAGTGCGTACTTTTTAGCCAAAAATCATTTTTTTTAGTGTGTCGCAAAAACTAATTAAGAAATAAATCCGTAAGTACTTCCAAAGACCATAGGGTGTAGATTATAAAACTTTTTGCTTTTCTTTTACAAGAAATCGGTCCTCCCGTGGACGCCTTGCATAAAAACTTGGATTAAATAATGGACTCTATCACCGCCATTTTGTAACAAAATAATAATTAAAGAATACTTTTTTATACTTCAATATATGTTTAATGAAATGGTTAAATAGAAATTCTATTCCCCTTCCCATATTCCTATAATAAATTAAAAGAAAATGAGTCTATTTTTCAACCTCTATAGTGGCTTTTCCCATTAAGACCACTACAGCTGATCGTCGATTTGAATTAATAATTCGGGTATTTCTAAGAAGACATTTCATTAACCGTTTCGAGACTGGGATGATTTTACCCCAATTATTTTTCTTTTAAATTCTGACTTGGAATATACCATATGAAATTGGTTCAAACAGATTCCAACACGTTTTTCGTGCTTATGTAGTTGCATTGTTGACAGTGTAAGCGGGAAAAAACTTTCCATTTTTGACAGATGGCATTTGGTTACCGCATGGTTTAGTGTTTTGAAATTTTCTTCCGGAGAATTTTATGAAAAAAATAAATTATTAATTATTAATATATAATAATACTACCAATATCTGAAATTGCTCGAAATTATTATAAAAGTGTTGTGTTGTAGAATTGATATATGACAGTTAAAAGAGAATCTTTTCTCACTTTTTCTTATGTGTGATAAAAATACCTTTTAGTCCCGAAGAAAACGACTGTTGAAACATTTTAGTCCCGGTCAGAAGCACTACTGGTATGATACATTTTAGTCCCAGCACTCTAAATCCTGGCAAAGGACATTTAAGAAAAAGCAGAAATTAACTTGTTTATGAGGTAGGTACAATTGATTTCATAACATCTCAATCTAAACTGCAGGCATCGATATATAAAAGTCGTCTCGAAACGTTTAAAGTCGTGTTTAAATACTTCTTTGTTAACTCTTATTGATTTACAAATACAAATTTCAATATCCTGCAATCACAATTCATAAAAAACTTTTGCGCTTAGTACTCGTTCAGCGGTTTTTTTTTGTTTACTTTCTTATGCATGAAGAAAGTGTTGGATTACTTACTTTCCTCCATACAGATGGCAACTGGTGCATACTTTCGCAAATCGTATTACTTTTTATTTATCGAATATATATGTACGTGTATAAGCCGTATTTTTCATAACAGTAAGCGACGGAAGGGCACAGCTGTTGTTTCAAACATCAAAATTACTCACTCACACACATTTAAGCACTTGAAATTTAACTTTCGATTTTTTTGGCATATACGTACACTCACCTCACCACTTCACTGCGACAATGGCACACTTGGCGAGAACATTTATGGTAGCAAATAAGCAGCAAATTACAAACCCACTTACCCAGCTAAATATATACACACACATATAAACACTCATTCATTTCCGCTGCTACAGCACATCCTTATTACTTTTCTCATTTTCATCACTTTTGTTTTGCTCTCACCATTCGCGCTTAGGAAAGGGTATGCACTAATAACCCCCACTATTTAACTGTGATTTTACTTTAACGCTTATTTTTTTTTTTGTTTTTTTTTAAGGACTGCGTATTCTGCGTGCTCTGTGTACTTTTCACCATAACGCCCGACAGAGGAATGTTTAGTAATGTTTTGAGTGAACAAACTTCAGGAGAAATAGAAACAGGACACATTTAACTTCAGTGATAACGGTGGCTCTCTGTACTCTCTCGCTGTTATTGGTAACAGTGCGAAAGGTGAATTTACTTTTTACGCTTACAGACATAAACATATGTGGTGAATTGAAGTTTATGAATGAAAAAGTTTTCTCCACACTTTTAAAAACATACGAACAAGCATGCTTGTGTGATAACAGTACTTACACACTCAAACTGTCAGTTCAACACTTGCTACCGGCGTACTTTTAATAGAATTTGTTATTTATACACACATATGTACATATATAGTCAACATAAATAAAGCCACTTCACGTTGCTTATACGCCACGTCTCACAGCGCGCATGTGCTCCACTAACAGACGAACTTTAGAGGAGTTAACAGCATTTGAAGAGAAATTTAACTTAAAATAGCCTAATTTACATATGGCTCTCATATTTACTTAATGAACTCTAATAAATAAGTATATTTATATTTATATATTGTATATATATATTCGAGTATGAACTTAAAGACTCGTGAAATTTTAGGCGCGAAAATATTTCTTAACAAAGGAATGGGATTGGGATGACACAACGAAGAAGTTATACAAATAGTTTAGTATTTTTATTTAGAATATAAAATTCTGACAAAACTCTACAGAAGCTTGCTTGGCATAAATATGTGTACATCACAAACTATCCAACCTCTCCAAAAAACTTACTTTAGTGTAAGTATCTGACATACAGGGAGGATATAGAAACAAGGACAGAATTGCTTATTTATCTGTTTGAAATAGTGTTTTAAAACCGACTTACATTTCATCGAAAAACGGCAACATACTTCCAAGAAAAAAATGTGTTTGTGAAGCTACCATCAGAATTTCAAATAAATGGATGCAATAGGGTCCGAATAATCTGTCCTCCCAGCTTGCAAAATGTGATTTGGAGAAAAGTGCGTTCAAAGTTTTCATTGTAATCAGCGCAAGCTCTGAGGGGCTGCAGCAAAATAAAAAGTTCAGCTATTTGAAATTTTTGTTTCACTAGGACCAAAAGGTACCCTGTGAGCAAAAAAATAGCGTTTTCCAAAATCCTAGAGTGGCTTTACACCTGGCCTGTCTACAAGCCAGAGTACCGCATACTATTTTAGTGACACATCCTACGTTGACCTAATAAGACTAAAATATTTTTCGGTCGTCATCAAGCAACTTGTCGGACCGCAATACGAAATTGAAATGTGAATATTGCTTCTATATTCCAAAGTGTTAAAGAAAGCCCTGGTTTGTCGATTCCTCTTCGTTCTATGAAATTAGGCATTCCACAAACGTCATTACACCGTATTTTGCATAAAGACTGGGGTCTTTAGGCTGATAAAGTTCAGTTAACACAAGAACTCAAGCCGGCCGACCATTGAAATGCATGAAAATTATTCGGAATTTCATAAAAAAACAAAATAATCTTGACTGATGAGGCCCACAATGGTTACGGCAACAAGCAAAACTGAGGCATTTGGGGTGCGGCAAACCCAAGATTTATTGTTGAAAAGCCTCTCCATCTTCAATGTGTAACTGTTTGGTGCATTTTATGGTTCGGCATGGTCATTGGACCTTAACTTTTCGAAAATTAATGGATTGTGCTATCGAGAGATGATTCATGATTTTTTATGGCCGGAATTGGATGGTATAGATCTGGACAACTTTTATTTTCAACAAGATAGCGGGAACAAATTTCGGGACCGTCTCTCAAAGATGTGATCGCAATCGGCCACCGAGATCTAGCGATTTAACATCTTGCGTTTTCTGCTTTCGAGGGTACGTAAGATAAGGTCTACGGTAACAGGCCAACGTCGATTCAAAATCTCAAAGATAGAATTCTTTTGATTATTATTAATTTAAAAAAATTTAATGCAAAGGTTTAGAATTTTATAGTCAAAATGTTAGGTTGTTTTTTAAATAAAATTGTGAAAATATATTTTAAAATCTTCGACAACCCATCAAAATTTTACCAACTTCGTCACTAAACATATTATTTCGCTATTGTAATGACCTGATATTCTATAAACCTCTCTCTCTCTCTCTCTCTCCACGAGTATGATCTCTATACCGTCCGATATTTCTATGGTTCAGGGGGGTAAAACTCTCCATACTTGATAGTTTTTGTTAGAACATTTTCAAGTACCTCGATCATTTTAATTCTTTTTCCCCTCTGAGTTTGTTGTTATAAATTTCTGATGAATTTAAAACAATTTAATAATGAAAATATAGTTCTAGTTCACCTGTAAACGAGTTACTAAATAGATAAATAATATTTGTATTTATTTACCAAAATTATATTGGCCTCTTTCCTGTTTATTTTATGACTTCGTGCAAATTCCATACGATCACTTAGCACCGCAATAAATTAGGTGCTGCGCATTAAAACAATTGAGCACATAACTACCTTAATAGCTTATAAATTGTACATACATACCATATATCTTCACAGGAATAAAAATTGTACAACTAAATTACAAACGCTCTCAAGAAAACGTGCTGCTTCATGCAATATTTACACATACATACATATACTTACTATTTAGCATACACATGTACATATGTACACTGTAGTATATTTAATATAGAAGCTTATTTTGCTTTACAAAAATGTAAAATATATTGACGTTGCCATGGTAGAAGTCCCAACTCCATTTGGTAAAATTTTTCATTTCATCATAACTACACAGTATCTGCAAGAAGTAAAAGTACCCTAACCATTCAAAGAAGCTTATCAACTAAATAATTAAAAGTTTTTCAGCCTTAGCAGGCATCAGTTTTGGCAAGTTGAAAAAAAAACAAGAAATCTGTGGCAAAATATTCCAAAAATGTTTAAAAGTTTTAATTTGAATACCGTTGAGTTGCTTAGTTTAAGGCGCAAAAGCGGAAGCTTACTTTTGCTAGGACTGTTTTCCTCTTGGTTTAAATATCGTGAGAAGCAGTATATTTTCTACATTGCTGAAGAGAATGAGTTGGTCTCGTACATATATTTAAGATTCCATATATCACAGCACAAAGGCATATTTCCAAAGAATCCTGAAAAATCAGCTTTTATGCTTCCACCGTTGTGGGTCAATCCGCACATTACAAGGACACCTACAACAACTTAGAACTGGTTCTTTACAAATCAAAGTTATAATATAAATACCTCAATTTGTGGTGCACGTCTTTATGCTTTTCCAAAATTCCCTACAGTTTGTACTACGCCGCTTCCAAATGGCTATTTGATTTTTTATGAGAAACTTTTAATTCACGTCTGAAATACACTCGGAGGGCTTGGCATTCCCTGCCGAAGAGCGACCACAACAAGAGTAATTAAGTTTATCTTAATTTCTGCGCCAATTACCGTGGGATAGGCCTCCTTAAAATTGCCTTTACGGTTCTATCAAGCGTATTGTGTGAAAGACTAAAGCCAATCGTCAACAAACTGATTGGACCTTATCAGTGTGGCTTTAGACCTGGTAAGTCAATCATTGACCAGATATTCAACATACGCTAAATCTTGCAAAATATCCGTGAAAAGAAGATCGATATACCCCACGTTTCTGTCAATTTTAAATCAGCCTTCGACAGCAAGAAAAGGAGCTGCCTCTACGCCGCTATGTCTGAATTTGAACTGACCTTAAGTAACACCAAAAGCCCTCTCCGAGCCGTTCGATACCAAACGAGGTTTCAGACGGAGTGATTCCTTATCGTGTGATTTCTTTAATTTATTACTGGAGAAAATAATACGAGCAGAGCTGAACAGAGAAGGTATAATCTTTTATAAGAGTGTACAGCTGATGGGGGACGCCGATGATATTGACATTATTGGCCTCAACAGCCGCGCAATGAGTTCTGCTTTCTCCAGACTTGATAAAGAAGCGAAACGAATGAGGGCAAGACGAAATATCTCATGTCATCAAACATACAGTCATCGCATTCGCGACTCGGCTCTCATGACAGTCATAACTTCGAGGTCGTAGAAAATCTCGTCTATCTAGGGACCAGCCTTCACACCAATAATAATGTCAGCCTTGAAATCCAACGCAGAATCACTTCTGCTAACAGGTGCTGCTTTGAGCTGAGTAGGCAATTGAAATGTAAAGTCCTCTCTCTACGAAAACCAAACTCTACAAGTCGCTCATCATACCGGTCTTACTATAGGCTTGGGGAAGCGTGGAAGATGTCAATATCTCATGAGTCGGGTCTAGTAGTCTCCAAGAGAAAAGTTCTGCGAACGATTTATGGTCCTTTGAGCATTGGCAACGGCGAATACCACAGACGATGGAACGATGAGCTGTACGAGCTATACGCTGAGATTGACATACATAGTTCAGCGAATGAAGAAACAGCGGCTACGCTGGCTAGGTCATGTCGCCCGAATGGATGAAAGCACTCCAGCTTTGAAAGTGGTGCTGGAAGCAGAGGAAGAGGAAGACCTCCACTCCGTTGGAAAGATCAAGTGGAGAGTGACCTGGTTTCACATGGTATTTCCAACTGGTGCCAGACAGCGAAAATGAGATAGGGTTGGCGCGCTAATATTGATTCGGTTATAATCGCGTAAGCGGTGCCAACGCCATTAAGGAAGAAGAGGAAGAAGGAAAGTTTTAACTTAAAACGATTTATATTTATTATTTTGTAATTCCAGGATAAAGAATCGTCGGGATTTTGTCTTATTTGGATTTTCAAAAGTTCTCTGGATTATGTGGTATTGAATCTTCAATGTCTGCACTCCATAAAGTGCACCCTTACTTTTCTCCCACAAATATACGCTATGTTATCATTTCACCAATCCATTAATGACAAAATATGCGTGCATTAAAATAAATGTTTTGTAGTAGCTACAACACTTTATTAAAATATTCACATACATAATTTAAATGCCTACAAACAAACTTCTGCAGGGGAATATGTGCACGTGATATTACTGTAATGATAACAACTGTCAATATTCATTTAACGTCAACCGGGGAGGCTGCAATAAAGGATAACACATATCTGTTTACACTTGTAAGTGTTTTTACAATAAATGTCTCATATTCATAACTGTAAATATCAAATGTTAGCAAAGTAAAGAGAAGTAAGGAGGTGGGTTTAAATTAGGTTAAGAGTTTCACACACAATTTTCATTAAACATATATATTGTCTATTGTGGTGAACATAAATAAGTCGCACATCAAAAACATTGAATTTCTCTTTGAATGAATGAATGACAGGCACAGGGCCGTCGTTGATTGCTCAGGAATAAACATTATAAATGGAGGTGTCACATTTACACACAATAAAATTATATATTTTTAGACGATCTAGGTAACATATAAAGAAAATTTTTAAAGACAAAACTAATTTTGATAACCTACGACAAACATTCAAAAGCTATAGAAAATTAATTTAAATAAAATATTAAGTTAAATTTTCTAATTGTGGTCGAATTTTGGCAGGGAATGTCAACACCTCCGAGTGTATTTCTGACATGAAATAAAGACTCCTCATAGAAAACCATCAGCCGTTCGGAGGCGGCTTAGTATAAACGGTAGGTCTCTCCTTTTGTTCGAAAAAAAATCAAGGAGGAGGAGCTCGGCCGAAAATCGCTTCAACGGTTACAAAGCGCCAATTACCTATATACGAGGGGATTAACAAAAGTTCGGTCAGTTGCTGACTTCCAAATTCTTCAAGTTAAATAAAAAAAAAACCAAATCCTTTGCAATTACTTTGTTAGTCTCCCTTTCAAATTTTAGAACGATCGGCTAAAATGGAGACGAGCAAACGCGAGGTAGCTGAGGATAGGTTTGACAAAACTCCACCACCAACGCAAACAGAAATTCACCACGCGATTCTCTTTGGGTTTCGGCGTAATTTACAGTCAATACAAATATCCAGTGAATGCCAAATTGCATATGGAACGATTTCACCGCCTTTAAAGGTTAATTCCAAGTAGTTCCGAAGATTTCAGACCGGACATCTTTCCTTAAAGACCGAGCCCCGAGAAGGTCGACTGAAATCTTCCACCGATAGCCTCACTGTAGCTCTGGTGAAGTCCAAAATTGACGAAGACGCACGATTGACACAAATGATTGCTAGTGAATTGGGATTGAATGCCATTGCTGTATCGCTAATATTAAGTAATCATCTAGGAAACACAAAGAAATCTGCTCGATGGGTACCACGAATTTCAAATGAGGCCGAAAAAGAGGCTCCAGCGGAGCGAACCCATCCATAAAATCTAAGCAACAAAAATCAGCAGCAGAAGTAATGATGTCAGTTTACTTCACCCAATCTAAATTCGTAACTGTTATTCCACTTTAAAAGTATCAGACCGCAACTGCAAAATGGTACACCGAAGAGTGCTTACCAAAAGTTTTCAAAAATTTGCTGGAAAGCAGGAAGAAAGAGGATTTGCGGCGCTACATTTTACATTATAACAAAGCGCCATTCCACACTGCTGAAGTAACGAATAATTTTATTGCGATTTCTGAGATCGAAGAAATAGGTCCAGCACCATTTTCCCCGGATATAGCACTTTGTGATTTCTGGCTATCCCCAAAAATTAAAATAAATTAAAAGGAAAGGTCTTTAATAGTAACGAGGAGATAAATAATGCGGTTAATGCTGAACTTGATACTCGTAGAAAGCAAGATTTTGAAGACTGTTTCCAGAAGTGCATTTATAGGCTTAAGAAATGCATTGAAATCAATTGCGATTATGTAGGGAAGATAAAAAAGGACAAAGATCACGAATAAATACAAAAAGATTTTTTTTGTCTGGTCAACTTACCGAACTTTTGTTAATCACTTCGTACATAAGAACCTTGGTGTCCTACTGGTTAAGCCTGAAGTTAGAAGGAGTAGAACGAAGTAGCTCACAAAACAGAAAAATCATTCCAATCTATATGCCAAGGCTTTATGTAACTCATCCAGAAATTCCCGACTGCAGCGAAGAGTGGACGAAGAGTTCCAGCGTACTGAGTCACTTCAAAAAAGGTTCGCAAGGATTTCCCACTACGTTTGCGCCTGATTTCGGCCCGCATCTAAGTTTACTAAAAAAAATCGTATTATGATCGCTCCTTGTCAGTTAATATCAACACCTCTGAGTGTATTTCTGATATAAAATAAAAATCATGTCGTAAAAACTCATCAGCCTTTCGGAGGCAGCTTAGAAAAATACCGTAGGTCTCTCTATTTGTTGGAAAAACATCAAGAAAACACTAAACAAATCGGCGGAGGAGTTCGGTGTAAAGAAAAGTAAGTCGTCATAATGACAGCAATTGGCCCAACTCCATAAAGGCCAAGCCTCGCTAAGGTCGACAATGTGGCAAAGCTGCCTTTCAACCGTGAAAAGCTCATTTCACTGCCGAGACACTTTAACACTCAGGCAGGCACACATGAACTTATATAACATATTCGTATACTTTCAGGCCAGCAAGCACTTGTACATACCATACAATACATGGGAGTATTCGAGCATACGCAATATACATACATACATATCTACATCCATATGAACATATTAGATAAGACTGTAGTGAAGAGTAGACGTAGAAAAGCATATTATAGCGGAAAAAATGTGTCATAAAGTAAAACAATATATGACGATACAGATGAGGGAACAAGGAATGAAAATAAAAAAATGTACATATATGTACCATACATATATGCGCGTATATTACATTACTGCTAAATTACAAAATGCATAAATACAATTATGTAGATGGCATTTGCTTGCGCTTCATAAAAAGAACGCAGTGCAGGAAGGAATCGTGCGTGGAGCCACACACATGTCTGTGTGTGTGCGTTGTTTGGATCATATGTTTATGCAGGATATTAAAGCAAATATGTATGTATATATTATGTACATGTGTATATACTACCATATATACATGCATGTACAGTTAATGTGCGCCTGCCATGGTCGTGTCTATGAAAGGTGCAAACATACATAAATATTTAATGAGACGTGCTAACAATTTGTATGTCGAAAGGACATTTTGCTGTCGAAAATGAACACAAAAGTCATGCAAGTAGACACAAATTGACACGACAGTAGGCCAACTTGCAGGCGGACTTCTAACTGAAAGACGGTAATAAATGCGGGGCGGCATGCACCACCATCTGCGGGAAAGGCAGAAGAAGAGAGATGATAGTAAAATTACCGTTTTTTGATGAAATGAATGGGAGGACATTTCAAAGTTGAAATAAGTGATAAATGGCTTTTTACAGTCATAGCGACCGCAGTAAGCAAGTGAGTTGTCACGGGTTCGAGCTCTTGGCGGAAAAACATTTAAGAGCATAAAAAAGATTGAATGCATGTGGGTGCGTAGTGGTAACTCAGAGAACCTCACGTAATTTCAGTAAGTTCTCTTAAGACTACTATTGCTAACAATATTCCCCTACTTCTGAAAAGCACGGTCCATTGTCTTGGACACATTAAAGCAATTGACGCTCTCATATTTTGATAGCTCATAACTCTCTTAAATTGAACTTGGGCGTGAAAAGGGCTGAGCTCTAATTCTTCCACAATGACAAGAGAGAGACAGAGAGAACTAATAACCATTTCTAATTGATTTTTCACTATCTTTTTCAGTGTACGATTTAATTGCTATCGTTTTCAGAACTTTAAGTGTAAAGCTGACTGAGAAGAGTACGAGATTTTACTAGTAATTAAATAAGTAAGTTTTGTAAACCACATGTAAAAAGAGTCGAGACACACCACCGTCTCAACGGCCTTCGACGACGCAAAAACGAACTGCAATACTTACACGACTATGCAAAGAGACGCTGATCAACACCAAAAGCTACATCAGCATCGGAATATGTCCTTCCGAGCCTTGAGTACCACAGAAGGTTTCAGAGTGCGTAAATCTCTGTCTTCAACACAATGCTCTTCTTCTTATTCTTAACTTGCGTTGACACTGCTTATGCGATTTTAGTCGAATTTAATTCATTACGCCAATCATTTCTTATTTTCGCTGGTTGGCCCCAATTTGTAGATACCAAGATCAGCCAGGTCCTTTTCAACCTGGTCTATCCAACAAAGTGGAGGTCTTCCCCTTCCTCTGCGTCCACTGGCGTGTACCGCATCGAAAACTTTCAAAGCTGGATTATTCTTATCCATCTGGACCACATGACCTAGCCAGCGTAGCCGCTGTTTCTTGATTCACTGAACTTTGTCAATGTCGTCGTATATCTCGAGGACCATAATTTTTACACAAAACCTTTCTCTCGAAAGATGTTGTCATCGTCCATGCTTCCGCATGACGGGAACGATGAAAGACTTATAGAGTTTCGTTTTCGTTCGTCAAGAGAGGACTTTACTTTTCAATTGCTTACTCAGTCCAAAGTAGCACCTGTTGGCAAGAGTGATTCTGCGTTGGATTTCAAGGCTGAAATTATTATTGGTGTTGATGCTGGTTCAAAGATAGACGAAATTATCTACGACCTCGAAGTTATGACTGTCAACAGTGACGTGGGTGAGAAGTCGCTAATGCGATGACTGTCTTGCCCTCGTTCTCTACCAGACCCATATCCTTCGCTTCCTTATATAGTCTGGAGAAAGCAGAACTCATGGCGCGGTTGTTGAGGCCAATAATGTCAATATCATCGGCGTCCGCCATCAGCTGTTCACTCTTATAGAAGACTGTACCTTCTCTATTCAGCTCGTATTATTATCTCCAGCAGTAAGTTGAAAAATTCACACGGTAAGGAATCACCCTATCTGAAACCTCGTTTGGTATCGAACGGCTCGGAGAGGTCCTTCCCGATTCTGAGCTTTTAGTGTTGCTACGGCTATGTAGCTTAAGTTTTGCAGGGATACCAAATTCAGACATAGCCGCGCAGAGGCAGATCCTATTCGTGCTGTCGCAGAAAAGGTGGTATGTATGGATCCACTTTCCACGGGTCTTTTTAAAGATTTGGGGCATTCTGCTCCGGTCTTGAAAGCTTCTATAAGGCGTCGTATCTTTTCATAGAATTGTAGAGCATTACCCATGTCGGCTAGCTTCGCAAGCTCTTCATACTCACGCATCTTGGCCTCTTTCTTTTTTTGTCTGTTTTAGCTTTACGAACCGTCTCTGCCAGGTTTTCACCATTTCATAGTGAATTATAATCCTTTTAATGCATTATTGAAGCTTGTATCGTTCCATTTTTAATAGTGACCTTGTTTTTACCTATCGAATGTCAATAATTGACGGTTTCAAAAGTGAAATCTACCGGAATAGCATTCTATTCAAAATAATATTTCTTATTGGAAAACCCTTTGTGTGTATTAGAGCTCTAAATACCCGGGTATCGAGCATTGTGAGCAGCTTGGTACTCGCTCGATTTTGTTCGTTGCTCAACTGCTCAAATGATAGTTTGAAATTTTTTAGATTTCAATTTTGTTTGTCAAAATTTCTTTATCATTTCAATGAGTTTTACACTTTGCACATGATTTAATAATTAAAGGTTGGATAAGTAGTGACAAGGGAGTTTTGACACTCCCTTACAAATGGTTGTATTTTGGAAAGTAGCAGAAAGGGGGAGAAAATACGTTCCATTTAAACAAAAAACAGGGAAAAGGTAGTGAAAAAGGAGTGAAAAAGTAAGAGTAAATTACCTGCTTACAATGGCATTTATCATATTTCATTCATTTCAAATACGATTTAAATTCTTTTGAAATTAAAATAATATATCCATATTTTCTAAATTATATGCAACAATGAGATGAAAATCTATACTGTAAAAATGAATGGACGTATGTGCAAAATAGTAAAATTAGACAAATTTGTATATACAACAAAAAAAAAAAATATTTGAGTAATTTAATCCGCTACCCACCTGGTTGATGTCCAAATAAAATCAAAACGAAATTTTTCAACATAACGCTGACCTGAGTCCACGCCACGTCGAAAAAGAAGGACGATGTGGCAAAGAATACCTTTAGAAAGCGCAAAGAGGATATCTTTGGCGCAACTGTCGGAAAATTCAGCTAAAGATAGAGGGCGAAATGCATGAGTATAAGGAGCTTAAGAAGCTGGCATGGAACACGTTTATTATTCGAAAAATCTACGAAAATATACGGCGACTTATGGAAGTTTTCAAGACACATTCATGGAGGGAAAACTTCTCCGGTCTGCTGAATGGTAGTGAAAATGAAACACCAGAAGATGGTGAACCAGATAACTCAAAATCTGACCATGGAAGAGAAGTTACACTACCTGATTATATTGAGGTTCGATAGCGATTGTGCTTAAAGAACAACAAAGCGGCTGGAGCTGAGCTAATCTATTCAAAGCTGGCTGTGAAGAGCTGACAAAATCAATTGGTCTGCAAAATTCGTTTTAAATCACAATTAATTATCAACTTTAAGGGGTGTACGATTCGCAGATTCCGCAATTAGAAAAAATAATAATTAAATAGTTGTCAAATTATTGAATCAACCAATCAGAATAGAGTATGTGATGTCTAGCAAATGTTTTCATAAAAAAATAAATATAGTTTAAAAAACTAAAAAAAAACACGCTTTTAAAGAATATTGTACTAAAAAGTTGAAAATAATATTGAAAATAAACTTAAGACAATAGTACATAAAAAATACTTGTATAATTAAGAGAAGAGCGTGGGGCGTTCGATATATGGAAATTATGGTACAAAGCGCCCCACGCTTTTCTCTTAATTATACAAGTATTTTTTATGCACTATTGTCTTAAGTTTATTTTCAAAATTATTTTCAACTTTTTAGTACAATATTCTTTAAAAGCGTGTTTTTTTTAGTTTTTTAAACTATATTTATTATATACTATTGTCTTAAGTTTATTTCCAAAATTATTTTTTTAGTTTAATATTCTTTAAAAGCGTGTTTTTTTTTAGTTTTTTTTAAACTATATTTATTTTATATAATTTTCTAATTAACTTTATTTTGATTTTTTTTTCTCTGAATTAATCAGAGAACGTATAATAATTATTAGTATGGATTACTATACGTTCTCTGATTAATTCTGTTTACGCTACGATGTATGCAACGATTCGCATTTCAAATATTTCATATTGGGATCGCGTCACCGCTAAAAAGTTACAAACTGACGGACATACTGACATACTGACAGACAAGTGAAGCTAATATAAAGCGTGTAAAAAATAAAGAATTTAGCTACTTTTTAAAAATTTGTTCCAAGAAAAATGCTTTTTTTTACAAAGAAGCATTATTGTTTTTCAGTAAGAGAGCCTTTTTGTCAAGAGGGAGCGAGAAAGCTGTTTACTTATCCAACCTTTAATTATTGAATCATGGTATGTACATATAGCATTGGCGCATTGTAACCGCTGAATCGGAATACTTGTAAATGTATTCGAATTAGTCAATTAATCGAATATGTATACATTCGACTGTCGGTTGTATACAAATTTGATGATCGCATGTACACATATTTTCTGTCCGTAGAATCACAAGAACTTTAGGTAATTGAAGCACCTATCCAGAGGTCACCAGTTCTCGTTGGATTATGAACATTAATAATTTTAAATATTATAAACCCTCATTTTAGTTACTATATTACTACAGCCGAAATGGGGCAAATGATCGAATAATCGAGGGTACGTAACTATTCGAATACAAAAAGGAGAATTCCACTATTTAAATTCAATGAATTTAAATATTTTCAGTAAATCTAATATTAAGAGCTTAGGGACAGACTCTTCAGTTCGTATGTGATGTCTTTACAAAGATATCTTAATTTATTTGACCTTGACTTTTTGAAACGATAATATGGGTCTTTTCACAAATTCACAGCACTCTGGATACGCTACCTGATAATCGTGGAAAGATTTCTTTGTGTCCCTTGTTGTTTTTATACAGAGCGCATGGTTTAATATATTTATCAATGTAAATTTCAATTAAAAATCCCTTCCAGTTTGATACCTTACTTTCGCTGTAAACAAACATATGTACATATTTTTAACGTATATTTTCCTTTTTTAAACTTCGAAAAGCTGTTTGGTTTAATTTTCTGCTAAAAAACTTTTCTAAGTATTTCCTTATACACCACACACACACATGTACCCACATATCATAGCAGGCTTACATGGCATTATGCATGTGTTAGTATGTATTTTATTGTTTGTAAGAAGTACATACTCATATGTATGGTATATGAATGTGTTCATGACTCTGCGGTTGCTTTGGGCGGCTATAAGTTTCAGAGTTTAAATGCCCATGGTGTGCCACTTAAACCAAAATGTGGGCTGCAGCTGCAATTTGGCATTGCCTGTGCAACTTGTTGTGAGTTTCTATGATACTTGCATGCTCTTAGCTTGTATTTGGCTGGTACTTGTTGAACTACTGCCAGCTCTCATATTCCTAACATGTTTCTTAAGTTTATCAGAGTAAATATTAAATTGCTGATTTGGGAATGTTGAAAATAACACGTGAAAACAAATTCCTTTTTTCAAAAAAATCTTACAAATTCAAGCAATACAGTAACAACTAGCTCTTCTGTAAACTGCCTACTCTTGTAATAAATACCGACGGAGGATTATAATTCTAGCTCTATAATTGATGGCAAAAGTAGATTATAGTTAATTAAGTAAGTTTCAAAAATTTATGCAAGTTTTATGAGGGATTCATTGTACCGCTCTATGTATATTTGATTTAAACACGTAAATGCAAATATTACTTCTGGGAGCAAGCCAGGGGATCACACAGTGTGGATTACTTACAGTGGTCATAACAAGCGAATTGTGTGCAATATTTACCAAAGGCCAAATTTTGGAAAATACCCACCTCTTCGTCGATTTTAAAGCAGCCATCGACAGCACGAAAAGAAGGTGCCTCTACGCTGCGATGTCTCAATTCGGTATACGAGGTAATTAACAAAAGTTCGGTCACTTGGTGATTTTCAATTTGTTTCTTTTTTTAAGTCAAAAAATGCCAAACCCTTTACAATTATTTTATTAGTCTTCCATTCAAATTTCAGAACGATCGGTTAAAATGGCGACGGGAAAACGTTAAATAGCTGAATATAGATCAGACGAAATTCTATCACCAACTCAAACAGAAATTCGTCAGGTGGTTCGAGTTCCAGCGTAATTTACAGCCAATATAAATATTTAGTGAAATCCAAAATTTACGAGCGGCGGAAGATAGTTGCACAAGAATCAAGACTAACAAACAGAGAAACAAACTGGCTAAAATACAAAAAATATACTAGTAGTCATATTAACATCAACCCAATATTGAATTGTGAAAACGATATTGATGACTACATTAATGAGCTCAATAATGTCTTTGTTTCTGCGGCAACCATAGCAACTCCAAACAGTAAAAAGCCTATTACGTGCCCAAAAATCATTACAAATACAGAAATAGAAAAATTAGTAAAAAATAAGCGCCGTTTGCGGAGAGAATGGCAAGAATATCGCTCTCCAGCCGCAAAGTTACGGTTGAAAGCAGCAGAGAGGAAGCTGAAAAGTGCACTGAAACAAGCAAAAGATCACAATGCCAAGGCATACATAGAAAAACTAATGCCAAATTCTGCCAAAAAATACTCACTCGGGCAAGCACCAAAGAAATTTAAGTCTCCAATAGAAGTGAATATGCCAATCAGGGACCCAAACTGGACACATATTCCAGCCAAATGACGCAACTAATAACTTTATTTTGCTGGAAGTTGTTGTTAACGGCCAGGAAAATCAGGTGGCAATTAAAATTTCAAGCCTAGAAGTGGTAAACGCGATACAGAAACTGAATCCAAAGAAATCTCCAGGCCACGACTTTATTACACCAAAAATGCTAATAGAGCTACCAAGAGTTGCACAAGCATTGCTCTCTGAACACTTTAATGCCATTCTAAAACTATATTACTTTCCAAAGGCGTGGAAAAAGTCGCAGATATTAATGATAGCCAAACCAGGCAAAGACCTTACAAAGGCGTATTCTTACAGACCAATATGCCTACTACCCAGTCTTTCCAAATTATTTGAAAAAATTCTGCTATCAAAAATATCTCCTTTTCTCCACCGTAACAATGTGATACCAGATCACTAATTCGGCTTTCGTGAAAAGCATAGTACTATTGAACAAGTTATCCGAATAACTAATGAAATCAGGAAGGCATTCGAGCTCAAGGAGTATTGCTGTGCAATCTTTCTTGACGTAGCACAAGCGTTCGACAAAGTCTGGCATAAAGGTTTACTGTACAAAATACATAAAGCTCTGCCTGTTCAATTTTATATGATATTTAAGTCATATCTGATTAACAGACAATTTAAAATTAAACAATCTGAATTTATCAGTGAGGAGTATCCGGTAAAAGCTGGTGTTCCGCAGGATAGCGTCCTTGGACGTATTTTATATATTATATACACTGCAGACATCTACCTTTGCGGATGACACAGCTGTTTTATGCCGGGATAAATACCCTAAAAGAGCATCAAAAACGATTAGTGATCATTTACTCCTCATCGAAGAATGGCTAGAAAACTGGAGAATCAAAGTTAATGAGCAAAATTGTAAACACGTTACATTTACTTTAAGACCGCAATCATGTCCTGCAAATCGCTTAAATGGTATAAACATTCCCCAAGTAAATGATGTTACATATCTCGGTATACGTGTACACTTAGATAGACGTCTCACTTGGAAGAGACACATAGAGACTTCACATGAAATTAAAAGCAGCTAGTTTAAATTGGCTTTTAAATAAAAACTTCGGTCTAAAACTAGACTTCAAAGTCCTTATTTACAACGTAGTATTAAAACCAATTTGGATGTATGGTATTCAACTGTGGGGTACGACCTGTGCAACTAATATTGATAAAATACAGAGGGCGCACCATGGTACGTTCGTAAAGTAAATATTCACAAAGACCTTGGTATTTTACTGGTTAAGCCTGAAATTGAAAGAAGCAGGACGAAGTACTACACAAAGCTGAGAAATCATCCAAACCCGCTAGCTAATGCTTTATGCAATCCAACAAGAAATTCCCGCCTGCAGCGAAGAGATGTTCCCGCCTTCTAAGGAGAGCGCCGTATCTTGAAAAGGGCTCAGAGTTACATAACTCGAGCTATCATGTTTGTTATTTAGTTCTTAAGATTTGTACACTTACTGTTAGGCTTATATTAAAGCAGATTCAGTAAATAAATGAATTGTGTATAAAAAAAAAAATATGAAACGATTGCATCGTTTTTAAAGACTATTTCTAAGTGGTTCCGAAAATTCCAGATCGGAAATTTTTCCGTAGAGGACGAGCCTCGAAAACGTCGACGAAAATCTTCCACTGATGACGTCACTGTAGAAATTATCGCTAATGAATTGGATTTGAATGTCATGGCTGTATCGCGAATATTAAATATTAAAATCATCTGGGATACAGGAAGAAATCTGCTCGAGGGGTACCACGAATTTTAAATGAAGACCAAAAAGAGACTCCAGTGCATTTTGCTCAACTTCTCCTAAACAAATTCGAAAATGGTCAGTCTAGCCGAATGCTAAATGTAGCTAAAACCGTGGAAGCTTCTGAAGCGAATCTGATGGCTAATAAAGTGGCTTTAGAGTAAAATTTCCAATTTTGCCTCGTATATAAAGTATACAAAGTATACAGATGTACATATCAATATATTTTTTATTAAAAAACCACATTTCACTACATTCTTGCTACAGTACACAAAGGTACGCATACAACAACAAATTGCCAGTTCCATAGTGAATATTTGATTTGTTTTTAACAATAGGCTACCTCTCTCTAAACAGATTGCATTGCCAACAACAATAATAATACTCTAGTAAGCTGAACTGCAGCTATTTGTGTGGGGTGTTGACCATTTTAGTGGCTTTGGTGTGAATCCCCAGGACGGAAGCGAAATAGCGGCATTTTCATCAATGCTTGTTGCGCATTTGCAGATTGACGGTTCAATTTACTGACATCAAAGCAAAAACCTCATCCGGCCGATTGTGTCGCCGACAGCATTGTTTTAAAGAGAAAGTGATTGACGTACTTGTAGCGTCCGTGTCTTGCTTGTCTACGCCTTAGTCTTCATTTCGCGAAACCGCAGTCGGGGCTTTTTTTATTTTATTGTACCAATTCTACTTGGTTAGCTGTGTATTTCTTCGCTCTGAGTGTATTTCTGACACACAATTAAGGCTCCTCATAAAAAACCGGCTTAGTATAAACTATACGCCCCACTATTTGTTGGAAAAACGTCAAGATGCAAAACCAAAAATTGGAGGAAGAGCTCTGACGAAAATTGCTTCAGCGGTCGTTATAATCCTTACATAATCCACTTTCGAGCTGTCCTGGAAAATCCTAGGGAATCCTAGTGGCAACATTTTATTTGTTAATTGGGGGTGATTAATCGACTTCCACCAACTTTAATGTGCTCTTCATATCATAATTTAATTCTATCAGATAAAATGCGAATTCGAAACGAACTTATTGGGTTTTTTGGTATCTTTGATATACCATAACGTTGGAAAACCGCCTGGGTAACCAAAAAAGTTTGAACGTGACGAACTGGGAGAATTGCTCGATGAAGATTATTGCCAAAAATATGAAGAGCGCGCAGAATCTTTGCGAGTCACTCAAACAGCCATTTATTTTTATATGAAATGTTCCATCACCAAATCACAAAGTGTCTGCTCACCTTACCTCTGATGTGGTCCCAAAGAAAGAAGTCGCAAGGTGTTAAATAAAAGGATATCGGTGGCCAATTGCGATCCTTTAATAGATCGATGGTTTCGCTGGCTGTGTGACACGTACTGCCGTCTTGTTGAAAGTAAACGTTATCTAGATCCAGATCTAAATCGTCTCTTGATAACGCAATCCATTCACCGTAACTGTTGCTCCAGCTTCATTTTCGAAAAAGCTTCAATTTGACCTCGTGATCCCAGTGAGCAGATAATTTCATGTTTTGGGACGGTCGATTGGCCACCAAGTTATCACACCGTTAGATTTTTTCCTGTTGGGATATGTAAATGTTAAGTCTATGCGTACAATCCCGCTTCGATTCAGGCCTTGGAGCAAAACATCACGCGTGTCATTCGCCAGTTACCAGTCCAAATGCTCGAACGAATCATCGAAACTTGGATTCAACGAATGGACCATCTGAGACGTAGCCGCGACTACCATTTGAAAGAGATAATCTTCCAAAAATAAATGACAGAGAATGTTCATTTGAATGATAATAAACATTCCCCATTAAATTTGAATTTTCTGTGTTCTTTTCTTTAAAAAGTTAGGGAACCTCGATACGGATCACCCTTTATAATGATAAGGTTCGGCTTTATGTTGCAATACTGAATAAAAACTATTTGGAATTGAGCTGCTGGGAAGTTTGTCCTTACCCGCCTTATAAATCTTATGTAAAACAAAATTGTAATCCGCTCATCATTAGTGACAGGTGTAGATCATCACACCCACTACCGCTAAGCAATATTACATAAACAACTACCTCACAACCAATAATTCGAATATTAATATACAGTGATTTTACGCGACCCTAACTGAAAGAGTCTGTCGTTCAAACGGTGGCAATATTTACAGCAATATCGATGCTATCAGCAGGGTTAATAAAGACCATGATGTGGCAACTTGCACAGCCGGTAATCGTAGCAGGTTGCAAGCACAACATGCATACGCACTCGAAGACTCGAAGTTCATACGGCAACATAAGCCCTAAACAAACCATTTCCACTCTCATTCACAGCATCAACACCTGAGGCAATTGAACTCTCCACAACTACCTACATCCGCTGCCGCATCACGCCGCTATTTAATTTCTGCATCATAACTCGAGTGTAGCTGCAACCGCAACAAATGATTCATCTGAAACGTTGTAGGCATGGCAATTTATGAATGGCGCTGGTGGTGGTCCATCACTGCAGCTCGTTTGCAATGCTTTTTGTGTGAGTAAGTGGCAACAATATAAACTGTGTCATTTTTCGCATATCACTAGCCCAAGGGTTGGATGGCAGTGTGCCAGCACTCGAGAGCGATGAAAGCAATACCGGCAAAATGTATAAAAATAAATCACCTGTAGATATTGATAATATAGAAATGTATTCCATTCATGGTAGAACCAATGTAAGTGGCTACGTTTACTTGGCTAATACCGCAATACATTAGCCATCTAAGTTGGCAGACTTGCCTTAGGCTGTTTTTCGATTTTGGCTTGTATTACTTTATTATAACACAACTGTGATTGAGTTGACTCAACTGTGTAGACTGTTTGTAACTCTTTCGAGGTTCCTCCTACTTTTATAAAGAAAAATTCAGAAAATTCAAATTTCTTTCATTCGAAAGAACTTTCTTTGGCATTTATTTTATGAAGATTATCTCCTTCAAACGTTGGCCGCGGCTACGTCTCAGATGCTCCATTCCTTGAGTCTGATTTTCGATGACTCGTTCGAGCATTTCGACTGCTAACTGGCTCTAAGGCCTGAATCGAAGCTGGACTGTTCGCATAGACTGTATACTTTACATATCCCCACAGGAAAGAGTCTAATGGTGTGATATCACACGATCTTGGTGGCCAATCGAACGGGCCAAAACATGATATTATCTTCTCACCGAGATCGCGAGCTTCAATTTCAGGCATCAAATAGTCGGTTATCATGGCCCGATAACGGTCGCCATTGACGGTTACGTGCTCACCGGCTTCATTTTTGAAGAAATATTGACCGATGATTTCACCTTCTGTAATTGGTATAAATAAAATATTTTCTCATCCTATTCACGATATTTAAATGTCAGTTAAGCCTTAAGGCCAGGTTCCTCTAAAAAATTTTCAAAACATTTTTCCTGTAAATTGTTGTTTGAAGAAACAGGTTTTTTGGAGGAACCTGGCCTTAAGATAATTTATATTGCAAATTATTATAACTCAAATTAAAGCTTTTTTATGCTCTTTTATTTCTTGGTAGTTTAGTTTGCGAATGATTTTTGATAATTTTAAGAAAAAAATAGTTTTTTAAAAAAATATTTTTTTTGTATTTGCAAGTATATTTTCCCAAAATTTTTCTTCAGAAAGTGAAGAGATCTGGATCAGAAAGAAATTCGGTGCACATACGAGTATTTTTGAAATATAATATTTTTAAAATCACGAAAATTCCCGGCTCGCCACCTCATATCTTCGCAAATAAAAGCTTCCGCCTCAAAAAATATAGATCATTAAAATGAAGACAACGTGGCAGTCTACGTCCACTTAATTTTTTTCTACCTTAATGATCTGTTTCTGCACTTGTTCCTTTTAGGCAACTGGACTCAAGTAAGTACATATTGGTGTAGTAAAAAGAAATTCATTATTTTTTCAACAGATGGCGTAATTTATCTGTATCTCGCGTTGTATAAGTCCGATCGGTGAAAATGTCGATAAAATCATGGACATTGTCGAGTCCGACCGTCATGCAAGAACTCTTTCGATTGCCCAAAAAACCATTCAGAAACATTTGAATAAGGCTGGATGCGTAAAAAAAAATAAAACATTTAATTTCATGCAAATGCTTTTTACTGTACCGGCATATTAAAGAGAATTTCTGCTGTATTTCACCTAGCTTCATTGCTAAAAACAGAAGCATTTAAATCCATGAGAACTTATAATGATAATTGTGACAGATATTTGCACGTCTCCTTTATAGATTTTTCAAATATCTTAACTCCTTTGACATTTAAAGAGTTAATTCACGTCGCTATGTCATCTTTTTGCTCAAAGTTTTTGGCATTCAATTTATGACGAGGATTGTATAAATATAATATTATTTGCAAGATTTCACTCCAGCAGCGGATTAAATTGATAAAAACTTGGTAAAAGTTAAATGAGCAGTCCAAACTTTAGATTATAAAGCTACTGAAGACGCAACTCAAAAAAAGTCAATCCGTTTCCAGCAAAAATAAAGTGCAAAAACGTAGTGTACCGAAAGCTTTGCAATGACAAATCAACTGTAAAGGTGAACTAGTCAACGTCGATTAACAAAAACCCAATGCACACACATCTGCATGCTCAGTGTACATACATACATACTCGTATAATGTAAAGGGTATATTTTTTAGGCATGTGAATTTCAAAGAGGCAATACTTTTTTTAGAGTTGGTTTGCTTGACAGCTATTTATGTTTATATGTTTATATTTATTCCAGTTTGGTTTGACATTTTATAATGAGCAAACTTACTTCGGAACAACGTTTGAAAATCGTGCCAATTTATTACTAGAATGTTAGTTATGGGAGAGCATCGCGCGCAGCTTCCAATATTCCGTCGACATAATTGTCTAGTAAGTCAAGCAACCATGCATGGTTTCGCAACACGTTTACCCTACTGAATAATGTGTATCCTCAGAGACACCGTACCTTGCGCAACGAAGATACTTTTACTGCTGTGGAGCAAAATAACGAAATAATCAATTTATTGAAGAAATCTTTTGGTGGGCGCATTAACTAGAGTCGAACGATTTACCACTACTGGACTATTTCTTGTGGGATTAGATGAGATCACTCGTCTACAAAGCTAAGTTCGAGACTAATGAAGCATTTGTGAGAATGTTCCACGCGTTATTGCTAACATATGGTCTCAATTGCTGCAAAAAGTGGTCGAAAGCTAGATCTCTCGGCTGAAAATCACTTGTCAGAAATCATTTTTAAAACATAATGCATACTCTTATCTTCATAATAAAGTTTAACTCTTGGTCATATTATTAAATTACGAGGGACGACTCTTTAGTTCGCGGCCTAAATGAAACAAATGCGGCCTGTAGGTTGGATGGTTAATTTCTGTAAATACAGTAGCTTTTAAGGCATCCCTCGCAACCCGAGTGGTGTGAACAGGTGCGTTGTCTTGAGGAAAAAGGACTCCACTAGCTTACCACGTCGCTTCTGTACGACTGTCTCACGCGCCGTCCTCAACAAATTAGCGTAGCACTGGTCGTACATTGTAGTTCATATTGGCAAGTAATCAAATAATAATATTCCCTCGCTAACCCATAAAATCGTAGCCATAATCTTCACTTTTTCACCTTGTGATCTTTCCCCTCCTTTTATCCACTGTATCGACTCTTGTTTGGACTCGGGATCACCCCAACGAATCCAAGTTTCATATACTGTTACAATGCGGTTGCAAAATATAACCAAATCATCTTGGCATAACTCCAAAAAAACGTTTCTGCTTTTCGAGCGGCGTATGCATTCGCAGTACCCAACGAGCACTATTTTTTCATATTCAAATGTTCATGCGAAATCTCTACAGATCGTTCTTTGCTAATATGACATCCTTCTGCTTTCTGCCACAATTTCATTCTTTGATCAGACCGTTCGGCTCTCTCAACATTGTTTTCGGTTATCCACGGGCTGGGTTTATCTTCATGGGTCTCTCTTCCTTGTTGAAATAGCCGAGCCCGTTTTTCACAATCGTATACGGAGAGGCAGAGCCCTTTTTTTTACAAGGAATTTAATCACAGCGCGTCTCTCGTATCTGCTCAAATATAAACGAGACTGCCCAATAAAACAAAGACGGTTAATTATTCTTCAGTATTTATTTTATCCCCTTCAAAATAGTCACCATTAGAGGCGATACACATATGCCACCTTTTTTTCTAATCTTCATAACACTTCTGGTAGGCCGCTTTAGGTATGGCTTTCAGTTCCTTCTTCGAATTCTCTTTTATGACTTCAATCGACTGAAAATGCTTTCCACGAAGCGGAAATTTGAGTTTAGGGAAAAGAAAAAAGTCACACAGCGCCATGTCGGGTGAATACGGTGCTTGCGGAACAATATTTACGTTGTTTTTGGTCAAATAATCGCGTACAAGACGAGACGTATGAGCTGGCGCATTATCATGATGTAGAAACCATGACTTGTTGTCCCACAAATCCTTCCTTTTGAGACGAATATTCTCACGCAAACGCTTCAAAACGGATAAATAATATTCAGCATTAACGGATTGACCTTCTGGAAGGAATTCCGAGTGCACAACACCTTGGCTATCAAAAAAAAACAGTGAGCATAACTTTGATATTCGTTCGACTTTGACGTTTTTTAGGTTTGGGCTCATTTGGAAGGCGCCATTCAGATGATTGCTGGGCTGTTTCAACGTCGTATTCATAGACCCAAGTCTCGTCACCAGTTATGATGTGCTAGATGTCCGTATCACTCATTGTGAGCATTTCCTTGGCGACAGTTTTGCGTTCCTCTTTTTGAAGAAAATTCAACAATTTTGGAACAAGTCGAGCAGACACACGTCTCATGCCCAAAACATCGTGAATAATGCTATGAGCGGATCCATTTGATATGTTGAGCTCACTCAGTCACACGACGATTTTCCAACACAATTTTCTTTACTTTTTCGACGTTTTCTTCGTTTATTGACGTTGCTGGACGACGATCATGGGGCAAGTTCTCCAGCGATGTACGGCCGTCCTTGAACGACTTATACCAATCAAAAATACGTGCACGTGATAGGCAAGACTCCCCATATACCTTCTGCAATATTTTCATTGCGTCCGTCGCACTTATTCCATTGGAATAACAAAATTTCAAACAAACTCTTTGCTCAACGTTAATTTCCATAGTAAAATTCGAAAAACACACTCGAGGTTGACTTGTTTATAGTGCCGTAAAAAAAAACTATGTGACAGATCGCGCATGACATGTAAACATATAACAGTCCTGCCAACTTAAGCAAAAAAAAAGTATGGCCATATGTCTTGTCCTTGTCGAGTTATGGATAAAGTCTCCGTTTATATTTGAGCAGAAGGTATATGCATGTTTTTTTTTCTTGATAATCGCATGTTTCAAAAGTCACCCTTTATTTACGAGTATTCCATTTGGCATTCCTTACACGAACTCTTTCATCCACTCGCATCCTAAGCCACTTAGGATTAATAACCCATTTTCTGCTCTACCTTTAGCTTATTGCCACTGTGTCAACAATATACTCGTATATATATGTACGGCGCGGCACGCGCTGTTGCTGCTGACATCTGGTGTAATCGATTGCAGAAATCATATTGCACAGCATCTGCTCGAACACGCTGCAGGTGTGGTCAGTTCGGAGGTCACTTACCGACAGTGTTGCACTGGTGCGGCAAATAGAGGGCTGTCTCACTGAATAAACTTACTATAATTATGCAAGAGCAATACTCAGGAAATAAATAAATTACGCGAGGTAAATTGTATTACATATAGATTTGGAGGACGAAGAAAAACACTTCTTTGTTGTTATTCAAAATACGATTGCCGGGAAGTCAGTTCTTTGAATTTGCATTTCTGTTATTTAGATTAGGTTAGATTATACTGGCTGGCTGTCATGCCATGCCTAGACCTGCTAGTCTTTTGTAATACCAATTGGAGGCTCAGTTTAGTTCAGGCTAAAGAAGTTGTCATGTAGAACGCCAATGCTTTTTGCGATGGTTAAGGGTGCCGTGATATCTAATTTCGGTACTTCTTCTTGTTCTTTGAACTGAGAAGGTCCTGAATACCTCAGATGCATTCTAAAGAGGTATAAATGCAGCCGCTTTCCTGCTTCTGAGGACATATTCAAACGATATACATAGGGAGGTTAATTGTCGCTTACCTATCACCTTATTTTACTTGTACATTGATATTTTTATAAAGTTTGTCTGCAGCTTTTCTAATCGAGAAAATTTCCGCCTGGAAAATATTGCAGTCTTCTGGAAGCAACAGAGTCCGGTGCTAACTCTGTCACCCATTTTTGATATGTTCGCTTAGGTTTTGTAAATTGCGAGGAACGTGTTTAAAATAAACAACCTTTATTTCGACAGAGAGTACACTTCTAGTAACATAACTATAAAGTTGTGGAAAAAAAATAGAGCATTGCCATAGAATTGAATAATGAAATTAAATACTTATAGTGGTGCTATTATTTTTACAGCAACTGTACATGCAAATATACATAAATACGTTAAATGGCGTATGTTTTAGACCATATTGCTTGCTACTTTTTAAATTACTAATGATTCACATACATATGAGTCCTTGATTTTGAAAGTGGTGGAAAATATGAATTATTTCGAGATATTTAGATTTTAAAGGATTAAAAAATATTTTTGTATTATGAAATATGATTTTTCGACAGTAAGGTAGTGCCAATAAACAAGTATTTATTAAGATTGTGAAATTTATAACCATTTTCAAAAAGGAAATGTGATTTTGAATGGTTGAAATGACTTATACACCATTTTCAAAATTAACTACATGACTTTATAAATGACTTACACCATCATGGAAACATTTTTATTAGTAATTAACATTTTTTAAAGCCAAAAGTTTTAAATATTAGAGAACCACTGGAAGTTTCTGTCACCTTGTTATTTACTAACACTAAAGTCGGAAAACTCTACCAATGTTCCGATAAAAACGGGCACACTTTTATGAAGGCGTCTACGTCTACGAACAAAGCGAACTTCCGCAATAGGTAATTTTCATTTTTATTTACAGCATAATTTAAATATGTACAGTGGTGAACTAAAGTATTGGCACAGCGAGTTACAATAGTTCAACTTTACCGACTTTTTTTGACCACTTATGAAAATATTTTTAATTCCGAAAAAAAAATGCTAGACAGAGGGACACATTTTCAACTATTTTCAATTTAATTCATTTTATTATCTTTTATGTTAAATTAGTACTTATTATAAATGAAAAAAGTACCAATTTTCACGAAACAAAATTATTGGCACACTTCACAAAAACACAAAAAAATTAAAATAAAATGGTAAAATATTAACGATTTGTAGCCAAGCCTTAATGTTTGATGACAGCTTCCAAATGCTTTTGTATGGACGAGGCCAATTATTGTGTGGTTTCTGCCATTCCTCCACCAGTGCCAGCTTCAGCTCTTCTTTTGTTGATACAGCGCGCTTTTTAACGCGCCAATCCAGCTATTCCCACAAATGTTCAATTGGGTTTTGATAAGGCGGATGCGGCAGTGTATGTTTAATGTGGTGTGCAAGCCACATACGCCCATGATCATTGTCATGCTGAAATGTAAATGACTCTGGCAATTCAAGTTTTTCGGCACTTTTTTGACATTCCTCTTAAGATTTTCCATGTAGTATTTTTTGTCCATAATGCCGACAATGAATTCCAGCTCGCCCACACCTGCAGCGGACATGCAGCCCCATACAATGACTCTTCCACCACCAAATTTTTTAGTCCCAGAAAAGTTCTCTTTTTGAAGTTCACTGTTAGGTTTTCTCCACACAGTTTGACTACCATCAGATTGAAAGATATTAAATTTACCTTCATCCGAGAAGAGTACATTGTCCCAAAGGTCAATTGGTTTGCTTAGTAACTTCTTAGCATAGGCTATACGTTTCTTTTGGTTCACTTTTGAAATTAGGGGTTTGCGTCTAGCTACACGGGAATGAAAGTTAGCTTCATGCGATGCTCTCCAGACCGTTATCGGATGAATATCATTTCCCAACTCTTCCTTAACTTCCGCCTCTTACCTTTCTTACTATTTGGCAGCGTTCGCGGTCATTTAAAGGCTTAGGCCTGCCAGTACGTGTTGCGTTTTGTAAAGATGAAACCCCCTCAAATCGTTTCACAATGCTTTTTATGGTGTAGCGGCTTCTATCCATCATTTCACCAATTTCTGCATTCTGTGTTGGTAATCACCTTTTTTATTGTTAGCCTTAAACGATTTATTTCAATAAATCTTTCTTTTTTAATGTTACAAAATATTAATTCATTTATTTTTTAATTTCTTTCTGTGGAAAACACTGACTTAAATCGGCGTACGTGAAAGCTTATATTTTGATACAAAAACTTTTTTTTCAAACTCATTTCATTGTAAGCAAGTAAATTATTTATTAGTATTTGCTTTTTGTATGTCATCTGTTAAACTTTTTTTAGCCTGTTCGGCACTGTTAAGATGTGAATTTCCATAAGATGAAACTTCTCGTCTTCATTACTGGTTCTTTCAATTTTTATTTTTGGCGAATCACACTTTTTTTTACGAGGAGTATGAAAATTTAAATTGAACTCTGTATTGAATTTGTATCCTGTATGTCCACTCCTTTACACGTGATGTGTTATTTTCATCACAGTTTTTCACATAAAGCTCATATATTTTTCGAATTTCTAAGTCAGCTCTTAGATACTTTCGACCTGAGGTGTGGTGTGAACTCGTGTAATGGCTCTCACATGCTGGAAAACTGAGAATATGTTCTCGTACTATTTTAATTTTTTCTTCCTTTAATTTATCTAGCTGACCCACCCAATTTGCACGACCATCCGTTCAAGATGTTTTAGCATTTAAGACACGGCTTAATCTTCCGTTAGATATTTTGAAAATATCAAAAAAAAAATTGAACTACATTTTCTCATATGTATATCCTTCGTAATTTCTGGGTCGCCTTCGTTTTATTGATTGTTTTCAAACCAAACTATGCAGAAACAAATCCTGTTTATCGGAATTTGCTAATTTCCAAAAAGATTCAAAATTAGATTTTCTTTCTTCATATTCGATTCCAGTTATACTCGTACATTTTTTGGAACAAATGCAATCTTTATTTTCGAAAAGTTTACCACTTACATGCTTAGACTCTTTTGTTTCATATTCCTCTCTACCATTTCTCTTCATTTTTTATATTTTGTGCATAATTACGTTGTTTTCGTGTCCTCTTTCTTGATTTCATGTGTGCTTTCTTCCATTTGTAAGGGTTTCAATTAATTTTTAAAATATGCTCTGATTCTTATTCGTTTCCATTTCTTGGGAACAATACTTATATTTCTTCGCCGTATAACGTTTACAATTAACTATAAATAATACGTTTTTACATTAAAAGATTACTTGATCATATCTGAATCGCTATCTGAAGACATGACAAAATTACTAATTATTTTGCCAAACTTTGTGAACAGACTGACTTATACCACTATCAAAAAAAAAAAAACAAAAACAGTAACTGTATGTTATGTTTACCAATCAAAAAATAAACACATTTTATTGAGTTAGTTTTCATGGCATATTGCTATTCTCTTCAGATTATGTTAGTTTATTATGATTTGATATGAAATAGTTGAAAAAGACACGTATGTACAGGGTCTGCCACGTAACTTTTTTTTTTTTAAAACAGTGCGCACAAGATCGATCGTAACGTTGGCTGTGTGGCACGGAGCGCCGTCTTGCTGAAACCAAATGTTGTCCAAGTCCTCCTCTTCGATTTCCGGGAAGAACCAATCCGTTAACATGGCGCGGTTGCGTTCGCCATTGACCGAAGAAAAATGGGCCAATGATGCCGCCGGCCCAAAATCCGCACCAAACAGTAACTCTCTGAGGATGCATTGGCTTCTCTTCCATCACGTGCGGGTTTTCCGTCCCTCAAATACGACAATTTTGTTTATTGACGGAGCCGCCAAGATGGAAATGAGCTTCGTCGGAAAAGATGATTTTTTGTTAAAATTTTCAAAGTAAAACTGCACTATTTTAACGCGTTCCTCAATCGTATACACAACCATTTTCGTTCAGCGGAAGGATAAAACTAACTTTCTGTCAAATCAGATGTAACATCAGTGTTACCACACTCAAAATAACCACTAGTTCAAAAAAAAAATGTTAGATGGCGGACCCTGTACATATAAATTCAATATAATGCAAACTCTCTACAATTAAACATTTTATTCAATACATAACCAAAGTTTTTCGGATGTGCTTGGGCTTGCGATGTGGATTTACACAAATTGCGGCAGAAAGCCAATTGACAGCAAACGCATTGTGTTTATGTTCCGGCCAGGCACATTAAATATTCCTACTCAAACAATGCAAATGTGTCTTTATTTATTATTTTTTATGCAAAGCAGATTAGCATAGTTTGTTTGTGTTGTATTTTTTTTTATTATTTTTTTATTTTATTTTTTTTTTTTTTTGAGTAGAATACAAAACACTTTTTGTGAAATTGTATTTTATGCAGATGTGATTTCGCATTGATTTTAACATTTGTTTGCATAATAAACCGAATATGCAAATGGGCATGTATGTTTCATAAAACCAAAAATTTTTCGTAAAGCAGAAAAATCTGTTAAGGACTATTATCTACTTTTCCCACCATTTAGTTTATTTTTTCCTTTTTAAACTTGGAAAATACTCAATCTGATATACTACTTTTATTTGCATAAGTGAATAACGACAACTTACGGTAAATTTACATATGAATATGTTTTGGAGTTAGGTCGAGAAAAAACCACTAAAAAATAGTATTCAGCTTTAATACCTAATTTTATAGGTTATGCTGAAGTTTCACTTAAAGCTTAAAATTATTTTTGACTCTCTTTCAGTGTAATTATCATTACCAGATTTAAATTTTTCAGATACCTTAATCAACTCTCCATGTAAAATGTCCTAATATTCATTTTTGCAAATTTCAGATATTAGGTGTAGTTAAAAGAAATCCATTATTTTTGCATGAAGTTCGGTGTTTGAACGACTTATGTCGTAGGTATGCATGTTTTTATGAACGGTCAGCTGGCATCGGTTGTTGTGTGAGCTGGACTTTGTAATATCAAGGAATATACACATTCAAGTCTTCCACCACACTTCCACTTACAGTTGCGATATTTGAGGTGGAACGAGCAAAACGATGATAAACAGGACATAAAAATTATTAACTCCGTACTTTGTTTATTTTCGGCCAAAAACTCAATATAATCCTGAACATTGTACCTTCAGGTGCGTTTTTCTACTATAATTAGTGGTTCGAAGAGGCTTCCATTAAGGTGTTTCAATAAAATGACATTTACATAATGTTTATTGAATATAATTTTAAAACCTACAGCTGGAATTCGTTATCGTTACAATCAGCTATTGCAACTGTCAATAGAAGTATTACTTTAATTGTTTATTAATCAAATAAAAACTAAAATCAATCAGTTGCTCTAATTGTAAAACGAATCTGTCGTACATATTTACCCTATCCAATCAATTGGAATATTGATGTTTGCATGATTTAGCCAATTTCGAAGGCATGCAATCCAAGCGAGTTGATGTTTATACGAGGAGAATATCAAAAGTTCGGTAAAGTGACCAGAAAAAAATATTATTTTGCATATCTTAAGCCTATAGATCAACTTCTGAACAGTCTTCAAAATCTTGCTTTTTAAGCTTAACAAATTCAGCATTAACCGCATTAATTATTTCCTCGTTGCTATTAAAGACCTTTCCTCTTAATTTTTTTTTTAATTTTTGGAAATAACCAGAAATTACAAGGTTCTATATCTGGGGAATATGGCGCTGGACGTATTTCTTCGATCCCAGAGATCGCATTAAAATTACCTGTTTTTGCAGCAGTGTGGGATGGTGCGTTGTCATGATGTAAAAAGTAGCACCGCAAATCCTCTTTCTTCCTGATTTCAAACAAATTTTTGAAAACTTTTGGTAAGCACTCTTCGGTGTACCATTTTGCAGTTACCGTCTGTGTAAATTACGCCGATATTCGAAAAAAGTCACATGATGTATTTCTGTTTGCGTTGGTGATGGAATTTCGTCTGACCTCTCCTCAGCTATCTTGCGTTATCTCGTCTCGATTTTAGCCGATCGTTCTATAATTTGATAGGAAGACTAATAAAGTAACTGCAAAGGATTCAGTATTTTTAGATTTAACAAAAACAAATCGAAAGTCACCAACTGACCGAACTTTTGTTAATCCCCTCGTACTTATTGTCATGAAATATAAGTGGAAATGTGAGTGGAAATGTGAGCAGCGCAATAACAAGCCATCTGTGAAATATATCATCGAATTGCTTTAAATGGCCGCAAAGGCGCGTAAACTAATCAATCATTGCTTCATTGCAGCTGTGCAATTTTCTGGCAAAGGGTAATGCGTGTAGACACGGTGAAAGTGGGAAATATTCTGTCTGTTCTATCTTTCGAGTGCAACAAGCAGTGATAAAAATGAAAATTAATAGTCGCAAGAAAATATTTGACAAGTTTGATACTAATTTCTTCTAGTTAAGGTCAAAGGTGAAGATGAGACTGGTTCAGGGTTACATGCTCAATGAACGATTAACACATATCTATCAATTAAATGCTTATTTGGTTGATTGTAACGTAGGCTATCCATAAATTTTATGGTCTTATGTATTTGTGGAGGAAATAAGAGAAAAGGTAAATTTCGGAAGATTCCATAAAAAAATGAGACGACTTACAGATGGGCGGAATTTCGTCCTATAGGAACGAGAAAAGAGATGTACTCGCTCAGAGTATATTGAGTTTATGAAGGCATCACTTCTTCAGCCGGCTCAAGTGCAGTGGAATTGAAGCATCAAATGAAAAAAAACAAAATGGCTGAAGCGGAAGTTTTATGGGTTGGAGCCATAAGTTTATTTGGAAAATGTAGTCGTGCGAGGTTCCTAAGTTTCTCTCTTTTATTTTGTGTAAAGGACTAAAAGCCAGCGGCAACGAACCAACCTAGCTTTAACAGGTAGGTCTACCATTGACCATGACCCACATCTTGGAAAATACCCATAAAAAGAGAATCAACACACACCATCTCTTCGTCGATATTAAAGCTGCTTTCTACAGCACAAAAAGGAGTTTCCTCTATACCGCTTTGAAGGAGTTTGGTATCCCCGCCAAATTTATCCAGCTGTGCAGACTGACCTGGGAACCACCAACAACTCTGTCAGTATTAAGGGGTTAGGGGTAGTCAGGATTTTCAAAAAAAAAAAAAATTTTTTTTCGCATTTTCGTTAAGTATAATATCTTAAAAATAATCTCTGAAAATTTCAAGTTAATCCGATAATTCGTTTTTAAGTTATTCGACAAATAACAAAGAGAGCTCGGGCCTTTCAAAGCGCTGTGTGAAACTTTAAACGCGTTTTTCTCAAAACTATGTTTTTTGAACTGGTGACAACTGTAACTCGAAAACCGCTTAGTTGATTTTAATGAAATTTATGCAGCTTGTAGAATACATAATAAACTCGGGCCTGATCGAAGGATTTTTTTTTTTTTTTGAGAAATTTCGATTTTTTAAGACCAATTAACTGTTGATTTTTTCCCAAAAATCTAGAAAAAAATTTCCTGAGGCCGCCATTTTGTTAATTTTTGAAAAAAAATAAAATCCTTCGATCAGGCCCAGGATTATTTATTTATAAAACTATTTTTTTTTATCCGATTGATTTCAGATGAATCTCCAAGGACTTATGATTGTCACCGCAAGGACCTTTTTTTGGAACTGGGTTAACACAGACAGCTGTAACTTCGGAAAAAAATTTTTTTTTTTTCGAAATTTTCGTGACTTCAAGTCAAAACATTGTTTAATAATACCATATCACTACTTTTGTAAAATAAAATTATTTAATAGCAAAAAAAAAATACTGAAAATTCTCATTTTTTCGTGCCTCTGACTACCCCTAACCCCTTAAGAAATCTCAATGACGCAATTAATTACTAGTCGGAGCCTTAGATATTGTGGCTGTCCATCCTCTTCCTCTTGTCCAACCTCTTGCTGGAGAAAATAAATATTAGGAGCTGTGAAAATAAATGGAGGAAGCTCAACTTCTTTAAGAGCGTACAACTGCTGGCGTATGCCGTTGATATTGAAATTATTCATCTCAACAACTACGCCGTAACTTCAGCTTTATCCAGATTAGAAAAGAATCGAGGCGAATAAGTCTGCCTGTAATATTTCCTGTCATCAAACTAATATTCAATTTCCCACATCATTGTTTGACAGCCATAAATTTGAACTCATAGATAATCTCGTCTATCTAGGAACTATTATCAGTACCAATAACAATGTCAGTTGCTGTTTTGGACTTAGTAGGCAATTGAGTTGGATGAGTCGGATTCAGAAGTTTCGAACGAAATGTTCACTGGATAGGTCATATCATCCGAATGAACGAAAACATTCCAAGCCGTAAAATATTCGATGCCGTAGCCACCTAGGAAAGCAGCGGGCAAGAAAGAACCTGACTTCGCTTTGGAGCCTCCAACTGATGCCGCTCCACGAGGAAAAGTAACAATTGGTGCGCTATTATTGATTCGCCTATAATCGCATAAGCGGGGCCTACGTCAATGAAGAAGAAGAAGAAGAAGGTAAAGGCTTCGGTGGGGGTAAAATATTTTTCATGCTTCATACATATAAATATTTATGCTTACTTCAGTTTTGGGTAAAAATCATAAAAATGTTGCCACCATCAGCTGGTGCATACTAAAATACACGTAAATATGCTTTCACCAGGCCGTATTTTAACGGTTATCACCTTGAAAAATAACATGTAAAACTATGAAATTTTCCGCCGATGCATATTCCTGAATTACTTAATAGGAAAATGGGAAAAGTGTACTCTAACGCGAGTAAAACTGAGTAGAGAAGTGGAAGCGTGTCGGCGGCGTAACTGTCGAACATATTGAATCAGCTTTCAGTTTGATTTCTGTACTTCCTATACATTTTTATCCGCAAATATTTATGCATATTCATGCAGGTTCTCTTGTACAATTGCATTCATATATATAAGTATATTTACAAACAACTCGTTTACGTTTGAGCTGGAAAAGCTTTTGAAAAATGCATGTTTGCGTGTATAAATATATATAAATATATATAAATATATACATATATATGTACATATGAGGAGATTAAAAAAAGTTCGATAAGTTGACCCGACAAAAAAATTATTTTTGTATTTATTTCGTAGAATTTCATATTTGGAAAGTTTATTCATTTTTACATATGGCTACATTCATACATACGAGGGGGTTAACAGAAGTTCGGTAAGTAGACGAGAAAAAAAATCTGTTTTTAATTATTCGTAATATTTGTCCTTTTTTATCTTCTCTACATAACCGTCATTGATTTCAATGCATTTCTTTATTCCATAGATCCACTTCTGAAAACAGGCTTCGAAATCGTACTTTTTAAGCTCATCAAGTTCTATATTAACCGCATTAATTATCTCCTAGTTGCTATAAAAGACCTTTCCTTTTAAACTTATTTTAATTTTTGGAAATACCCAAAAATCACAAGGTGCTATATTCGGGGTATATGGTGCTGGAGGTATTTCTTCGGTCCCCGAGATCGCAATAAAATTACTCGTTATTTCAGCAGTGTGGAGTGGCGCGTTGTTATGATGGAAAAAGTAGAGCCGCAAATCCTCTTTCTTTAGGTAAGCACTCTTCGGTGTACCATTTTGTAGTCTGACCCCTTCGAACCCAATTCATTAGCAGTCATTTCGTGTGTCAATCGTGGACTTCACCAGTGGAAGATTTTAGTCGACCTTCTAAGGGGGCTCGTCCCTTACGGCAAAATGTCCGGTCCGGAATCTTCGGAACCAATTAGAAATAGTCTTCTAAAACGGTGCAATCGTTCCATATACAATTTGGCATTCACTGAATATTTGTATTGGTTGTAAATTACGCTGAAACTCGATGTTGGTGGTGGAATATCGTCTGACCTATCTTCAGCTATCTTGCGTTTTCTAGTCTACATTTTAGCCGATCGTTCTAAAATTTGAAAAGAAGACTAATAAATTACTTTATTGCAGTAATTGCAAAGGATTCAGTATTTTTAGATTTAACAAAAACAAATTGAAAGTCATCAACTGACCGAACTGTTGTTCATCCCCTCGTACATGTGATTTTGCATTAACTCTTTACACTACATACGAGTACACATAAGTAAATCATTGAGTCTAGTGAGTGCTGATTTTGATTGACTTTCTGAAAGGAAATCGAATGCAAGTAAATATGTGTCCTGAAATTCTTTTGAGACTCAATGAATGCAGGTTGATTGTAAAAGCATTATGTGGGTGTAATCTCAGCACAGTTGGGTAAATAAAAGTAATAGTACGACCTAACTACAAGACACGTCTAATAAGGCTTATAGGCTGGAGTTGGGCTAACATTTTTCAACTATCTACGCATATCGAAATATGCTCGTACTGCAAACAAATGCTTTCATTATTTTTAAGAAGTTAACAATAGGTAAAAGCAGCACTAGTGGAAGAGAAGGAAAACGTTTCTAAAATCCTTATTAATTTGTAGAGAACCACGAAAATCAACATAAAATATATTACTACACGAACAAAAACCCCCCGAAACTCTGCTTTACCTGCTTCCTGTAGACTTGAATAATAATAAATAAATGCTACTCAGCCCAGTAGAAAGCACAGCCCTCGTGATAAATAACTTCACACATTATATCAGTTTTTTGCAAAGAGGAATGAATGGCAAAATTTACAGAAGGCTCAATGCAATCGCACCACGTCGAAAGTAACAATAAAATGCAGATAAATTTTAAACATAGTATCAAGTTTATGCAGAGCAACCGTTTTGGTTCCCAGCCATTCACATATACCAGGTGTGTTAGTTGAAATTTGCCGGTTTTTTCGATAAAATTTTTTAAATAATTTTCAGAGGAATCTCAAAATTTTTTTATTCAAAGTATTGACCATTGGTTTCTACATATTTCGCCCATCTCTCTGGCAAATTATGGATACCATTCTAAAAAAACTTTTTCTCTTTCGAGGCAAACCATTCGACGAGCCATTTTTCGACTTCTTCAAAATTTGCGAAGCACTGCTCTGCAAGGGAGTGTACCATCGATGCGAAAAGGTGATAGTCGGACGGAGCGAGGTCTGGAGAGTACAGTGGGTGCGATAATATTTCCCAATTAAGTGTTTTTAATGTGTCTTTCACCAGTTTAGCAGTATGAGACGGCGCGTTATCGTGTTGGAAGATAACTTTGCCATGTCTTTGGGCCCATTCCGACCGTTTTTCGATCAACGCATGATTCAAATTGATCATTTGATGTCGGTAGCGATCCGTGTTCACCGTTTCACCAGGTTTTAACAACTCGTAGTACACCACACCACACTGGTCCCACCAAACACAGGGGAAAACCATGATTTTTTTCGCTTCGGGTTCTCAAAATAAATCCATTTTTCGTCCCCCGTGACAAATCGATGCAGAAAAGATTTCCTTTCGAATCGTTGAAGCAGCATTTCACAAACGGTTTTTCGATTTTCCATTTGTCTATCGTTCAGCTGGTGTGGCACCCATTTTCCATACTTCTGGATCTTTCCCATGGCTTTTAAACGTTGACAAATTGCTCCTCGAGTCACATGTAGTGTTTCTGCCAATTTTTGTTGCGATTGGGTTGGATCAACATCCAATAACGCCTGCAATTCCTCGTCTTCGAACTTTTTCGCTGCACCAGGATGTTCATTGTCTGTCAAATCGAAATCTCCACTTTTAAATTGACGAAACCATGTCTCACATGTTCTAATCACTGGAGCATGTTCACCATAAGTTTCTACCAGCAACCGGTGAGCTTCAGCTACTTTTTTCTTTTGATGAAATAAGAAAAGCAACGAATGCCGCAAATGCGATTTACTTGGAACGAAACTCGACATATTCACTGAGGTAAACAAATATGACGTTATTATTTTGGCGGAATGTGACTTGCGTATTTTTGTAGGTTAATGTGAATAGAAAAAAATTACATACATGCCAATTCATAGATATTTATACATATTGCTAGCGACATCTACTAGTAAAACCGGCACACTTCAACAAACACACCTGGTACTTCAGAAAAAAGTACGATCAACCAGAAGTGGAACAGTTTCTTCGACTTATAACAGCTTTCTCTAGTCAAAATATCATCTAGGTGAGGGACGTACATAGGAAGAAACCACATACAATATTACCAGTCCAATCTGGCCACTGATCGAAAAGGAGAGAACAAAGAATATACACCTCCTTTCAACTGGACACTGTGTGTGGACTACTTCAGGAACTTAGTCGAGAAAAAGCTGGTACATCTGCTATTGCACAGAAGGAGTGCATGCTACAGTCCAGTCAACTGCTTTGCAGAATTAACTTCAATTTGGTAAGATTCACAAAACGCACTAAATAGTTTGAGCATCTCAGTAAGTTGGGAGGCGATTTGTCCACAGACGTTACTTTATTATTACTTCGGTCTAGCTACAATTCACTAACTCACCAGTTATTGTAGCAAATGCTATCTTTATTGACGATTAAAGCCGAGCTACCAACATTGCGCCCTTCTATTCTTCTTTTCGCTGTTTTGCACCAATTGGAAATACCAAGTACAGTCAGGTCCTTCTCTACCTTATCTTTCCAACGGCGGGCACTGCATATAAAGTTTTCAAAGCTGGAGTATTCTTATCCATCCGGACCACATGGCCTAGCCAGCGTAGCCGTTGTTTCTTGATATGCTGTGCTATGCCAATGTCGCCATATATCTTACACAGATCATCATTCCATCGGCTCGCGAATGCGTTGACTGTTTGTTTGATAGCAGGAGATATTTCGTCTTATCTTCGGTCACTACCAGACCCATATCCTTCGCTTCCTTATCAAGTCTGGAGGAAGCAGAACTCACAGCGCGATTGTTGAGGCCAATTATGTCAATATCACTCTCTACCCTCTTATAAAAGATTGATAATTCTCTATTCAGCTCTGCAGCTCGTATTATTTTTTCCTGCAATAAATTGAAGAAGTCACACTACAAGGAATCATCCTGTCTGAAACCTTGGTATCGAACGGTTCGGAGAGGTCATTCCCGACCCAGACGAAGCTTTTAGTGTTGTTTTAGGTCAGTTTACATAACCGTATAAGTTTCGCGGAGATTCTAAATTCAGACATGGCGGCGTATAGGTAGCTTCTATTCATGATGTCGAAGGCTGCTTTAAAATCGACGAAAAAGTGGGGTGTGTCGATTATCTTATCATATCTGGTCAATGGTTGATTTATCAGGCCTAAAGACACACTGATAAGGTCAAATCGGTGTGTTCACTGTTATGCCCACCGCATAGATAGATTACTATGGATGGACGGTATGTAAGATGGGTAGTTGCAACATTAGTCGGTTCCGAACGGCAGAATTGAAGAGTTTTTATTTCATGTTAGAAATACACTTGGAGGGCTTGACATTCCCTGTCGATGGACGATCGCATTTAGAAAAATTAATTTTTCTATAACTTCTGGATGTTGATCGAAGCAGGACTCAAACCGTGTTCTTCAGAATGGCAACACGCAATGCTAACCGCTAGGATATTGTGGCCACACACGAGCAATGCTTGTCTAAAATACTCAATGTTATGGCGACATGTACAAACCATGCAATGAACCAGCAATATGCGTGTCCACCTGCAAAATTATCCATCGGCCGATGAATTTTTACGCCATTTACTGAAAAAGGGAAACAGTAAAGCGCGAATTGATCGGACTTCCGGACGGATTACATTACTCGATAACTTCTTTAATTTCGTGACATCAAAAGCAGAATTACTTCACGGAGTATTCGTAAATATCCAAATCATTTACGGGAATCGTGGGTGGCCGAATTGTTGGTTATCCAGCTAATGGACGAGTATTTTACAGAATAAATTGTAATTGGCGGCAAGCGAGTACGGAACTAAAAGACAAAGTTATTTCTTTTGAAGTTGACAGTTTAATTGCGGAACAATTTATGGTCTCATAGTTAAGTCTCGAACTTCAGTCAATAATATTCATATTTGCTTTCGCGTGAGTAATTAAATGGAAATAACGAATAACAAATACAAAGTGTACTCATAGCTATACAAACAATTGTGTATTAAATAAATACGAAGTTTTTCTCTAATTGACTGTAAGCGAGGGGGTGAGTTCAATAGCACGACGCTTGTTTTTCTAACCGCTCGATTAGGTAGTTATATACATACATAGTTACGTGTATGTGCTTTTATGAACATATTTTTCAAAAAAATTACATTCATGTTGCATGTTGTAAAACTTGATAAAAAATATGAAAAATTGTAAACGGTGTTATTTCTGCGGAATTAAGTGATTACAGCAAATTATGCAAATGGGATGAAACATTTGCTACTAAAAATATCCAATTAAACACAATTGAAAAAATTGCTTCAATTGAATTATTATAAATCCTGTAGTGATAACCAATGAGAGTACAAAAACGTGTCATTTACAAATTATTATATAGGTATGTAACTATGTTCAGTGTTCAGCTATTATTTAAAAATTTATTTAGGTGGCACAACGTGAGCTACGAAAAAATAAAAATAATAATACTTGCTTTTCATAAAGTAGTTGGAGCATTTGAAAAATCTATATTTAAACGCGAATACACCCTTGTCGCACTCCACGAGGGGGCATCTTGTCTCTGCCTTTGCGAGTCATTTTAATAAACCAGTTACTCCAACTGCTAAGCGTATGTTATGCGGTGCGGTGAGGGCACCATGTAAATGAAAAGTTGGCACCGCTTGCCGATGCCGCTACTGACGGTTGTCCCGCAGAAACCAGCGGCGATTAGATTTTTTCCGTAAAACCAGCTCAAATCATTTGTCGCTTTATATAATGTTGGCAGTACTGATTTTTTTCAACTTTTCAACTTAATAAACTAAGAAAATGCGTGGTTTTTTTCAATAGAAATGAAAACTAAATTCGTAATTAATTATTTATTACCGTATAGATCACATATATTTAATTGGCGTTTATATTCAAACATATATCTAAATTATGAAATTCGTTGACGAAATTATAAATTTGTTTAAAAGTATGCAAACACACTGGCATCTGGCAACATTTGCTCGCTGTTGGCAGCGTCGATAACTCGTGCATGCATATCGCTCTTCCAGTCGGGTGTTACGGCTGTGCGGTATGTAAGATGGGTAGTTGCAGCATTAGATAAACTTCCATTTGTTTTTTAAGATCATTTTGAACACTAAGTCAACCAAGAAGTCTTGAAATATAAGTAACGGGTGACACAAATAGAAGTACTTTTTTTAATATCCTTTTTTTGACAGATCACGTGTGAGTCGTACCAAGCTGTCATGGTATTTTTGTTCAGTGTTGTTTGGCATTTCATCAAGGAAAGACTTACGCATCAACAACGTTTATAAATCGTTCCACTTTATTACGAAAATTCAGGTTCTGTAAAAAATGTGTTTCGCACGCTTCACTCTACTTATTGTCAACATAATCGGCCTACTGAGCGTACACGTATACTAATCGCAACACCATCACCCATCTTGATACCCAGCATTCTTTATTGGATAATATGCGCCCGAATGGACCATGGAATGTAGCGGCCGTAGCTGAGAGTATACACGACGACCGTGGAGAGTCGATTCGGCGCCGTTCGCGGCAACTCGGACTGACGTATGGAACGACTTGGCGCATTTTACGTCGAGATCTTAAATTGAAAGCGTACAAAATATAGCTTGTGCAAGAACTGAAGGCGCTCGATCTTTCTAAGCGACATCGTTTCGCTCTATGGGCTCATAAAAAGTTTCAAGAAGATCTGACATTCAGCGATGAGGCCCTTACCTGGCTCAATGGGTATATAAACAAAGAAAATTGCGGTATTTGGGACAAAGAGAATGGTGAGAACATATAAATCCTGTTATTATAACCGACTATTGGATGCCTCAAATTGAGGTTCGTGGTCTTGACGACATTTGGTTTCAACAAGACGGTGAGAGAACACTTTGGTGATCAGATAATTTCACGTTATTCGAATGAATAAATATTCCCCATTAAAATTTTCGTGTTTATTTCTCTAAAAGAGTAGTGAACCTCGAAGTGGATCACCCTTTAGTTGCTGTTCACTTGCACCCATTCGTAGAAATTTCTCTTATTCTATCAAACCAGAAGATGAAGAAACTATTCCGCAAAAATTGCATAAAATTATTATTGTATTCCATGCTGTAATTTGCTCCTCTTTGGCACTCTACTCAGAGCATATACCAAAGATTGAAAAAAATAAATAAATAAGTAAAAACGTATTTGGTAAATTACCAAGCCTTGCAAATTCAAATTCTTATTTTACGCTCATTCAACATATTTCTCAATAAAATGTATGTATGTACATGTGGGGTGAAGAAAATGGCGCCACAAATTGTCAAGGCCAAAAGTTGAAACAAGCGGTCCCAGAGGCAATTTGCCACCTTTTGCGGCATGAATGTTTAATGATTGTCGCAACTAAAGTGCCAAACAGTTCACAATCACAACAAACATACAATTATGTTTGTATGTATATGTGTATGGTATATGAGGATGCAATAAGCTATTGTATCTTTGGCCATTAAGGTGTCTGCTGGTTGAAGTTAACAGTCAAGAAAAGTGTTGACAACCATTAGCACAAATGTAAATAAATGCAACCACACAAATATCATTATCAGACGGAGGTACCTACATATACTCGTATATACCCCATAGTAAAAAATACTAGTTGTTAACTAGAATGTCACTAGTTAGCATTTCTGCACCAACTGAGTCATTTTTCATCATCTACACACATTAACGACTGGGCAGTGTTTCCCTAAGGAATGTCAATAGTTCGATTATGCATCAGCATTATACTAATTAAATACTAGTTCATTTATACGTATTAAATTTCTGCTTTGCATCACTAGTGGTGTGGTCGAAACTATCACCAATGTCATTTTTGTGAAAATTCCTTTTGTCCCGTTCATATTGATTTTTGGACTACCATCACATTTTAAATACTAGTTCATAACAAGTACTATTACATACTAGTTAAGTTTTTCTCTGCAGGGTTATTTGGTCAGTATGTAGCAAGCTGTAATACAACTACGCTTATGTGTCTTATAATTCAATGCACAGTGTGCCATTTTTAATATTAAATAGTGAAAGTTAGTAAAATCTCCGCGTTTTGTTATTACATTTTTTAAACCAATTTTTTCTTTATTGAAAAGCATTTGTAATGAAGTATAGTTTGACCATTATAATCTATGAATTTTTGCCAATTTTCGGGTGGCTTAATAATTTCATCGAGAACTTCTGTAGTTTATCGGCAAAGAACTTGGCTCAGGGTTTTTAGCAGCACTCTGGTCAGCCACTTTTTTTACCATCAGGTGAGTTTTGCAGAGAACGAAACAAATGGTAGTCAGTGGGTGCAAGTTCCGGACTATATGGTGGATGTAACAAACTTCCCAACACAGCCTCGTCATCAAAGTTGTATGTGGCCTGGCGTTGTACATCTCAAAATTAATCGTTGTGCTGGGTGTAGCAGCTCATAATGGACCAGCTTCACCTTGTTTGCCATCAATTCAGGCTTTGAAGGCTTTTATTGATGGATTTAACTAAGATTTGTTCCTCATTTAGCTCCTTTTTCTTTGACCGTGATGAGTCACTTCAGAAATGATTCGATTTTTTTTCGTGTTTCAGACGTTTTTCACTGATGGTAATTCAATCAAATATTGTTGGATTAATTCGTATAGTACCCAAACATCGGACTTCTTTGACTATGCAGCCTGTCTTAAAAAATTCGAAACTGCCACGTTGCCTAATACTGCCGCTAGCTCTACTAGCTGCAGAGTTTTATAGCCTTTTTGACAGCAAAATTGCCGAAACGGAATCGTGTAAACCACTCTGGTACGGCATCAGCATCAACGCGGAGCTCTTTTATTAGCGACTCCCAAATGTACTTTACAGGAATCCTGAGATTTAATTTTTTTATTTAATTAATTATTATTTTTTAATAGAAACCATTACATGGATCACCCTATATTATGTTTTAATTTACTTCAAAAGTACTTTAACTATTTTTTTTTTTTGTATTTTTTTTTTTCAAATTTGTTACACTGTGCATTGTCTTGCCACACTTCGCAGAGCACTAAGCAAAAGTCATTTGCCATGTTTGATTTTTTGGGCTTTTCTGTTACCGTTTTATATCGCTAAGAAGCTAAACAGCCCGAAAATTATCGTTGAGAACCATAAATTGCCGCCAAGGGGCGTTATCACTTACACAGCCGGGACTCATTTAAAGGAGACACATACACGTACAAACATATTCGCCCACCTAAGCAGCTGGCCAAAGAATCTTAAATGATATTTTTGGTAGAAAGAGTGTGCCCACATTTCATACTGCATATACATATATGAATGTATGTATTTAGAAGTACCCTACAGGAAAAAAGTACTCTTTGTTACATAGAATGTACAATAATTAGTTTGCATCTATTACTACTTCATCTTTCATCAACATATCCTAATACATCTAAGTATCCATCATCTCCATACTAGTTAAATATTAGTTCATTTAAGCTTTCCAAGGCATTGAAACCGAAAATGTGTTTATCTGCCGGGAACCTCACGTCCCACAGTTTCAACCCCCAAACACTCGGGTATCGTGACGATGTGGTGATCAACTTCTATTCTCAACAGAACGAAACAGAGAATAGAATTCACCCGTGATCTGCTAAATACATAAACAACTACAAACGGTGGTGAAAATTTTAATTATTTTCGTTACTGATGGACTGCTATTGGTTATTTTCATAACAACTGGTATGATTTCATCTTCAAAATACTAGTATTAGTCTACTTTCTTCCGGCAGGTTATGTACTCGGATACGAAGTATGTACATACATACATAAATGGTATTCGTAATGGTAGTGCGTTAGTATGTGAACATCGTTGCACTTAATGTGTTCATGGCGATGGAGCAGTACTCAAATCACGTACAAATGGAGCGGAAGTAAATCACCCACAACAATTGCAAAATCAATACAATCGTTAACAGAGTACAAAAGCATAAGGAGATGAGTGGCAAACATACGAGTACACTAAATTTATTTGATTTTGATTTGCTACTGCTTTAGATGTGCCATGTTGAGTCGTCCGGCGTTGATTCGAAATAGTGCGTTAGATGAGATGTAAAGACGCTAAAAAGATGGAGTGAGATTTTTGATGTTTGCTGTGGTAAGCTCAGCGAGGCAGTGTAAATAAACGATAGACTATTCCTCTTCCACGTCTCTGCAGCTGCGTGAAAAGTCGTTTGAGAGGTATCTCGTTATTTTTTTGTGATTCCCGATCAAATAGGGTTCTCTATTATGCCAACTGTGAACCTAATAGAAAACCTCACCGGTTGCTGGTAGAAACTTATGGAGAACATACTCCAGTGATTAGAACATGTGAGACATGGTTTCGTCAATTGTCATTTGACAGACAATGAACATCCTGGTGCAGATCCAGAAGTATGGAAAATGGGTGCCACATCAGCTGAACGATAGACAAATGGAAAATCGAAAAAACGTTTGTGAAATGCTGCTTCAACGATTCGAAAGGAAATCTTTTCTGCATCAAATTGTCACGGGGGATGAAAAATGGATTCATTTTGAGAACCCGAAGCGAAAAAAATCATGGTTTTCCCCTGGTGAAGCTGGCCCATCGACTGCAAGGCCAAATCGCTTTGGCCATAAGACAATGCTCTGTGTTTGGTGGGACCAGTGTGTTGTGGTGTACTACGAGTTGTTAAAACCTGGTCGAACGGTGAGCACGGATCGCTACCGACAACAAATGATCAATTTGAATCATGCGTTGATCGAAAAACGGTCGGAATGGGCCCGAAGACATGGCAAAGTTATCTTGCAACATGACAAAGCGCCGTCTCATACCGCTAAACCGCCGTACTCTCCAGACCTCGCCCCGTCCGTCTATCACCTTTTCGCATCGATGGGACACTCCCTTGCAGAGCAGTGCTTCGCTAATTTTGAAGAAGTCGAAAAATGGCTCGTCGAATGGTTTGCCTCGAAAGAGAAAAAGTTTTTTTGGAATGGTATCCATAATTTGCCTGAGAGATGGGCGAAATGTGTAGAAACCAATGGTCAATACTTTGAATAAAAAGATTTTGAGATTCCTCTGAAAATGAGGTGTTTTCTTTATCGAAAAAACCGGCAAATTTCACCTGGTATATAAGAATTAATTTCACAAACCCAAAATGAGTAGCGCTGACAGAAAAGGCTTTCAGGTAGTTAGTTAAAAATTATATAATTAAGATAATTTCGGAGATTTGAAATAGCTAACGAAATTACTAAAGAGGGTGTTCATTTAAAACAGCACGCAGCATCGAACCTTCCAGTTCCATTCAAACAAGTGTAGAAGAAGCAAGAAGTAATACTACTTCGTCAGACGAATAGACTGCAGAACCGCGACGACTATGTGTAAAGCATACAATTGTAAACTCACATAGTTTGTACTATCGATTAAGAGACCGGACTCCGGGCTGCTGATAGTACTATTAACGGTTCATTGCCTTCTGGCGTCTCATGCGCTTAAGATAGGTCTGACTGCGGACAACTAGTGTACGAAATGCAAGGAATGCACGGAGAGAGTGGAGCACGTAATCTGTGAATGTCCAGCTTTCGGAAGGCAAAGACTATGTATACTTTGTCGCAGAACGACTACAAGATCTGCAATCAGCAATGGTGGAGGGACTAGAACGACTACTTAAATTCGCGAAAAGAACAGCAATGTTCTTCACACTAGAGACACAATAGAAGTGTAGCAGCACAGCTTGGTCGCATGTGGTGCGCCTGCAAACTATTTCGTCTATATGAGACCCACTGGGTCAGCCAGCTTAACCTAGTCTAAGATTATTCCGAGATCATTGATCTCAGTAGAAAGGGTGATATTTGTACTTTTTATCAGGGGAGGCTTAAACGAGAGTGGCTTGTATTTCCTAGTGAGGAGTATCATCACGGTTTTAGCAGAGTTCATGTCCATCCCGCTTTTCTAACACTATTTTTCCAACTCTTCAAAATATGTCTCCATCTGAGTTTTAATTTCTGTATGTCTTACTATTTTTTATTTATCGTTATGCCTAAGTAAAATTTGAGAAAACTGTGATACCCTTCGCTTCCATTTATTTGTCTCTCAGTGAAATATGAAAATCAAGCACTCAACCACTCAACCACTGAAACATAAACAAAAAGTCATCATCTTCTGCCCTGTAGTTTGTTTCAACATTGTTGTTTACTCCATTTAGTCAATTTGGAAAGCATAACTAAAGTTAAAGGGCCATTGTCTTTGAACAGCTCACAATTGATACTTAACCTAAATGTGTATTGTCATGAAATATAAGTGGAAATGTGAGTAGAAATGTGAGCAGCACAACAACAAGCCATCTGTGAAATGGGTCATCGAATTGCTTTAAATGACCACAAAGGCGCATAAACTAATCAATCATCTCTTCGGCAGCTGTGCATTTCTATAACAAAGGCTACTGAGAAGAGCCATGCAGAAAGAAGGCCACTAGATGCTTATGCTTGATACTTAAATGAAATAAATACTACTATTCATAACCAAATTGGCGTAAAGAAATTTTTATTTCATAGAATGCAAAGCAATTGGAAAGATAAAATTCGACTATAATCCTTATACTTGAAGCAAAGCGTTAAACGGCGATTAATATTCTTCTCTTATTTATCGGCATATGAGCTGGTTTGTATGAAGTTCGTTATTGAGAAACTAGTTGGAGGTGTGCTTCATTGAAAAAAACAAGAAAGAAGAGCTGAATTCATACCTTGCATGACCATATCATATCTATTGTACTTCATTTAAAGATCCTCATGTATGAAAAAATGGTTTAAGAGGCCTATATGATGAAGATTTCTAGCCCCTGCGGGTTAGGGCTCAAGAATTTGCTCGTGGTAAGGCATGCCTGTCGTAAGAGGCGACTAAAATGCAATAGTTCCCACGACAGTCGGGTATTTATACCGGAACGGCTCGGACTTTTATCCGGGCAAGGACTGTCACTCCCGCAGGCCAATTCAGGAAATATTTTGCCGTTACAACAACAACAACATGAAGGTTTCCAATTTCGACGATTGTGACAGTATTCATTTGTATGTATGTATGTGTGTAGATTTTTTCACGATGAAATCGGTGCATAATTGTTCGATATCGATAATTTTTAATTTAAATTTAATAAAATTTAATAATGAATTGAGTTGATTAGGGCGGTTGCTAATCAGAGTGACCAACGCACTTAGGCCTGAAGATCCGTTGGGAAAGCAGTGTTGAGTAATTCTCACCTTCTCTTATGTACGAACCATTTTACGTGCCTTATGAACGATGCGATACTGCATATACCAGCGGTTGTTACGTCAGCCCGACAGTCAAAGAAGTGATGTTCCTAAGTATTAATGCCAACTGTTGCTTATGGCTGGACAATGACAGAGGTAGTGCTCGACAGACTCTTCATATTCTTCGTCCTTGTAGCTACGACAAAAATCATTCGAAAACTATTCCATTCTCCGACCTTGAACTTCCATTAAACAGTGTCCAGTTAGTATGTCCATTGCTGAATTAATGGATTAGATTCCTTGATCTTTTAGCGTCCAGCATACACCAAAGCTTTCTAGTCACGTTGTTCCTTCGCTAAAACATCTTGTGTTGGCTATTGTGGTGAAAGCCAGCTTTTGTCTGAGTTTTGCCGTAGCCAAGGGTACGCCCGCGACGTGCGTAGATTTTATTGCAGTTAGAGTGGTGCCTTCTCTCACTAGCCCATACATTTGTTTGGGATGACCTTATATCCGGGCAAACGACTGCTTTGCATCAAGCTGAGAGCTTGTTTCAGTGCTTCTGAATTTCAGCGCCAATTTTATGTGGAGGAAATTACTTAGAAGAGATCTGATGGCAGCTTGGTTATCCGAGTAAATACTGATTGATCGGCTTGTAACCAGAAATCCCACCAACCATTCTGCGGCTTCCGTGATTGCAATAAGTTCTGCTTGGAAGACGCTGCAGTAGCCGGGTAGTCTCAAATTAAACTTGGTTAAGAGCAAATTCCACAGCCGACCTTATTGTCGAGTTTTAAGCTATCCGTGAAGATAGCTATATTACTATGAACTGATTTGCATTTCCCTTTCATTTTTGTCCGGGATTCTTGTGGAGAATAAATTGTCAAAACTGTAAATGGAGATTGCGCTAGAAACTATGCGGAAGACGGAATATCCCGACATGCCAAGTAGCGCGATACCTCCACGGCTGATAATAGCACAACCGCTCTCTTGAAGGTCGCCGTATAAATCCAGGAGAAGAAAATTAAGAAGAGATCTCAGGGCTTTAATTGAGTCGACGGAAGATCTCCAGTAATGAGAATGGCTACCGACCGCTGAACTCTATCCAGTCTGCTCCTGAAAGTGGTTTTTGTTTAGTACTGGCCACAAGACAGTGACCTCGTAGAATAGAATGGGTCTGACTACCGCTGTATAAATCGAATGAACGGTTTTGATCAACGTCTTTTGCCAAAGGCCGTTTTGCATGCAAAGAGTGTAGTGATAGCTTCTCTCGACCTTTTTGGCCCCAGTTAAGCCCGTTATATAAGATTATTCGCAGATATTTGACTTCGGTAGAGAGACCTACCTATTAGCTCGGGTTTTTCCCCCTTGTGAAAAGAGCCATTTCGGTGTTAGCTGGATTTACATTTAGACCACATACTCTGCATCAACTTCCTTCTATGTAGGATATTTTGAAGTAAATCACTTCAGATTTGCTGTGCTTGCCTGTCGCATACTCCTTAGCGCAATATCGTTGGCGTATGTTACCACGTCACAACCTGTGCTATCTAGTTGCCGAATCAGCCTGTTCACTGAGAGATACCATAGCAGTGGAGATAAGACTTCATGGCTGTGCAAGAACTTCTATTATGGAGTCGGGAAGGATGTGGTTAAAGGCTCCTTCAATGTCCATAAAAAGAACCAAGTGTATGCTCTTTACAGTCAGTCCTTTTTCGATGCGTCCAACATTCTTTTAGAATCGGCGTGTTGCTTCTTCGAAAGACTATTTTTGGGGTGGCCTTTGGTCAATGTAGATTCCAAAATTTTTAGAAGAAACGCGGTCAGGCTAATGACCCGAAAATCTTTTGAACTTACATAGTATTGGGAATATGTCTTTCGCGTAGGCAGGCTTGTAGATCTCGCATGGTAGTAGGGATGGAATGTCCTCCGCCGCTTTTTATTCAGCGGGATATCCCGGAGATTTATAGGGTTGGTCATTCGCTAATGTTAGAATAAGACCTGTTTGTCCTACGTTTAATTACGGTTTAGTATTCGGAACTGACCGGATAATGAGTGTTCAAAAGAATATCCAGCGTTTTGCCACAAGATATGGTTCATTGACCATTTGGTTTTTGGACATAGTTGGAGTAGTTGAGCTCTTGGATGGAACTTTCCTAAGTAGGTTTCCTTCTGAGGTTTAGAAACTCACGATAGAAGATTTTCCAAGTCTCGCTTTGAGACTTCTTGGCCTCCCTTTTGAATGTTTTAAGGCGATCTTTGTAGAGATGATAGGAGCCTGATCTTTTGGTTTCATTGAAAAGTTTTCTGCTACTTTTCCTCAATTCAGAGATATCAATATTCCACGATCTGGATTTTTTCTTTCCTTTGAGAATACATAGAGAACACCAGGCCCTAAAGGCAAAATTTCAGACTTTAGTTTACAATGCCTTAGCAAGAATTCTGTAATACAGAGCATTACGCGACGTGATTCAATACAGAGAGCTTAAATAATTTGTTATTCAAAGTGATATAATTAAATGTCATCTTCTTGATTGGCATAGGCACCGTTTCCGCCATTAGAGCCGAGTCGACAAAAGTATGCCAGTCGCCTCTTTGTTTCACCGTTCGACATGCACCGGTGATACCAACCTAACTTTACGATTCTTTTTCAGGCTGGCGTGTATCCTTGCTTTTACAAGACAGTGGCACTAGACGACGTTTGGTTCTCGAATCGTAATCACATCTGAATGCTGGATGCCTGTCCCTCTCTGTCACGTTTTTCGATCCGGCGGTAGCCATATATCCATATTTCGTAAACCGGCGAAGTTAACCGATTTCGAGATGCTTCATCATGATAGTTGAATTTTCCGACTTTTGTTCCGAAAATACTTTCCTTGCCCACGCTGACGCTAAAGTTACCAAGCAGCGCTCATAAAAGCGTTGCTGTGGCCAAACCTCGGCATGGTTTTTTCGAGTTTTCCTCATACATGGCGAGCTCTAGACGCAGGGCACAACCACACAGGCTTAGGATATTCTTACAAGCGTGTGCAACAAGCAAATGAGAACGGGATTTTGGGTGTAGCCCTTAAATGAACACCCAGAAGCATGACTACATCTCAAGACAACAAATAATTCTTTGCTAATACTACATCATTTTTATTTTTAAAGCATTAATATTTTTACGCATTCTTTAGTCTATTAATCTTGTCATAATCGACATCTGTGACCCAGTTGACGGCGTTTCAAGTGCATAAGCAATTACCTGTAGTGCCTCTGAAGTGTTACATACATTTTTGGTGTTTTAGCGAGACTGTTGCGATTTATATACATATGTAAATGAGATAATTCGTGTGAAAATGTATGTAAATGTGTGTTTAACATAGTTCACAGTTGTTTGGTTTTTTTTTCAATTTATCAAAGTAATACTCACAAAATTTCCCACAGGAGACAACTTTGTAAAATATTATATGAATAACGGTAACAGCTTTGAGAAAGCACTTAATTTCTCGCTCGCAGTAGTCAGTTTTCAAAGCAGTAGTGTGTGTAAGCATTAAACAATTTTCATGCATATATTGTTTGGTAGTTTGATGTAATGTAAGGTGGATCCTAGTAACCCCATCTGCTGATCAAACCATTGCGGGGAGCTTACAAAACTGAGCAATCGATGTATCTTCGCCCTCTCTATAACTCCTGCAGAAGTTACTCTGGTAGCTGTATTGCACAACTGATACTCCTCCCTCTTAAGTGGAAGTAAGCATCTGTGATGAATAAATCTTTTAAAGTGAGGTTAAAAATGGCATACCGAAGTGGAAGTAAAGTGCGCTTCCTTGCGAGCTCTTGCACCACCTCCTTACCGCTTATGATACTACAATATAATAGGTTCAGAGAGAACACTTTAGACGTCGCGTAATTCCAAATATTAATGTTACAGATTACAGAACATTTAATACTGCTTGCGCGTCCATTAAACCTAGATAATCGACAACCTCATGTATGACCGCCCTTCCCATTCTAAGAACACCATAATTATCCGGTAGACAAAGGGATTTGTTAATACCAAGGTCTCTTGAGTTGACTCTGCCATCGTCTGTGCTATTTAGTTTTAACCTACCCGTACAAAAATGAATCGAATTCTGCCCTATCGGTTTATGTGAGGAATAGGTACTTAGTAAAGTCGTTCGTGAAGTTATTGAAGGTTATGCAGTTGTTCGTTCTTTTTGGGAGCCTGAACTTTCTTAAATTATTGGTATGACCGTGATTTATCATTTTCAGTTCTGACAACTTTTCTTGCTTTACCGTAATACTGGCAGTATTATATTAGATATCCATTATTTTTCCAATAGATGGCGTTATTTATCTGTGTCTCGCCTTGTATAAATCCGATCGGGTTTCCCTAGATGGCGTTAGGAAGATGACATTTCGTAATAAAAAAACTTTCCTGACAGTTTTGAGATTGGTTGATTCAGTTTTGTTTGAGCGTGCATCAAAGATGGACACTAGCAAAGAGATAAGGGCGAAAACGCAACCCGGGCGGCTGAAGTTATATGATCAGCTTGAAGTTTTGACCAGAAAGAGAGCAGTTTCAGTTGTGTACAACTCCGTTCCTGAGAGCACTGAAGTTAATAGCTTTGAAATCTTATATCTTCTAGTGAAGAGAACTAGCTCTGTCTTCAGTGTGTTTTCCCACTAGTGCACTTTTCTGTCGTTTCTATGCCGCCCTGCATGATATCATATAAAATTTGTGGAAATTTTCTATTCACTAAATAATAACCCCAAGATCACTATAACACTATCGTCTCCTTCTGCGTTCTTCTGCTCACCACCTGAATGCTAATACTCTCGCAAGATCAGACCTTACAACCCTATACCCGGGCAATTGGTGTATAAGAGAAATAACTTGAGGGTCGGCGATCAGACAATTTAGGACAGAGCTGTGATTGTTGAAAGCACACCAAATATCCAATAGATGTAGTTATTCAGCTGTACTCTTTAGATTTCCTAATTTGTAATATCGCCCTCTGAAACGTTGTTGCCATTGAGATGCCATTTCTAGAGAGATTTTTTTAAATTAATAAGATATTTTCTTTTCTCACTCAAACTTAATTTTTAGAGAAAACTTTCCAATATTTTAAACTTTTAATAGAGAAACTTTTTTTTCGTCACAGCTTATATTATACGCTAATTGATTTTGAGTTTTCTCAATGAATTTGTCTTTAGCATGCTTCTGCAAGAAAAACAGCTATTTTAACTACAAACGAGAGAAATGTCACCAATCCAATTACTTTAATCTTAAGGTTCATAGTTTAACTATGGAAACCTGTATCGCAGTTTTTACGGTTCAAAGTAACGTAAGCTCCATAATGAAAGGAACCATTATAAATGCGAACACAGACTTTCTCATTCTTGCGCAAAAATTATCGCGCCACAACGCCGTGCACCACCTGCTCTTTCTACAATAGTATTTAATTTATAAAACGTTATCATCACAAATTCACCTTTATATTACAACAAAATATTAGCAACTACAAATGGGTATGTATTTCTAACAGACAATACATACAAACATATTCACACGGCTATAAATTTAGTTAAAAGCTTGGAATTTACTCATACGCCTCGGCACTTTGGCTGCCACTAAAATCGCATACCTCAAATAACTACCGAAAACATAGTTTTACCTTTGCAGATATTTATTTGTCAATTTGTTATGTGCTCTCTCAACGCTTAGAAGCGAAAAAATTGAGTGCACAGCAATTTCAACAAAAAGCGGTTTTCATGTTCTTTTCAATACATTTTTCATTCGAATTACTACTAGAAAAAATATATATAATACATACGTGTACATACTCATAGATTCATGTATATATGTACACTTACACTCACATACATATTTATACCACTGTAGTTGAAGGGAATTTTCACGTAATATAATAGTGATTTTGAAAAAAGAAAAGGAAAACCTCACATCCTAGTATTTGCAGTAAAGTGCTTTTGTGCTTTGGTTTAAAAAAGGTATGCGTAGGCTGCAGGCGATATTACTCGAATGTATATGTAGGATTTCCATTACACCTGCCTTAGTGTAAAAAGAAAATCTTGTTAAAGCTAACAAAAGCATCATAGACTGACTTTACTAACTTTTTTTCTTGATTTTTATATTTTGTATTTGTATTTGATTTTCTGTTTTTGTTTTTTTTTTTTTGAGAATTAACTATATTTATTTGAGAAAAACACTTTTAAATCTTTAAAATAGTACCAAAATAAATTATATTATGATCATTTACTTTTTCGTTTATAGCAATTTAATTTTCTTTTCTTTTCGTTATATCAATTTAGTTTGCTATGAAATAAAACGTTCTTTCACTGTAGTATTAAATTTAATTATAAATATTACTTACCATAAAGCTTTCTATTTTACGGTTAAAAAAAGTATTTATATGTGAAAGCGGACGAAATTATTTTCTATAAGTGTTTGTTTGTTTTTATAGGAATATTTTTAATTTTATTTTTTTTTTTCTTGACAGCCGATAGATATTTAAGCTAAAATTCACTTTCAAGAGCTCTGGAACTAAGTGGCATGAGCAGGTAAAACCTATGTGGCACTTAAATACACCGTTAGTAAACTGTATAAAAAGGTTTCCGATTAGAGATATTATTTTGAATAGAATGCTAGTGCGGTTGATATCACTTTTGAAGGTGTAATTTTTTCAAAAGTTTAAGTAAAAACTATTACTAGAATAGAACGATTCACGCTTCAACAACGTATTGAAATTATTAATTAATTTAATTTATTAATTTATTTCCAATAAAAATGGTGAAAACCTGGCAGAAACGGTTCGCAAAACATTTTTCGTTCGTCGTGAAGCATTCTACAAACGTCATTACACCATATTTTGCATAAAGAGTTGGTCCTTAAGGATTGCAAAGTTCAGTTAACACAAGAACTCAAGCCGACCGATCATGAACAACGTCGTGACTTTGCTGATTGGATCTTTGAAATATCTGCAAATGATCCGGAATGTTATCGAAAAATAACCTTGACTGATGAGTCCTTTTTCCACCTCGATGGCTACGTTAATAAGTATTTGGTGCGGTATATAGTCCGGTGGGGTCATTGGAAATGAGGCTGGAGCAACAGTTACCGTGAATGGATTGTACTATCGAGCGACAGCGCTACGTGCCGCACAAACAACGAAACCATGGATATTTTAGGGGAAAAGTTTCCGAACCTTGTTATCTCACTACGAATAGTATCCAAATATCGTCTGGTCTCTTGGTCTCCAAAGGAGAGTAGCCCCCTCTGCAAACTAATAGTTTATCTCCATTTTAAATGTGTGGGACGCGCTCTCCTCCTTGCGCCGTTGGTCGCAGCTATACAGTCTCATCTGAACTTTTTTGAGTTTAAACTAACCATGCGGTCTGATACCGAAAACTTCTCTGCATGGCAAGAACAGCACCCGCATGTACAACGTAGTACTCCAAGTAGCCTTGAAAACATGTACATAGTAATGACAATCCCACAGCCATGGGCACTGGAGGATGAAAGCTCACTGACTTGACGGCATTATTATTATTGGGGAACGGTCCCAAAACGAATGTTCTAACAACTAATTTTAATAAAGATGCGATAGTTTGTTAAGTGAAGGTAAGACCTCAGTGCACTCTTCCCTACGATCTCTGTACTTTGGATCCTCTGATTAATGATCAGCCCAAGTGGCTCTGTTCTTTAAAATAAACTAAAAACCGGTTTGATCTAAGCTGTGTGACATTATTTTAAGATGATGAAATCATAAGAAATCAGATTCGATTAGTATAAATATGTGTAATCATTTCATCCATTTGCGTATCGCTGCTGACTCATAACAAAGTCGACCCATTTCTGAAGAGGATAGTGACTGGTGATGAAAAGAAAATTACTTCCAGCAACGTAATTTTCACTCAAAAAACGGTCATGGTCGAAGTGTACAAACAGCCTCCGTGCCTGGATTGACGGCCAGATTGATCTGCTCCCCTGCGACCAAACTCTTAATTCGGATATGTAAGGAGGATAATTGCATATCATCAGAACAACGCCAGGCCACACACTCGCCAGAAACTCCAAGAGATTGGTATAAAAGTCCTTATGCGCCCCCACTATTCCTGTCTATGGCGAATGATTCGGCTGGTGCAGAAATGGCCTGTGAAAATGGATTGTCCATATTTTACCTTACGAATTGTAAAAGGTTATTGTATATTTGACCTAAATTTGATAATTCTAACTATTGTAAAGAACTAAATTTAATGCAAAAATACTGGAATACTTTTTACTAGACCAATATATTTTAATATTTGAACCTTCTGCCGGATATCCCATATTTGCAATCTATTTAAATTCTAGCACCTGAGTTCTGAAACTTGATGGGTGTATTTTGTAGCCGATAAAAAAAATTTCCGGAAATTCTGCGGCTTAATGTGTGAAAAAGGGAGAACTTGTCACGTTGCCCCAGACAAACTCTGTTTCCCTCTCAATCTGAGAAAAGTTTAAATTCAATATATTTCATTTGATTTACATCTGACTGACTGCCAGTCCTCTTTACTACATTCACATCACCCACTCTGTGTGAAATCTGTAGATAAATTGTGTGCCTTTTGTTGTCATAATTCAGTTCCCCATAATTTTATCGTCTTGGCTTTAAGAAATATTTCATTTTGACTTTAAAATTGCAGGAATTCGCAGGTGGAGTGCTTCTTTTAGTTCAGCAAAACAAACATTTAAGATTTAAATAAATATGTACATACATATATATCTACTAGTGACTGTCTCTTAAGTCTATGCTTGCCTCCTATAAATTTTTCTCCTTGCTCGACAACGCGACCAAATAAATTACTAAATCAAATATCCCCTAGATACTCGTTAGCACAATGACTTGCCGAAGACAGCCAGACAGTATAGAAAGAAGAAAACACAACGATGGCAATTCTTTAACCAACAAAATTCATCATCATATTATCCATCATCGGCCAATTTATTACATATTTATGTACACATATTCTCGTGTATACTTAAATACATACCATACACAATTTCACATATCGTGCGATGACCTCTTGATTTGGGAAATAAAGTAAATTCAAAATCATTTAAAACATTTTATTGAATGTTAAGCGAGTTTGACTGATATTCATAATTACTCGTATGTATATAGGTACATATAGATAAGATCCGTTGACAAGGAATGCGTTAGGTTCGACTCTCGTTAATTCAATTCTCGAGAGTGTTCATAATATGAAAAAGTTCGAATCTTTTCGGACAAAAAATTGAATTATTGAGTGCTTATAATTAATTATTACTTATTAACTGGTATTCTCCCAATGACAAAACTTAGTAGGTACACCCGTCTACATGTTCATAATGTATACTAATTAATATTTCGAATGAAATCTGTTATCTTCGTTTGCCTCAAAGTACTTTCCTGCTGCTCAGACTGCTCACAGACAACTAGACAGTTGCTGAGTTGTCTTCAGACCACTCACCAGTTCTAATAAAAATTTACGAGCGCCGGAAGATAGTTGCACAGAAATCAAGACTAACAAATAGAGAAACAAACTGGCTAAAATACTAGTAGTCATATTAACATCAACTAAATACCTATTGAATTGTGAAAACGATATTGATGACTACAATAATGTCCTTGTTTCTGCGGCAACCATAGCAACTCCAAACAGTAAAAAGCCTATTACGTGCCCAAAAATCCTAAAAAATACGGAAATAGAAAAATTAGTAAAAAATAAGCGCCGTTTACGGAGAGAATGGCAAGAATATCGCTCTCCAGCCGCAAAGTTACGGTTGAAAGCGCAGAGAGGAAGCTGGAAAGTGCACTGAAACAAGAAGATCACATAGCGCAAATTCTGCCAAAAAATACTCACTCTGGAAAGCACAAAAGAAATTTAAGTCTCCAATAGAAGTGAATATGCCAATCAGGGACCCAAACTGGACACATATTCCAGCCAAATGACGCAACTAATAATTTTATTTTGCTGGAAGTTGTTGTTAACGGCCAGGAAAATCAGGTGGCAATTAAAATATCAAGCCTAGAAGTGGTAAACGCGATACAGAAAATGAAAATGAATCCAAAGAAATCTACAGGCCACGACTTTATTACACCAAAAATGCTAATAGAGCTACCAAGAGATGTACAAGCATTGCTCTCTGAACTCTTTAATGCCATTCTAAAACTAAATTACTTTCCAAAGGCGTGGAAAAAGTCGCAGATATTAATGATAGCCAAACCAGGCAAAGACCATACACAGGCGTCTTCTTACAGACCAATAAGCCTACTACCCAGTCTTTCCAAATTATTTGAAAAAATTCTGCTATCAAAAATATCTCCTTTTCTCCACCGTAATAATGTGATACCAGATCACCAATTCGGCTTTCGTGAAAAGCATAGTACTATTGAACAAATTAACCGAATAACTAATGAAATCAGGAAGGCATTCGAGCTCAAGGAGTATTGCTGTGCAATCTTTCTTGACGTAGCACAAGCGTTCGACAAAGTCTGGCATAAAGGTTTACTGTACAAAATACATAAAGCTCTGCCTGTTCAATTTTATATGATACATAAGTCATATTTGACTAACAGACAATTTACAATTAAACAATCTGAATTTATCAGTGAGGAGTATCCGGTAAAAGCTGGTGTTCCGCAGGATAGCGTCCTTGGGCCTATTTTATATATTATATACACTGCAGACAGCCCATTAAACCGAAAAGTGCAGACATCTACCTGTGCGGATGACACAGCTGTTTTATGCCGGGATAAATGCCCTAAAAGAGCACCAAAACGATTAGTGATCATTTACTCCTCATCGAAGAATGGCTAGAAAACTGGAGAATTAAAGTTAATGAACAAAAGTGTAAGCACGTTACATTTACTTTAAGTCCGCAATCATGTCCTGCAATTCGCTTAAATGGTATAAACATTCCCCAAGTAAATGATGTTACATATCTCAGTATACACTTAGATAGACGTCTCACTTGGAAGAGACACATAGAGGCAAAAATACTACACATGAAATTAAAAGCAGCTAGTTTAAATTGGCTTTTAAATAAATACTCCGGTCTAAAACTAGACTACAAAGTCCTCATTTACAACGCAGTGTTAAAACCAATTTGGATGTATGGTATTCAACTGTGGGGTACGACCTGTGCAACTAGCATTGATGAAATACAGAGGTTCCAGTCCAAAATTTTAAGAGCACTAACGGGCGCATCATGGTATGTTCATAACGTAAATATTCACAAAGACCTTGGTATTTTACTGGTTAAGCCTGAAATTGAAAGAAGCAGGATGAAGTACTTTACAAAACTGAGAAATCAACCAAATCCGCTAGCTAATGTTTTATGCAACCCAACAAGAAATTCCCACCTTCTAAGGAGAGCGCCGTAGTTTGAAAAGGGCTCAGAGTTACATAGCTCGAGTTATGTTTGTAATTTAGTTTTTTAAGATTTGTACACTTACTGTTAGGCTTATATTAAAGCAGATCCAGTAAATAAACGAATTGTGTATAAAAAAAAGACTGCTCAATAGTTTTTTTAAAAGAAAAAGAAAATGCTTTCCGACACATTCGTTTTGTATTTATACAGAATCTTTGTAAGGTGCCGAATGAAGCTCTTGATTACTTAACTGACACCTGTGCCAAAGGTTCTGATACACCGTCCACATCTTCATCTTTGCACTTTTCATTGGTATCTGTCGCAGATAAAACTTCGCAAAAAAAAATATACTGGTTTAGATCGAAATATTAAGAGATTTTCCAGGGAACTCGTGATGGCTTTGAATTATAGAAATGTTCGAGTTAGCGCTGGCTGTATGTACAAAATCGTCTAAAGCTTTGAACAATTTGCCGATACGTATGTAATTATGTGTAATTATGTCAAAAGTATTATATTGAAGAGCTGCAGAGCTGAATAGAGATGATACAGTATTTTACAAGAGTGTACAACTATTGGCGTATGCCGATGATATTGATATCATAGGCCTTAACAACTGCGCCGTTAGTTCTGTTTTCTTCAGACTAGATAAAGAAGCGAAGCGAATGGGTCTGGTAGTGAACGAGGACAAGACGAAATACATATCTCCTGCCATCACACAAACAGTAATCGCATTCGCGACTTCTCACCCACGTCACTGTTGACAGTCATAACTTTGAAGTCGTAGATAACTTCATCTATCTTGGAATCAGTATTAACAACAACAACATTGTCAGCCTGTAAGTCCAACGCAGAACCACTCTTGCAAACAGGTGCTACTTTGGACTGAGTAGACAATTGAAAATTAAAGTCCTCTCTTGAAGAACGAAACCCAAACTCTACAAGTCGCTCATCATACCCGTCCTGCTATATCGCGCAGAAGCGTGGATGATCGGTGCTAGGAGTCTTCGAGAGAAAAGATTTGCGAACGTTTTATGGTTCTTTGCGCTGGTGGAAGCAAAGGAAGAGGAAGACCTCCAGTCCGTTCGAAGGATGGTCACTATATCCTTGCTATATGCTTTCACTTGGTATTTCCAACTGGCGCCAAACAGCGAAAAAAATGGATGAATGGCGCGATAATATTGATTCGGCTATAATCACGTAAACAGTGACAATGTCAATAAGAAAAAGAAAAAGAAGAACAAGATGTCAAAAGTAATTTTGTTTTTATTTTTTTGGTTTGTTTTGATGATGATATTGGATGAGACAGCTCTTTTTTCTTCGTGATGTTCTCGAAAATTTTTAATCACTCCCCTACTGTGCAGTCATGATACATTTTCTTTACAATTACATACAAAAATTTGTACATATGTTGACGTATTTTTGTCTTTATACCATTTATTGCTTAAACAGCTGGTATTATGCCCAAAAGGAAAAATAAATAAAAACAAAATTGCAGTAAAAGGTTAAGACTCGCTGCTTTTCCATAAATAATTCCGTTTTGATATTGTTTAATTCAACACTCATTTTTAACGAAATATTTGTTTTCTAATAGCATACCATTTATTAAGCCTAATATTAAGGCTGGTATAGGTTTTTTCTTGGAAAAGTCATAATTCAGCATCGTTTTCCCTTATTTTCCTTTATTCAAACAAACTGTACGATTTGATGTACTTTGAGATGCCGAGTTTTTCGTATTGAAATCAAGCAGATATACAATGAAAATTTATCTGAAATGATTCTACATAGAACGAGCAACTCTCTTAGAAAATATAAGACCTGAATATGAACTATATAAGACTTCACGTCTTGACTTGAACGTTAGAATAATAAAGCAGATGGATGGCTTACCAGTTTATCTATAAAATCCCGCGGACTTAAGCCTACATACAGTCAACAAGCTGATTGGACGTTATCAGTGTGGCTTTAGACCTGGTAAATCATGGAACAAACCTTGAAAAAGATCCGTCAAAAGAGGATCGAAACAGTCCACCTCTCCGTCGATTTTAAAGCAACTTTCGACAGCACAGTATGGAGCTGCTTCTACGCCGCTATGTCTGAATTTGGTTTTCCTGCAAAACTGATGCTGGACAACACCAGAAGCGCAGTAAAAATTGTGAAGGATCCCTCCGAGGCTTGAAATTCAATGCAGAATCACTCTTTCTCTGAGATTATTCAAGAGAAATGTTTTGCTTATGGTCCTTTGCGCATTGGCTGCGGCGAAAACCACAGACGAGGTAACAATGAGCTTTACGATGATATTGGCACAGTTCAACGAATAAAGAGACAACGGCTGTGACGCTAGGTCGTGACTTCCGAATGGATGAAAGTGCTCCAGCTTTGAAGAACAAGATATCCATTCCGTTGAAAGGATCAGGTGGAGAGTGACCTGGTTTCCAACTGGCGCCAAAAAATGTTGATCTAGGGCAATGCTTGTTTAATACTAGTTTATTAATATACGGTAATATATCAGAAAACAACTCTGGCATGAAAGAAATGAAAAAATACAGCGGGATTGGGACTCCAAAAACCATAGTAATCAAAAACCATACAATTTGTGCTCAATCGGTTACAATGATGTATTTGTGCAATTCGAATTACATAACAGATCTAATAACTCCTCATTTAAATACCAGCTAAGGAACTAACTGTAAATTACACATATATAAGCAGTTAATGTGACTGCCTTCGTCCGTAGTCGCCATGAATCTACTAAACACGAAAGTCTACTCGAGAGTCAGTAATTAGTTGGCTCGATGCTCCTTCCTCCACCAATCTATTGTTGCACTTGTAACTACTCCTTTAGCCACGATTACTTTTGCCTCGAGCTCACAAAGTAAAAGCGGCGCTGTTGTTTATGGGCAAATGTTTGTATGTAATTCCTGCAAATTGGTTTATGCCCACTCATTCTAATGCGAAAACCATTGTAAGCCTTTAATGTAAGTCATACAGAACACAAAATTGGCGCTTGAATTGACCAAGGCAATAATAAAATAGTAGGAGTCACCAAACATGAAAAGCTTGAATGAGAATATAAAGAAATATTAAAACAAAGCAGAAGTAGTGGAACAAAAAGGATTAAAGCTTTTGTTGCTTAAATAATGGAGAATGAAATTTATTCCTTTTATGCCATGAAAACTTATTATAATTTAGGTAGCTGCAAGTACATCACTTTGATATTTTTTACTACAGCTTTGAGTAATGAAGCAGAAAATTGCCGCCGCCGCCGCTCCTACTTGATCAAGGACATTACACTTAACGTACTTGTTCATACGTGAAGCCTCTCTGTGTTGGCTATTATCCTTTGTTTATTGCAGTTAGTTTTTTTTCATAATTGAATTAGCATAAAATATATATTATATATCTGCTAAATAGTTTGAAAAAAGTGTAGTCAGGCTTTGGAGCCTTCAGAATGGCTGTAACCCTTTTGATCTAAAAAAAGTTGAATGAAGCATTGTGACAACAACGTCTTCCTCCAATAAATATATTCGGTTTATTCTACCTTGTTTATTTAGGTCTTCTTTGGAGTGTCAAGTAGTTCTCCCTTATACTCGTATATGGATATACTCTTTACCTGGAAGAGTTTAGATATGTCGCTCTCCATTTGAAAGCTGACTATAAGACCACAGTTGCTGATTGACATAAGATGGAAAAATCTCATGTGACCAGAATAATGTTGCCAACACGGGATAAAAAATATCACGAGAGATTGACGCACTAAAACTAAAGGAGTTACCTACAGTTATGCGTCTGCTTCTAGGACATCTTCTAATGGACTGGAAGGCAAAAAGTCTAAGTGTACCATCAAACGATTTTTGCAGAAGTTGTAGAGAAAATGAAGAAATAGCAACCTTGAGGAAGTTCCTTAATGAACACTCTGCAACTGAGAGGAGTAAGTTGAAGCGAATAGGAGCAGGAACCTTTGGGGTTATGAGGATCCTCAGTGATGTTGTTGTTGTTGTAGCCGCAAAAATATTCCTCAAAGTAATTTTTGGGGAATGTTGCGGGAATGACAGTCCTTGGCCGGATAAAAAATCCGGGTCGTTCCGGTATAAAGACCCGACTGTCGCGGGAACTATTGGATTTTAGTCGCCTCTTACGACAGGCATGCCTTACCGCGGGTAATTTCTTGAACCCCTAACCCGCAGGATCCCAGGATCCTCAGTGATATTACAATACGCTCATTCTGTGACCTAAACGAGTGGATACTCAGAAACTGCTGCAACTTAGCCTAACCTGTAGTGTTATCCTATAGTAACCTTCAAAATTTTCTATCTGTGGGCTTGACATTCCCTGCCGAGGGGCGACCGCCATTACAAAAATTTATTTTAGGGGTTTGTCGAACAAGGACTCTAGCTCTGATCTTCCGTATGGCAGTAAACAAAGCTATCCACTATAACATATTTAATATTTCATAATATATTTTCATTTACAGAATTTATTTCCCTCAACCGATTAAATTTAACCAATCTTCAACAATATGAGTTCCCCATGCGGTTGCCTTTAATATTTCACGTAAAATAAATTACATAATTATTTACTTTACATTCCCTGCAAAAAACACAACCAGCAGCATCGAAAAGCGAATGCAAATGCAATTAATAATTAAAAAATCCTTCCACTTTGTTCTTCTCTGCCGTTCGCCTCACTAGTACACAATGCTTTTGCAATGTTTACATAACACAAACATCAAAAATGAGAAGAGAAAGTTTGAGAGGGACGAACAATTAAATTTTAATACATTTTTTAAGGGCGAGTGAAAAAATATGATTTTAATTCAAGGAAGAATGGTTAAAAACAAAAATGTGCTATTGCATATTCCGTAGCATTATAATTTGTAACTGTGAATTGTAAAATAGACAGTTTCAAGGATCTTGCTATTTACTTACCAAACTGGTTAGGAAGGGTTAGAATAGAACATAGAAGATGACTGGCTCTGTCGGTCGTATGGGAAGCGCAGGCTATTGATAGATAATGATTAAAAGAGGAATAAAATTCTGCTCACAAAAGAATCTACCTTAAATTCTAGCCACGAAAGTAATGCAGCAATATTGTTGTTGTCTCAAAGCTGTGAAAGATATGGCAGCCCTATTTCCTTTTTCATACAATATAATATCTTTTCTGATTTATAATAAGATTTACACGATTTTTTGGAAGGAATGTATAAAACTAAAAAAATGTTCAATTAAGAACTACTTGATACAAAAAATTGATATGTACTTGTGGGCATATCTCAGAAATTATTGAAGCTGTGAGATGTGCCTACGTGGATCTTTTTGATCCCTGAATATACCTACGTGGCCGTAGTCGTACCTATCTTTTTCAAAGGCGTCACCGTTTGAAGACCGGCATTTGATAAAATTAACATTTAGCACCAAACTGGGCAGAGTTCAGCAGTACGCACCTCTCCTTATAACGGGAGCACTTCCGTCAACTAAAACATCAGAAACTCTTCTCAACGCTCTTCCATTAGATCTCTATGGAAACGTCAAGCGAGAGTGAACGTAGCTCAGTCTTGAAGGGACCAAGGCATAGGGCATGCCCGGCTACTAACTTCCATACAAATTCCAGAAAAATATTTAGCACAAAACGTCTAATTTCGGATTTGTTAATCTCTTTCCCTGAGAGAAACGAAATGTAAAAGTACTTTAAACAGATGTGAACAATTATGCTTTTTTCGGAGGCGGCTTAATATAAACTGTAGGTCCCTCCATTTGTTAGAAAAACATCAAGACACAAAACCACAAATTGGTGGAGGAGCTCGGCCGAAAATTTCTTAAGCGGTTACAAAGCGCCAATTATATATATATATATATATATAAATAGCGTACGTGCAAATCTTTGAAGTGAATGTTGGACTGAAGTGGACTAAAAAAGAATTGCTTTAACAAATATTTTTTCTTATTTGACTTATTGCCGTTCAACTTCACGAACTCTTGAACTCTCCCGCATTTTACTTACTCAAGAACTTGGTACAACTTTTATATCAAAAAAAGTCAACCACCGAACAGGCTAAATGAAGAGCAAAAAAGTTTCTCATTAACATGTTGATGGAAAAGTGAAACTTTATTGTGCCACACATTAAGGCTTGTCATTTATGGAAAGCTGCAACTATCATACTATTAATATTCTTTATACGAACTTCTTTCTCTATTAAGCATGAAATTAAAAGAATCTAAATAAAACTTCCTTAATCGTCTTTAATGCAAAGTAATTCTATAAATCCCATGCAGAGAGAAATAATATTTACATGCTAACCAGAAACCAACAAGTTTGTAATTTTACAGAGTATACTGAATTTATGGAAAGAACACTTCTTCAAACTGCTGAATGGCTGTGAATGGGGAATTGGCAAGACAACAAAGCGGCGGAGCTATTCAAATATCTAAGTGTTCTCTGCCCACTCTATATCCTTATATTATTATGGGAAAACTTCTCTCAGATATTCAAAATAAATGAGAAACCCGTGAAAAGAGGATCGACACACACCATCTCTTCGGCGATTCTAAAGGAGCCTTCGGCACGAAAAGCATCTGCCTCCACGCCGCTATGTCTGAATTTGATACCTCGTAAAACGTATGCGCCTTTGTAAACTAATGATGTACAACACCAAAGTGCATTCAGGATCGAGAAGGACCTCTTTGAGCCGTTAATTACTAAACGAAGTTTCAAACAAGGTGATTTCCTATCCTGTGACTTCTCTAATATATTACATAAGAAAATTATATGCGCTGCAGGCTGAAAATAGTAGGTAAATATAATTCTTTAAAAGAGTTTAAACTGCTGGCGTACGCTGATGATATTGATATCAATGGTACCAAGAACCGTGCCGTAAGTGAGCTCTGCTTGCTCAAGACTGGATAAAAAAGCAGTTCGTGCGATTTTTTTTCCAAAATTAAGACTTTATTGTGAAAAAATTCTTATACATTCAAAGTATTGCCAATCGGAAGCTACGATGTTTGCCCATCTTTCTGGCAGTTTGTGGATTCGATCCCAAAAGAACTTTTCCGGCTTGGAGGTCTAGGAAGAATCGAGTCAATTTCTGATACCCTGTTCTGAAGTGAAGCGTACTCCGGTGAGGGCATTCTGCATTGATCTGAACAAGTGGTAATCGAAAGGTGCTATGTCTGGGCTATAAGGCGGGTGAAGAAGAACTTCCCACCCACAGTTTACCAAATAGTTTTTAACTGGCCTTGCAACATGTTGCCGAACGTTTTCATGATGAAAAATTATTGATTCGTGTCTGGTCGCATATTCTTGTCGTTTTTCCGCGATGGCCTTTTTCAAACGAATCAATTGTTTTCGGTGGAGGTCCTCATTGATTGTCTGACCCCATTTCAATAGCTCATAATAGAGCACGCCCTTGTGGCCCCACGAAATACATAGCATAACCTTGGCACCATGGATATTCGGCTTTGCCGTGGATGTCGATGGTTGGCCGGGCTTCACATACGATCTCTTACGCTTTGGGTTATCATAATGAATCCATTTTTCACCGACAGTGACAATCCGATGCAAAAATGACTTATTTTGGTGGCGTTGAAGCAACATTTCTGACATGCACAATCGACGTTCGACGTCTCTTGGCTTAAATTCATAAGACACCCAATTTCCAAGCTTCTGGATGAATCCTAATGAATTTAATCGTCTGGAAACGGTTGCTTGATCAACTCCTAATACTTTTGCAAGTTCTTTTTGCGTCTGGCATGCATCTGCGTCGAGCAATGTCTCCAATTCTTCGTTTTGAAATTTTTTTGGCTGTCCGGGTCGTTCTCCGTCGTCTGAGTCGAAATTGCCACTTATAAATCGTGCAAACACGTTTGGCACGTTCGTTCGGCTAAAGCATGGTCACCATAAACGTCCAGTAAAATAAGATGGCTTTCGGTAGCACTCTTCTTCATGTTAAAGTAATGAAGAAGAACTCCCCGCAAAAACATTTTATCTGGTACAAATTTCGACATTTTCAAATGAATGAAACAAATTGCAAAATAATACTAGTAGAGCCCTCCCTTAGAAAACCGCACGAATTAATGCTTACACCCAATAATTTCGTCTACTTTGCTATTAACACCAATAACAGCCGAGAAATCCAATGGAGAATCACTTTTGCCAAAAGATGCTACTTTGATCTCTCGACTGATGAAAACCAAACTTTACAAGTTAGTCATCATTTCTACAAGCGCCTATGGATTGTATACGCCAGTAAAGAAGTAGAAGTATATGTTCCGTTCATTTTTCATATTAAGAACTGGTATTTTAACATGACAATATATTCTAATTCCAACCTTCAATTTTCCGATTATGCATCAGCTTTATACTAGTCAAATACTCGTCCACTTATGCGAACCGAAAATACCAACGCTTGCCACTCGCCTATGGTGACATCGCAGGGAGCAGCTTAATAATATGGCGCTTCAAGAGAATGAAACTCGCCCGTGGCATGCTGGAAATAACAACAGCAAGCGGTTGGGGTGGTGGTGAAAATTATAATTATTCCCTTTACTGGTGAACTGCTATACAAATAACCAACCGGTATGATTTCTTCCCTAAAATACTAGTATTTAGCTAGTGTTCTTTCATATCTTTCTAACTTTTTCCTGCAGGATTTGTATACGAAGTATGTGCATATGAATTCATTCTGGTTCATTTGATATTCTTCGTATTTGTCTAATTTGGAGGCATCTGTTACAGTGTTATAGTTATTCGCCGTCAACCATGAAATTATCATTGATATGGATAAGTTGCCAGCAATTGGCATTATTATTTACGCAGTTGAGGTTTTCTTTTTCAAAGAGACACGCACACGAACGTCAATGGACATAAACGCAAGCAGTGGCCCAGTGAAGCTTAAATGATGTGTTCGTGCCCAAAAGTATCCTCGCTTGATTTCACAAATGTTCGAGTGTATCATTCAAACTTATTTGGGAAAAAGGCGTAGAAATAAACACATTGAAGAGTGTGTATAAATCCCCTCGTATGTATGAATGTACATGGATGTGTGTAAAAATAAACAAACTTTCCAAATATGAAATTCTACCAAAATCTGTTATTATTGCAATTTCCTTGTCTCGTCCATCCTTTTTATGTAAATTCCCGAGAATTGAACGCAGCAGACAGGAAGCACCTAAAAAGTCGTCAAAAAGTGTTTAGACCCAATGATAACACACAAGCAAACAAATAAATGCTTGCCGTTGAAATAACAGCATTTTCTATGTTTCCTTTGAGTCCTGCGTAACAATCCTTTACTATGCCATTCTGTTTGTGTATGTTCATATCTGATTTAATCATGAACTACGCAAGTTTTCAAATAAATATTGTTAGTAGGCAGTCACCGTACCGTTCTTTTGTTTGTTGTGCTACTCGGCTTAAGGGACCAACATCTGTCGCAGCGCATTGAAATCATTGAATTATCTATTTCTTTATATTTTTTCTGTGTCTATTGCAAAGCTAGATTACTTGCCGCTAGTTGGCTACGATTGTAAATGGTTTTAAAAACTTAACTTTTATTCCTCAAAAGTGGAGTTAATATTACTCGCATTTATGTCCGATAAAGTTTTATCGATTGGTCGAAAATTTCATGTCGAAATGATAAAATGGCTGACAGGAATTAAATCAATACTACAGAGACAAAATTGATAAGTTGTATTCCATCAAATAATACCTAACCAATTCAGGCATGCCAAGCTTTGAAAAGCTGTTGTACGGTTGGATATAGAATCCTTGAAAATTTTGTCGACCTCTCGTATTGTATTGAAAACCACTTCTGTAGGTAATATTCTTATGGATTTTAAAACAGGGGTGTTTTTTTAGACGTGTGGCTTTCAATGTTACAATCCTTTTTTCGCAGTCGGTCGTTTTGACAGCTATTACCTGACTTATACTCAGTTTGGTTTGCCATTTCATAATGAACAAACTTAATTTGGAACAACGTTTGCAATTCGTGCAAATTTATCACCAAAATAATGGTCCGGTTCATGGGACACATCGCACGCTACATCCATTATTTGATGATGTCTAAAAAAAAACACTATTGTTCAGTAAAATCTTGAACTTCGGAATTTAATTTTCGACTTCAGGTTTAGCAGAGTCATCACAATTTAGTGCAAGATTCTATTACAGTTCACCAAAACCGCATGTTATGATGTCATAATCGGCAGATAACTATAAGTCTTACCCATAAAAATCCAAACACACATTCTGCTCATTAGTGTTGAAAATATAATTTTATGAACACCATTTAAATTCATATATCAGATCATTTTAATTTTATCATAAATCTTCCTTTCGACGACGAACTCAGCGATACCACGCTCTCGCCCAACCGACCAAGGAGCACCACTGAAGGATGACCGAAAACCAGTGACAATCCGGACTGCCCTGAAGCGAAGATCGCAGTTACACTCGACAATAAAAGGGACGGGAATTGTCTAGATGACCTTAAAGGGATGATAACGTTACGCTCGCTAAGTAAGTTACAAATAAAACTCCAAGCATCTTTCTGCGTAGCCCAACGTAAATATAATAAAACAATAAAACCTCAGACGACTTTTTTTAGCATTTATATCCATTAAAATTAGGCAAATCTGAAAAACTATTTTATATATAAAATATTAAGCAAACATACGCGGTTTGATTTTATTAAATTTGCAAAAAATTGTCTAGTAGATATTGAGGTTATGTTGACATGAGATTTAATAATAAATCCCTAATAATCGATTAGGCACAGCATTTACTTATGATATTATGCCGTAGTACTTTATTTCTAGAAGCTAGAATTTGGAAACGGATTGGATCAAAATTTAAATTTTTTTTCTCTTAGTGAGTGTTTTTAATGTTGTTTGTTGTTTTAATTTAGATAGTAGTCGAATAAGCACCGTATTTTGTCCATTCGTGAGGGAAATCATAAAAAAATCGAACAATTCGGTTCTCAAATTTTTTTGAAAATTTACGAAGTCCTAAGTCTAGCGGAAATTTAATCAGGAATTCCAAAAATATATTTAAAAATGTTCCAGACTCTAATTGAACTTAATTTCGGGGTAATTTTTTTTTTTTTTTTGAAGAAACTTGTGAGCTGATAAATTCATTTTTTCCTTGACGCTATTATGATGGCCAACGCTTTATAAGGTCCGGAAAAACAACTGTTTCTTGATATTGATAAAAATTTATTTTTTTCTAAATCGGTAACATATTTTGTAGTATCGAATTATTTTAGTGCTTGAATCATTATTTTAAATGAAACTCACTTGGTTAGTCCATAATCCTTGAAACATCTTCGTCGCAAATAAATTTGCAGTTTACATATATCAGTCTTATATGGCTATCTTCTGAATGATTTGAAATCGAATTCCGGAACTCGATTTATATCAAGTGCAATACATTTTTCCAGTATATAAATAATCTATAAGACCTAGACCTTTTGCTAGGGGAGTGAATAGGGAACTTTTCTTCCCATTGGATCGGCTATTGCTTTTAAGAATATTTTGAAGTTCATCTTTGCCTTAGATGTAATTTCTTTTGAATAAATCCTTTTTAAAGTATATAAAATAATTTTCAAATTGATTCAACCATACCTCAATTATTTTTCTAAAGGGTTCCATGCAAAATGAAAAGACGTTTATAATTTATTTATATTTTGCCGTTTGTAAGCGCTGAAGCGATTTTTAAGCACCCCCTCCAATTTGTGATGTGGTTTTTTCCAACTAATGGAGGGACCTACAGTTTATTCTAAGCTTATTCTAAGCTAAGAAATACACTCAAAGGGGTTGCCATCCACGATTAGTTTTCTAAAAGGCTTATAGAATATAAGGTTACGACAAGCGTTGACGTCACGGGACCAACTTCTTCAAATATACAGTGGGCGAGACTCGATGTATATATTATATTATCAAAAAAAAATAATTTTTTCCTTTAAAAATATGGGGAAAATTGTCTTACGCAGAAGAAAACACAAATAAACTTAATTATTTATCATTATTTTTTTTTTGGTAACGCCACCTCAGTCTGAGGTTTGGCGATTTTTTACTACGTGCAAGATGCAAGGCGTAGCCTGTTTTGATTGAACCATGGTCCATGTGGCCGAAGACCACCAAATGTCAAAGATAAACTCGCGGTGGTGTTAATACATACGTACCTAAAAAAAAAACAAATTTTTCTTCTTACAATCAATTTGCTTTGCCATGTGATTCTCTTCGGCTTTCGGCGTAATCTATAGCCAATACAAATATTCAGTTTCAGATTGCACCGTCTTTAAAGACTCCGAAGATTCCAGACCGAACATTTTTCGGTAGAGGACGAGCCCTGAGAAGGTCGACCAAAATCTTACACTGATGATGTCACTGTAGTTTTGTTGAAGCCCAAAATTTACGAAGACCAACGATTGATACAAGAAATGATTACTAATGAATTGGGTTTGAATGTCATGGCTGTATCGCGAATATTAAGTAATTATCTGGTATACACGAAGAAATCTGCTCAATGGGTACCATGAATTTTATATGAGGTCCAAGAAAAGGTTCGAGTGCATTTTGCTCAATTTTTCCTAAATAAATTCGAAAATGGTCAGTCTAGAAACTTTAGTAAAGTCGTTACTGGTGACGAATCTTGACTCAATAAGTAAGATCCAGAAACCAAACATCCGTCCATGATATGGGGCCCAACAGGAGCAAACCCACCCAAAAAATTTAAGCAACAAAAATCAGCAGCAAAAGTAATGATGTCAGTTTACTTCACCCAATCTAAAATCGTAGCTGCTATTCCATTGGAAAAGGACCAGACGGTAACTGCAAAATGGTATACCGACGAGTGCTTGCCAAAAGTTTTCAAAAATATGTTGGAAAACTGGAAAAACGACGATTTGTGACGCTACTTTTTTCATCATGACAAAGCGCCATCCCACGCTATTGAAATAACGAGTAATTTTATTGCGATCCCTGTTTCAGAAGTGGATCTATAAGCTTAAAAAATGCTGTGAAATCAATGGCGAAAAAATATGTTTTTTTCTGGTCAACTTACCGAACTTTTATTAATCCCCTCGTATATTATATTATATACGAGTATTTAATTATCAGATGAGTTCATGTTCAAAAACTTATATCACTAAAATCGGGTGGTAAACGAAACTGCTACAATATCGGATCTTTGTTTTAATTGCTTAGAAATTATTAATATGCATCACTCACAATAACCCACTGCACGCTTTTTCACCGCTTCGAATTCTTAAACACGTTTTTTTCACAGAATGAGCATTAACCATTTCCCAAAAGCTTTTCAGTAGATAATGAAAATATGCGAAAATGGGTTTTTATATTAAATATTTATAATAATGAGCGTTCGCTTGGTATTTTGATAATTTTTAACGTTTTTGACATTATTTTCTCACGTCATTAGTATTAAATGACACCAAAAGTTATACAAATTTTTGTTAAAAAATAATATTAATTTTTATAATTTAAACATTTTTGAAAATTTAAATACTTTTGTTCCACATGAAACTATTCAAGGCGATTTCATTGCAATTCTTAATAAGTTTAAAAAATCTTAATGAGAATTTTATAGTGAAAATGTTACGTTGTTTTATAGATAAAATTATACAAATTTATTTTAAAATCTTCGGCAACCGACAAAATTGAACCAACTTCACATTAAACATATAATTTCGTTCTTGTCGTAACCTTCTATTCTATGAACCTTGAGTTTTCTATCATTTTTGACAGTGCGCACTGCTCGGCAACCACTTGGCTATCGCGGCCGCCAAAACATGTTAAAATTGGATTTTTTGGACTTTAAGATTCTATTATTCGTCGTATAAGAAAATCTTCATAAAAGCAAACGAGCGAAACAAACTGAATATGGCAAATATTAATGATTTATTAGTATGCTTTCTTGGCAACACTACATAGCCATATTTGGAATTCTTAATTTAAATTTTGGAACTTGTGGTTCGTAAGAGTGACGCAGAACTTTCAACTTTTGGTTCCGTGTGGTCAAGATTCAACTTCCAAACACGTTTTGGAGACAACAATGTATTTGTGTGTATGTATGTTGGCTCTTAAGTAAGAAAATATACAAAAATAAAGTCACAATAGAAAAATGAACAAGTCTCCAATATATTTATGTATGTATGTTAATAAAGTTTTGAACATCTCCTTGCCGCATTAGACAACGTCACAGTTTGCAAAATATCCATTTTATTTGCGTGAGATAATTTATCAGGACACTATGACGTGCTGTCTGCGGCCAACGACCCTCGTCAAATTTTTGCGGAATTCAGCGAGAATAATGAGATTAAAACGAAGCAAATAAAAATATCAGAATAAAAATGCTAATCGAGTAAGCTTCTGCTAAGGAATATAATATAATATATATTTTATTATTTTATTTTTCTATGCTGGACTATTTATTATTTCGACTGCGCATAGAGAACATATTTTAATTTAACCATGATTAATTAAAATGGACTCTAATGTACGACTAATTTTTTGCAATTGAAATTTAATAGATTTTTATTTGAAAAAGAGAAATTTCCATTTTATTCAAAATTAAAGGAAAAAAACACTCAGTAAGGTAAATTTAAATATCCCGAGAGGATTTTCTACAAAAACTATACCCATATTCACAAATATATAAAATTTTGGAATTTTCGTTAATTCATGAAGATGCTTTTCTAGTTGGAATTAAAGCGTTAATCGATTTTATGAATATACTAAATACAAAATTTAAGAGTTTCTGTTTGTAGTCTTCTCAAAAAGTACTTATATTGTGGATAAAATAACAACGTGTCTTTTTAATACTGATTTAACGTCAGCTTCGACGCCGACTTTGAGTTAAGTTGCTTTCATTACATCTTTTCAGTTTACGCACTCGAAGGGCTTGACATTCTCTGCCAAAGGGCGACCATAATTAGAAAATTTAAATTTTTGTTATTTTAGATATGGATCGAACCACGTCTTTTACGAATCGAAAAAATGCTTAGTGTAAACAAGAAAGCGCAAGGGCAACACTAACATTTCTCAGTGGAGCTCAGTGAGTGGGTCTCTGTGTTTAATTCTTTGACTGTGGATAGCTAAGGGTTGCATACCTTGCTTTGGAAAAAATTTTAAATTGGAGGAAGTTTTGAAAAAAAAATTAATTTGAAAGCCATAGTCAAACAATGATATATCAATGATAAATTTATAATATCAATGTACACATCACGATTTATTGTGATACCAAAACCTCTATTTTCGGAAAATAAATATAAAATCTACTCTTAGAAAAATATTATTTCTTAACTTACAATAAATTCTCGAGACTATTTGGCTTTTAGTGGGTTAATCTGAACTCCATTTCTTTCCGTTAAAGGAATGTCCTAATAGAGCTTCTTATTTTGTTCACCTATGCAAATGACATTACCAGCTGCACCCTGGTTATCTGGTCTGTCAACTCCAGAGCATACAACATACAATTGTCCATGTACGAAGCATTTCGTTTCTAAGTGTAGACCACACAATTCTGAAGACTGACTCTGAGCTTTGTTGGTAGTGATTCGACACGTTAGTCGAACGAGAAATTGGAGTCGCTTGAATTGAAAGGGAGTATCGGCGGAACGATAAGGATTCGAGGAATGAGGATGTCTTCCACTTTGAAAGGTCTGGTCAGAATTATTGCTTCTATTACGCTCCTTGGTATTTTTTTAACTGCCACACCTGCTTCCACAACAGTGTCTATTAACTTATACTCGTACTTAGGTATGTGACGGATTCGCATTCAATGTTGGACTGAATAGTGTGGTTAAGCTCGTAGACATCTTTTGTTGTCACTAAATTACAGAAATTATCGTGCGATGTAATCAGTCTCCGGAATTACGTCGTGAATACTGTAGTGAAAACACATTAGCCGGTGGATCAGTTTGCAGTTTGACATGCAGACTAATATTCTGAACTTTAATAGTGTTGGCCGTTAATGAAAATGTAAAAAAAATCTAAAAACCTACCCAATGTCAATATTTAATATCTACCATAATACTTGCTGGATGGGATAAATACTGAGAACTGAAGAGGGAAGCAAGGCGCATCTGCAGACAAAAGAGAAAGAAGAAATGCGTGAGTATGAAAAGCTTGAGAATCTGACCGACAATTCAATGAAAAGATACGACGGCTTACAGAGAGTCTCAAGACCGGAGTAGGCTCTTGTAGAACATAAAGAGGTGATCCGGATGCCCAGAGCATATTGAATTTATGGAGGGAACACTTTTCCAGCCTGCTGAATGGCAATGAAAATGAAACACCCAAAGATGGTGAAGCCGCAATCCCAATCGAAGATGGTGGAAAAGGCGTTTCGTTACCCGACTATAAAGAAGTTCGAATAGAGATTGACTGATTAAAGAAAAACAAAGCGGCTGAATCTGACGGTCTACCGGCAGAACTATTCAAACATGGCGGTGAAGAGCTGATAAGGTGAATGCCTCAGCAGAATTTGGTCGGACGAAAGCATTCCCGGCGATTGGAATTTAAATGTGCTCTGCCCAATCCATAAAAAAGGGGACTCCACAGTCTGCGCCAACTATTGTGGGATAAGCCTCCTTAATATCAGATATGAGGTCCTATCAAGCGTATTGCGTGAAAGACAAAAGCCTATCGTCAACAAACTGATGGGACCTTATAAGTGTGGCTTTAGACCTAGTAGATAAACTATTGACCAGATGTTCACCATACGCCAAATAATGGAAAAGACACGAGAAAAGGGAATTGACACACATCACCACTTCGCCGATTTTAAAACCGCCTACGACAGCACGAATAGGAGTTGCCTCTTAGCCGCTATGTCTGAATTTGATATTTTCGCAACACTTATACGGCTATGCAACACCAAAAGCTCCATCGGATCGGAAAGGATGTCTCCGAGCCGTTAGATACCAAACGAGGTTTCAGACAAGGTGACTCTTTATCGTGTGACTTCTTCAATTTATTGCCGGAGAAAATAATACGAGCTGCAGAGCGGAGTAGAGTTCTGCAAGTAAGTTCTGCTTTTTCCATACTGGATAAAGAAACTAAGCGAATAAAATGGTAGTGAATGAGGGCAATACGAAATATCTTCTGTCCTCCAACAAATAGTCATAGCATTCGCAACTCGGCTCCCACGTCACTGTTGACAGTCATTACTTGGAAGTCGTAGATAACCTCGTCTATCTTGGAACCAGTGTTAACAGCAACAACAATGTCAGCCTTGAAATCCAGCGCAGAATCACTCTTGCTAACAGGTGCTACTATGGACTGAGTAAGCAATTGAAAAGTAAAGTCCTTTCTCGACGAACGAAAACCAAACTCTACAAGTCGCATGGACGATGACAACATCTGATGAGTCGGTGCTAGGAGTTTTCGAGAGAAAAGTTTTGCGTAAGATTTATGGTCCTCTACGAGTTGGGAACCGCGAATACCGCAGCCGATGGAGCGATGAGCTACATGTACTTGGTACCTCCAATTGGTGCAAAACAACGAAAAGTAGAAATGAACGGCGCAATGTTATAAATTCGGCTATAATCGCGTAAGTGGTGTCTACGACAGTAAAAAAAAAAGAAAATCGTTATGTTAATTGAATGCACCGACATAAACAATAATAGTGTTATTAGTATAAATTCGATATTGTTTAAAATCTTCCGCCACAATTATCCCAGGTACTACTGCGACGGCAAACACCGTACGACGATCTGCAGACAAATACGAGTTATCCGGTAATACTGGTATATTCGTATTAAGAGACAGTAGATATGCTGACTTGCTCATGTTATCCAGATAGATGGAAACACTTCTGCTTTAAAGGTAAGGTTCTGATTGAAATGTATAGGTACATGCCTTCACCTCTCAACTTGGTGACTCCAACTGACAAATTATTATAGAACTCTCTCAAAAAAAGAAATAAGTGCAACAACCGCTATATGCATTCAAATTGTTGTTAAAAATAAAAAAGTTACATTATGGCAAAAAAATTTATTTTTTCCTGTATTATGGTATATACTCGTACAACCTTGAGAGGTTTAAGCCAAGTTTCCTTCAGCTGCGCTCTCTACCACTGGTTTTTCTATTTTACACTCACTGCTATTCATATGCTATTTCAAGACTACATATGTATGTGAACACATACCCAAGGAGGTCAAATTTAATTTCTGTTAAAATGACTAACACAACACGCTACCGCCAGTAGGTGTTCACAATTGAGTACGTATTTAATAACGCAATTACAAAAAGGAATAGAAATACTTAATCTAATGAACAACATATGCTAAGTTTTTCACGTACCTATACGAATATACTTTCAATATGTACATATATATATTTGCACATTAGGGAGGTTCATACTTTAAATCTACGATAGATTTATGATTGGTGCTTAATAACCGTTGAAGCGATTTGCGGCCGAGCTCCTCCTTCAATTTATGTTATTTTGCAAACCGTCTCCAAACAGTTGATGGATTTTGATTAGGAGGTTTTTATTTCAGTAAGAAAAATGTGCATAATATTTCATAAGACCCACCATACACATTAAATACATATACTAATAAAATTATATTATACACACGCACTCATTCAGCGAACCTTTAAGCACTCTCTGACATTATTGTATTTGTAGGCTCCCATTAGTAAATACTATGCTAACAGAAATTAAAAAGAAATGCTTGTTTAAATATATTTAAGAGTAAGTACATACGAGGGGATTAACAAAAGTTCGGTCAGCTGGTGACTTTCAATTTATTTTTGTTAAATCTAAAAATACCAAATATTTTGTTATTAAGACTAAAAGTCTTCCTTTAAAATTTTAGAACGATCGGCTAAAATGTAGACGAGAAAACGCAAGATAGCTGAGGATAGGTTAGTCAAAATTCCACCACCAACGCAAACAAGAAATCGCCATGAAAGTCCCTACGAGTGACGAATCGAGGTTCTATAAGTAAGATCCAGAAACCAAACAGCACTCCATGGTATGGAGCCCAATGGGAGCAAACCCACCCGTAAAATCTAAGCAACAAAAATCAGCAGCAAAATTAATGATGTCAGTTTACTCCACCCGATTTAAAATAGTAGCTGGTATTCCACTGTAAAGCGTCAGACGGTAACTATAAAATGGTACACCGAAGAGTGCTTACCAAAAGCTTTCAAAAATTTGTTGGAAAACAGGAAGAAATAACGAGTAATTTTATTGTGATCTCTTGGATCGAAGAAATATGTCCAGCACCATATACCCCGGATATAGCACCTTGTGATTTCTTAACAACAACTTACCGAACTTTTGTTAAGCCCCTCGTATGTTCACATTTTGATTTATGCATGCACTTTACATTGTACATATTGTAAAATATGTCCCTCCGTCACTAAGCGTTAAATTAAATAATACGTAATGGGTTAATAAAGAGTAGAAAATAAAAATAGGGGAGGGAAAATAACATTTAATGTGGAGAAATAACTAATGCCGGTAGCTTTATGAAAAGCCTATTAAAATCTACATGGGAACCAACACAAGCCCCATTATTTTAAATAACTACGTAAAAAACTCATTTGTGATAAAAGCAGACTTGAAGTTAAGTAAAAAGCTTTTAAAAAAGCTTGAAAACATTTTTATTTTATTTTATTACTTGGAAAAGGCTTTGCCCTGAATGACTGACGTATCAACCCACTGCCTAAACTACTGATCCTAGATATCTGCAACTTGGGGGATGTGGGGGATGTGTTCTGCGTATGAACTATACATGGGATAGGAAAGAATTTTCCAGAAAGTGAGCCTGGGAGTGATCGTTTGTTTTATATGAAATTTCGTACACACGGAACGCTTTGCCTAAATTGACTGTTTTTCTTCCGGGAAGTGGGTCTGAAACCGATTTGCTTGAAATAAAATAACATTAGAGACAGTTGCGAAATCAAATCCTTGACAAAAATGGTGTCAAGTAGTGAAGGCTCTCTAACAAATGAATATAAGCATATCTACTACAAAATACAATATATACTTCCAAGTATTGAATCAGGGCTTGGAGATATATTTCTTTAGAAACTTTTGGTGGAACAGGGAAGACTTTCCTATTAAATTTATTGTTGGCCAAAAGGAGAAGCAAACACGATATCGCCTTAGAGGTCGTATCGTGGTTAAGTTGGAGGAGTTACTGTATTGCTAGCCGGCGATTCCTGACAGCCTTTACCAGTAGTGTCCAGAGGAATGCGAGCGAATGAAGTTAAAGTATGCGTGAAGCGATCTTGTTTATGGCCTTCAGTGAAAATACGAAAATACTTAAAAATAAGAGAGTCCAATAGAGAGGAGATATTTTGCTGAAAATAGGAAATGGCGATTTCTCGGAACTGAATAATAGCATTACGAACAACTATAAATAATATTCCATTCGAAGGGGTCGAATATCAATATAAATGCGTCGACTTAGTAATAAACACCGACTATGCTATTCATCATCCTATACAGTTCCTGAATAAACTAAAGCCTCTCGGTCTCCCAACTCACATATTAAATTTATGTTACTACGCAATTTAAAACCACCAAAATTATGCAATGATACCAGATTTCAGGTGAAATTATTGCATCGAAATGTAATCGAGGCCACTAAATATACTAACGGGTTGTTTTCAAGGACAATCTATATTTATTCCTAAGATTCCATCAAAATAAAGTTTGAAATAACCATAAACAAAGCTCAATGTGAAGCTCTTAAGGTAGCAGGAGTAAACTTGAGAGAAAGCTGCTTCTCCTATGGCCAATTGTATGTAGAATGCTCCAAAGTAAGCATTCAAAGTAGTCTAGTGATTCAAGTACCTCTCGAAAAACCAAAAAAATATTGCCTACAAGGTAATATTGTGATAGGTGTAGGACTTTCGAAGCAAGATGCATTTGCAGACAAAAAAAGAAAGAGGCCGAAATACGTGAGTATGAAGAGCCTGAAAAGATGGCCGACAAGGGTAATGGCCGACGTTTGGAACCTAAGTGTACTCTGCCCAATCCACAAAAAGAGCGATCCCACAGTCTGCACAAATTACCGTGGGGTAAGCTTTCTTAATATCGCATATAAGGTCCTATCAAGCGTTTTGTGTGAAAGACTAAAGTCCACCGTCAACAAACTGATTGTACCTAATCTGTGCGGTTTAAGACCTGGAAGTCAACCATTGACCAGATATTCACCATGCGATAAAACTTGGAAAAGACCTGTGAAAAGAGGATCGACACATACCACTTTTTCGTCGATTTTAAAGCAGCCTTCGATAGCACGAAAAGGAGCTGGCGCCGCTTTATCTGAACTTGATGTACTTGGAAACTTTATACGGCTGTTGAAAATGACGCTGGACAATACCAAACAGAACAGAACAGAAACAGAACAGAACAGGTTTTGCAAGGTCTCGCTCATGCCTGACTACCTACTAATGTCCAATATGCTCGCATTTGAGGTCAGTAGATTTTGGACTGTCATTAGGCCTAAAACTGGCCTACAGTCGTTTTGAGGCTGCGTGGGCAAAAGTGTGTATTTTTTTCCTTCGCTGAAAGTACTCATGATTTTGGTGATCTTACCTGCCTTTAGGGCATTCCATTTCAGCCTGATCAGCCTTCGATCTCTCTCGGAACCTTCATTATATATAGGCCAATCATGAAATGTTTTCATCGCCAGAGGGAATACAAAAATACAAAATATTGCCAGAATAGTGCCAATTAGCACAACAACTGAAGCCTAATGACCGACCATGTACAGCGTAGAAGGTTTATTGAGTGGATTATTGCGCACCGACAAATGGATGCTGATTTTTCGAGCAAAATCATCCTAAGCGATGAAGCATGTTTACATCTTGATGTTTATGTTAAACGTCAGAATTGACGCTTTTATTATTCTGGCATAATAAGGCTGGAGGTATATTGTAACAAGCCCCTAACCACGCATGTTCTAAAGGAGGAGATTCAATATTGCATCAATGAAATTCAGCCACATTTATGCAGAATAATAATGGACAATTTCTACAAACGAGTGTGTATGTGTATGGAAATCTATGGAGACCATTCCCCCGCTGTGTTATTCCATAAATAACCATATACTATGTCCTTTATGATTCGAAAGACTAAAAACGGTGTCTTCTATTTTATTATTGTAATTAATTTATTTATTTATCCTTTTTTCAAGTTTATTTGACAAGCATAAGTATAAACTACATAGTTCCCTTTAGCAACGTCTTCACAAGCAAAACACACATACATATACATATTAAATATTGCAAGCAACAACAAATATTTTCAACGAATCCTAATAAAATCTTTTGTAGGAGCTCCTTAATTAACCAAATTTTCCTTTGAGTTTCAGATTGTTGAAGCTAAATAAGTTTTTAATAAAAATACCTGAACAATATTAATCTGTATCTAATGACTGTTGTTAGCAATCGTTGCAGATGTAAACTCACGTCATCCCTGTCCACTCGTCAGGCCGTTAACGATAACTTAAGTAAAAATAAAAAAAGATTCACCGCCTCCTCTCAATAAACCTCAGATTGATTTCCACAATAACAAGAAAATATGAAAAACAATAAACTTTTAATTGGCGCAACAGAGTCCACTTCTGTCACACTTTTTTGCTGGAAAGTTTATAATTTATCACTCAGTCAACTAAATTTTTCAAAATACGTATAGTATAGTAGATAAAAAGTTATTCATTTTGCGACAGCGAATATAAATATATAAAAAATGTATTTAAAATAATTTTTTTATAAAATCATGTTTCAATTAACCAAACCTTGTGAAACGCTACATCATTCAAATGACCGCCTCGCGAATTTTTGCAAACTTCGAGCCGTTTGAGGTAATTTTCGACCACTTTTCGGTTGGTTTTCCAGTGATTAAGAGTTAAAGGTTTAACCACAAAATCATATTCAACGATATGTCAAATCGCATCGCCAAGACAAGAAATTAAGCCCAGCCAGCATCTGTTGAAACCACATAAATATTGTTCGAAAAATCGTCCACTGCTTGTTCTTCAAGCAACGTTCAATTGACGTACGATCTTGTGAATGGTCAGCTGGTTTCAGTTGCTCTGTGGATGTAGGTGTAAGTCCTAGTACAAACTACGTCATAATGTCCCTAAAAAAGTTCCGTCTCTTGAGAACGTAACCGATCCAGCCTCTTCAAATTTCTTTAAAAGTTTACTAATTGCTTGAGTAGTTGTTGGATGATTATGTGCACCTGCTCTCAAGAAAAGCAAAAATTCCATACACAAAACACTCAAGAAAAGCGCAGAAACTTTGCTGGTATTAACTTTTCTTGGAACAGTATCTAGCTACCAAGAAATTCAGAAAGTTTATTTACTACATTTATTTTATAAATATTTACAACACTGGTTTTGCGAAGTAAAATATGGGCTTATATTTATTTCTCAAGGAAGTTGAGTAGATGTAAGTTTATATTTTTATTTGCATTTTATATTTTATTGTTTAATTAAATATTTGTAGAATGGTAGATTTAACACTAACGTTGAAGCGGCAAAAACGAGTCGGAAACCAGCTGAAATAAATTTTATTTTATAACAAAGTTTTAATTTTTAATTAATTTTAATTTAATTGATTTTTAATAAATAAACTTTAAAAAATAAAAATCAATGTCCTTTCGAAATTTCAAAGAAAATAAATGTTGCATTGTTTTGCCACAATAAATAATCGAATGATCTTCCCTGGTAGGTATCTAATTCATTTAAAGGACCTTCTTGTTGTTGTATTGCTTCAAATTCTTTTACTTCCAAAACTCTGCCGCTGCCTTCGGGCCCCGAACCAGAAAACAAAGGTGGATTATAAGTTTGTCGACATTTATTAATCAGGAAGTTATAAAGCAAGCAGTTGCTGAAGGAATCGATTGTGTCCGATCAGTATTACAAAATAAGACCTTTCTTATGCAAACCCATTTCGCTCTCGAAATTCCAAACGGCTTAACAGTACACTCTAATTGAGATTTCATTGGGACCGAAAACCACACACTATCTCCAAAAGCGTGTGTTCTGTTCACCTGTTACATTTGGAGAAACTGAAAAGATCCGCCTGAAAATTTATAAAAAATACTTAACCCAGTTATGTTTTATGAAAAGTAAGCAAAAAGAATTGCAAGCTTAAAAATCACTTACGTTTGATGTACTTTGCTTACTTTTTCCACAGTCTTCTTCTTCTACTGTTCAGCATTCACGGCGCTACTGTTTTACGCTAAAGAAAAAACATACAAAATTACCTGAGCATTTTCTTGAGTGCAGGAAACAAAGCCACGCTTCAATCACCATTTTTGTAGCAGATTTTAACAATTTTTACGCGTTGTGCGATTGTTAAGCAATCTATTTTCTTAAATGCCTAACTTTTAACTAAAACAAAACATGTTTAAATTGACAGTTAAGTTTGACGGATGTCAAAATACAACCCTGTACTTTCGAAACCACGTAATGGATAACCCCACCCTTTTTATGGTATAATCTAATGTAAAGATAAATAAAGCGAATGTGGTCATAATGGACTCGAATGGCAACAATTTCATCATCTGTCCTAATTGGGTTAATTGTGACTGCCAAGATATCTAAATTTTGTTAAATGTCGAGATCTTATTGCTGATTACCTTGAACACTTCACCTTTCCAATCGCTATTTTATGCACATCAGCCGCAATGATAGAAGTAATAAATAAGACAGCTTCAGTTTTACCTAATACATATTTACATACACAACGATAAAAGCAATTAGGCACAAACAAAGTTTGAGGACAATTAACGTGAAATTTATTCAAATATAAATTAACCTAAAAAATGTAAATAACAAACATGACTGTAAAATAAAATTTTCTCATCTAAAGCAAACGGCGCACAGTGGGGAAAAGTGCTCAAAAGATGCACATTAAAGAATTAATTAAAAATAATAAATGTAGGAAAGCGGTTAATAATATTGAACACCGTGTTTCTGAGATATGATTCAGAGTTAAATCTCGAGTTCAGTTTTGATACTTATTTTTTGATAAATTACCAATTTTCTTTGGTTCATAACTTTTTTTGATTGCTCATCCCGATTAACACAGAACGGAGAGTATCAAACTTATCTGCAGAGTCTAGCACTATATTGAGAAACTTATATTTGAACTTAGCCTTTCAGACCAAACTTTGCTAAATTGAAACCTTTGTATACGAGAACTGTATGGCAAAGATTCCAAAAGAGGTGCAGGAATTAACCATTTTACCGATATTTTCAAGGATAACATATTTTCAGTCTACAAATTAATTAGAATTCAAAATAAAATACCCACATACAGCCTTGGTCAAAAGTATTAGGCACCCCACTAAAACACAAGTATTCTCTAATGTGGCTATCAAAGTTACCACTTCTTTTTGTAAATGTCTTACATGGGTTTTTACCTGTTGATTAAATGAAAAAATTGTGTTATATTAAAGGTCATAGCACTCTGGGTAAGCTAAACATAAAAATTGTAATTTTTAAGAAATTCCTAAAATATTTTCGCATTTAACATTTGAAAGTGAAAGTGTAAATTAAAGTTAGTGAAAAGTTACCAATCTCCGAAATGACTAAAAAAAAGTGAAATTAGTTACGATGATAGAGTTAGAATTCAAGTTCTAAGTGAAGAAGGTAAGTCTCAGGTTGAGATTGCCAATTTGGTGGGATGTTCGCGGTGCGCGGTCCAATTTGCTATCAGGCGATTTGTGGAGACGAAATCCCACAATAATAAATCAAAAAGTGGAAGAACGCGTCTAACCAGTAAACGAGAAGACCGAATACTTATACGCGAGTCTCTCAAGGATCGTAAAAGATCTTCTTCTGCCCTTGCAGCTGCCCTTTCGGATGAATTTAGTAAACCAGTTTGTGCTCGAACAGCTAGAAAAAGACTTCTGGAAGCCAGTTTTAAAAGTATGTAAAGCCCGAAAGAAGCCGTGGCTCTCAGAAACGAATAGGAAAAAGCATTCGGAATGGGCTCGCCTATACCAACATTTCACGGAAGAGGATTGGTCGAATGTTCTGTGGTCTGATGAATCAAACTTCGAGGTAAGCTTAGTTAAGATCGTCTTATAGTACCTATTAACGGCCATAGCTTCTTACCCTAGAGCAATTTTGAAGACATAATACAAATCTTATGAAAACATTATTTTTTCTTTTCTACAGATATTTGGAACACCTGGTGTGACGTTCGTGAGGCGACGGGTTAGGGAAGAATATCAACCAGATTTCGTGGTACCCACTGTTAAGCATGGAGGAGACAGCATTATGATCTGGGGCTGCACGGCTGCTGATGGTGTCGGCATGGACAGTCAAAACTACATAAATGTATTAAAAGCTATTCTTCTGCTTTCATTAACACGCATTTTCGGCGATACTAATTTATACGGGGTTCAAGTTCAGCAAGACAATGCTCCTTGTCACAAATCAGCGACTACGATACGTTGGTTTAGAGATAACAACATTGTTTTGCTAGATTGGCCTGCACAGTCTCCAGATCTTATTGAGCGCATGTAGGCTATTTTAAAACGCAAGATTAAGGAACACAGTATAACATCAAAATCTGCCTTAAAGAATGCCTTAATTAACGAGTGGTACGCTATACCATAAGTGCGGACGAATGTGCAAAAAGCTTGTACGCAGCATGCCTAAGAGAATTGCTGCGGTTATTAAATCGAGCGCTGGGCCTTTCAAATATTAATGTTATTGTCACTAATTCACTGTATTTTCACTGTTTTACTAATAAAACTTCATTACTTCAGTTGTTAAAACAAAAAATTCAGTAATTAATGGGGTGCCTAATACTTATGGCCAAAGCTGTAAAATAAAAAATCTTGACGAAGTCTTTATACCTGAATATATCAAATTTATTATTTTCCAAGTTTTTATACATATTTACGTGTATAGAATACCAAAGATCGCGATCTCAAATTCTTTTTGACGCATTTTTGAGCCAGAACTTCATATCTGAGCAAATTGGTTGTATAGGGTTATAGTTATATTATCAATCAATATAGCATAAAAATAAAAACCAGTTGGAAAATGATTAATATTTGGATTTTCTTATGAATAAGAATATTTATAAGAAATCTTATTTCCGACTGTAGGGTGCCAGTACCTGGAAAAGTAAATATACAAATTTTTATAGCGTCCAGTTTTTTAAATAATTTTTAATAAATTCCGCTTCAAAGTATCTTTAACTACTAGTATAGAAATTAGGTTGGCCTAGTTGAAATGCTTCTTAACCAATGAAATTATGTTATATTTCAAGTAACAATTGCGCAACCAAATAAATATAAGAAATAGATAAAGGAAAAAAATTGTGTTCGTCGAATAATAAAACAAGACAAAAATTAAAGAAATAAATATTATATTCATACACATAATAATTCCACCATCGATCACCGGACATTACTTTTCAAATACATATATTTTACAGATATTGGAACAAATGGTAACACTTGCAAATCGTCACTTGGGTCGTAAATTTCAAGATAAACAGTATGGACAGTAATTTTGTTTTGTTGTTTTGCTAATTCCTAAGATGAGATTCACTATTCTACTTTAACGATTTTCGAGTGGTTAAAAGTCTTAGCAACAATTTTAACGAAATTACTATTCGGTATACATATTTGAACGAAATTCTTTATTGCTTCATCAGTTGTTGTCGCTAACTATTCGATCGATTGCTGATTGAACGACGAATATTCCGAATAATTTTGGTGCCATTGCTAAAAGATTTGATATAATATTTAATTTAAATAAAAAAATATAATGTAAACAAAAAACACTTTCGAGTATTTTGTATAAGTTTTATCCCAAGTTTGCTTCAAAAAGTGGAAAACTCTTTCCAAGGCCAGATCAAATCGGAGATATCTACAGAAAAATAAGTATGTAACCTTCAAGTGTTGTCCAATTTGTAACTCGATTAAAATGCTTAAGGGTTCTAACCGCTTTGCGATTTCTCGCAACTGGACGGTTGAGGAGATAAACCCAACTTCGAAAGACGAGTTCAACAAGATCCCAAAAATTTGTTTTCAAGTGATTTGTATAATATCTGATGGGGTTTGCTTTGAAGGAAATAAAATCGATATTCATAAATAATAATATACAATAGTTAAAAATATGCCATAATTTCCATTGTTTTCGCAGCAGATTTGGTACAATGTATTTCATTTGACAACACATTTTTCGTATAACGGTTATTCTATTCTGTTTTATTATGACAAATTTAATTTGCGTTGTCTAAATGTTAAATGAATGTAAAATATAAGGGATCCAAATAAGTTTCCGCTGCTTTTTGTTAAAATATAATAATATTCATTGTGTGAGAACAGTAGTATTTTCCATCACAAGCAGCTACTTTTTCCTATCTTTCAGGCAGCGTACGGATTTCACGCCAGATGAATCTCTCACCTTTTAAGGTTATCCTCGATTCGTCATACGACAGCGCATTTGCCATTTAACAGTACAGATGACAGTCAGATGGTGCATTGTCTGGTGAAAATGGCGGTCGAGGTAGTACTATTCAATTAAATTTGTTTAAATAGTTATTTTTTTTTTTGTGTCTACAGTAAGTTTGGGGTATTTTTCCTTTAGAGCTCTGCTCAATCTCAACAGCTTTGTTAGCTAAAGGTCAACTAGGATAATTGCTTCTACGTCAAAATAACTCTTTCTAACTTTTGAAATCACACGCGACATATTCTGTCCCGCGAATTCATGTCAACTCTTTTTCAAAACAACGAGAACCTATTTGTTGTCTTGCTTCCCTTGAATCTTATTTTCATCTTAGGAATGATCTCAATAAAAATTTCGAAATCAATCGAAAATTTTTTTAGTAAACTCTCACTTTTTCGCTTTTCGCATGACAGTGGACAATGCAGGGTTGTATCAATTTGACATGAGCTGGTGTTTTTTCAATATTTTTCAGATTCCCTCGCTATGATATTTCTGAGAACTTTTGTAATCCCTTAAACACTTATAGAAAATATATTAAAAAAGTTTCAACGAAGTCATTTGAAAATATAACCAAAAAAATTCACTCAAAAATACAATAACAACAAATACACATATGGCTTGACATTCTTTTAACAGGAAGTAACATATTTACATACATACATATATGTACCTATATTCAAAATTGTGGAACTTACTACAGATGGACGAAAATAAAATTTTGCACAATTCAATGTGACTTTATTTATCAACAGCAGTACTGACGAGGCAACATCCGCAAAGAGCTTTATACACATGCATATAAATTTATATATGGTAAGTACTTATATAATAGAGGATAAACATTAGAAGGGAGGATTTGTTAGACATGAACATATTGTCACAGCAAAATAAAACAATTGCTCTTTACTTAATTCGTATGTATGTATTTTCGACTAATATTTTTAGTTGAGTTTGATAAATTATGTGCTAGAGGTGTGCTCACTTGTCTCTACTTCTCCAGCACGTGAGTGTTCAGGTTTAACGCCAACTAACGATGTGCATTAATGTAATTATGTTGTGTTGTCGTGGAGCAGGGAAATGCTTTTGGGTTCCACTAAATGTAATGGCAAAATAATATCTTTGTCTTTTAAGCATAGATTCCGTCTACCAAAAAATACGGATTACTGCAAATCATCCACTGACTTCACGAGACAGATTCCAAGGACAGAAATCTTTGAGGGCCAGCAAGCACCGACTCAATTGACTTTTATACGGATGGGTCAAAACTAGATAACAAGGTCGGTGGCGGAGTTTACATAAAGGAACTTGGTAACTGTAAATACTTTCGCTTACCGAATCACTGTAGTGTTTTTCAGGCGGAGTTGGTGGCTATATATTGTCTCAGCGCAATGGTGCTCTCCTTCAATTTAAGGTTTTGCGTCATTCCCTGCCGAGGGCCGACCGCAATTAGAAAATTTAACTTAATTTTTTATTTAAATTAATTTTCCATAACTTTTGGATGTTGGTCGTACCAAGATTTGAACCCGAGCCTTCCGAATGGCTGTACGCAATGCTAACCACTCGGCTACCGCGAATAACGATATAACGTCTGCAAATCACTTAACGCTTGCTGGCTAAGTAGTTTTCATTGAACCTAGTATAGGTGCCTGGACACAGTAGCAAACCGGATAAAAGATGACGGACGAGCTTGCAAGGAAGGGCTCTTCCCTTCCACCTTTGCCATCATGAAAGAGTTTTGGCATGCCGCTCTCCACATGTAAGCTCAATATAAGAGAGTTATTCATTAAAGATGCTAACTTAAGTTGGAGAAGTCTCAATGCATATAATATGAACAGAACAATATGGCCAGAACAGAAGAAGGCACGTGACCTTATCGAGCTAAAAAGAAAGGATATATCTATAGTTATAGAGCTTCTTACAAGGCATATTCTATGAGGCAGGCACGCAGAGAGGTTGGGAGTACCATCTAACGACTTCGGCAGAAGTTGCACTTTGGAGGAGTAGTTGAGTAGGTTGTCTCTATGGAAGGCAACCTCTTCATACTTGAGCGAGATGGTGAGGGCTAAGATGCGACGAATGTTCATTTTTGCAGACTCCAAACATTGATTTTATTAGCGAGTAGGGGTAATTGGAATCCTCAATAGTCCGGTTGGGGCCTAGTTGAGCTGACGCCCAGCAACCACTTCAACCAACCCAGCATACAGATTGCACATATATACATACGTATGTAAATACGCTTATTGTTTTTAATATACAATTTTTCGTCCCAAAAATAGAGACCAAGCAATTTAATAAATAAAAAAACTTTTACTAAGCATAAGGAGACCGAGTCCTTGTCCAAGCATATGTGGTTAAGAAAAAGTTCCCAATAAAAGTACATACGGATATGTAAATAATTACCATAATAAATATATCATAGTTTTTTTTTAATTACATTTAATTTTACTAATTGCCCTGCTGAAAATTCTGGCTGGTCTTCTTCACACACATTGTCCTCATTATTCTTTTTTTATATTTTTTCCACTAAGCTATTTCTGTGAAAAGACACAGCGAGGAAAAGTCGAGCGTATGTTTGCCAGAATTTTAACAATTTATTTAAAATGAAACATTTCAAAGCAAAGTAATGTATGCATATGGATACATATGAGCCACAACATACCTGTGTATACCATATATGTATACTTGTAGAACCAAAAATGCCATTTTGATGAATTAGAATAATGACTTTAAATGCCATTGGCGTAAATTTCTCAGTTATTTTAGGAATTGCTCTTCATTTAAAATATGAGTCTGCGAATGTAAGTAACTAAGATTTGGAATGTAAAAAATGCAAGAACAAACATTTTGAAACCATTTCATGACAAGCAGTCTAATGCATAAGCGACCTGTACGCAAACCAGTTCAGCAGTGAATAATATGAAAATTTAATATATTAAAAATTTAATAAATTAAAATATATTCGTATATATGTATATATATATAAAACATCAGCCGTTCGGAGGCGGCTTAGCATAAACTGTAGGTCCCTCCATTTGTTGGAAAAACATCAAGACGCAAAACTACAAATTGGAGAAGCAGTTGCTTCTTGATGTTTTTCCAACAAATGGAGGGACCTATAGTTTATACTAAGCCGCCCTCGAACGGCTGATGGTTTTTATGAGGAGCTTTTATTTCATGTCCGAAATACACTCGGAGGGGTGGACATTTCCTGCCGAGGGGCGACCGCAATTTTTTATTTAAATTAATTCTTCATTACTTTTGGATGTTGGTCATACCAGGATTTGAACCCGGGCCTTCCGAATAGCAGTACGCAGTGCTAACCACTCGGCTACCGCGGCCGCGTATATTCGTATATACATACCTTCTGCTCAAATATAAACGAGACTGCTCAATAAAACAAAAACGGTTAATTATTCTTCAGTATTTATTTTATCCCCTTGAAAATAGTCACCATTAGAGGCGATACACATATGCCACCTTTTTTTCAATCTTCATTACATTTCTGGTAGGCCGCTTTAGATATGGCTTTCAGTTCCTTCTTCGAATTCTCTTTTATGACTTCAATCGACTGAAAATGCTTTCCACGAAGCGGCAATTTGAGTATAGGGAAAAGAAAAAAGTCACACGGTGTCATGTCGGGTGAATACGGTGCTTGCGGAACAATATTTACGTTGTTTTTGGTCAAATAATCGCGTACAAGACGAGACGTATGAGCTGGCGCATTATCATGATGTAGAAACCATGACTTGTTGTCCCACAAATCCTTCCTTTTGAGACGAATATTCTCACGCAAACGCTTCAAAACGGATAAATAATATTCAGCATTAACGGATTGACCTTCTGGAAGGAATTCCGACACCTTGGCTCTCAAAGAAAACAGTGAGCATAACTTTGATTTTCGATCGACTTTGACGTGGTTTTTTTGGGTTTCGGCTCATTTGGAAGACGCCATTCAGATGATTGCTGGGCTGTTTCAACGTCAAGTCTCGTCACCAGTTATGATGTGCTGGATGTCCGTATCACTCATTGTGAGCATTTCCTTGGCGACAGTTTTGCGTTCCTCTTTTTGAAGAAAATTCAACAATTTTGGAACAAGTCGAGCAGACAAACGTCTCATGCCCAAAACATCGTGAATAATGCTATAAGCGGATCCATTTGATATGTTGAGCTCACTAGCTATCTTTCTTTCAGTCACACGACGATTTTCCAACACAATTTTCTTTACTTTTTCGACGTTTTCTTCGTTTATTGACGTTGCTGGACGACGATCATGGGGCAAGTTCTCCAGCGATGTACGGCCGTCCTTGAACGACTTATACCAATCAAAAATACGTGCACGTGATAGGCAAGACTCCCCATATACCTTCTGCAACATTTTCATTGCGTCCGTCGCACTTATTCCATTGGAATAACAAAATTTCAAACAAACTCTTTGCTCAACGTTAATTTCCATAGTAAAAATTCGAAAAACACACTCGAGGTTGACTTGTTTATAGTGCCGTAAAAAAAAACTATGTGACAGATCGCGCTCAAATTTGACATGTAAACATATAACAGTCCTGCCAACCTAAGCAAAAAAAAAGTATGGCCATATGTCTTGTCCTTGTCGAGTTATGGATAAAGTCTCCGATTATATTTGAGCAGAAGGTATAAATAGAGGGCAATTTTGGTTTGGTTTGTTCGACGCGTCATTTCAGTTCATTTTATGCCTTGAATCAACTAACACCGACCTGTCCTCCATTGTCAAAACACAACTTTCACTTACTACAATTTACAATTTGGTGTTTCTGTTAGTGCAAAAAAGTGATCATAAAATAAATCACGGAAATTAAAAATAAAAAATATTTCAAATTTTATTTTTAAAAGACTTTTAAAATAGTAAAAATTGCGAAAACGTGACGGTAAGTTCACATTATGACATATACATTACTTAATACCTTAAACATATGTATGTTGAAATATGTTTTTAAATGTTTTACAAACCAGAAGGAACATAGACGCATCAAGAAGTCCAAGCATGCTGCTCAATCTCTGTAACAGACGCACCTTCACTTTCAACCACACCCATGGCTATGAAGGAAGAAATAATTTATGATGCTGAAATGATCGATGTAGTCGATGTTGTTGATCCCACCACCCCATCTCAGTCAGTCATGGTTGTTACCCCGTCAAAAGTCAGTAATAACAAAAGTTCATCAAGCAGCAGAAAAAAATCAACAACCAAGCAACAAAATACTACTGCACCGCAGTAAATCAAAACCAAAATTGCTGAAGCACACAACAAGCAGTCCAGAGGCCAGGAGTTGGCAAGAATGCTGAAGAATGGTGAAGATCAGTGATAACTCTAGCGATTAAATATTCTGATACTATAATATACATACATATGTATAAATGCTTGTAAAAACGACTGCTTTGTGTCTTTGCAGATAATTTAGCAAGTTTCTATAGCAATAAGAAAACGACTCGACTAAGAGAGTCGCCTTCGGCGGGCAGTTTAGAACGACGGCAATAACTTTGTTGCCAAGGCCGACTCGTTTTCTTATTACCGCCAACAAAAATTGTGTGGCGGGTCGTCAGATTTTGACAATTTTCAATACGAATATATGGGTCTATATCAATACCACGATAATCCATCCTATGTATACTGTTGTTGCTTTGTGCCATAATTTTCATATATCGAGCGCCCCACGCTTTTCTCTCAATTATACAAGTATTTTTTATATACTATTGTTTTAAGTTTGTTTCCAAAATTATTTTCAACTGTTTAGTTTTTTTTTTGTATTTCTTCCAGATGTTAAATTAACAGTTTTCGGTAAAAGAATCATTTAGCTGTGACGCGATCCCTATATGAAATATTTAAAATGTGAATCGTTGCATACATCGTGGCGTTGCAATTAACAAAATACTCCAAGAAACAGGGTGATATGTAAAGTGCATTCAGTATTTCAAAGAAACTGCATGTAGATGTCGCCAAGTGAACTAGATCAAAGAAGAGTTACAAACTGACAGACAGAATTGTCAGCTGGAACACTATTTGACGAAAATTTTTAATTTCGCGGTATTGAAGAGTACGAACTTAAATGAAAATTCTCTTTATATATTAAAACATCTCGTATAAAGAACTGTAACACCGTCCCACAAAAATCAACTTTTTTTTGACCCACGAAAAAAACAAACATTTTCCGAAACTATGACCAAAAAAAATACCCGTGTGAGGCTGTTTTAATAGATCAAGTCGTTTAATGTTTTAGGGGTGAAAACAACCCCTAAATGAAAAGTGACAAGATCTTTGGGTAACTTTGGGTTTTTAGGGTCGCTGATTATGAATATGATGTCAGATTTTCAAAATTCAATATGGCGCTCAAAATTTTAAAAACATTATTAATTTAATATTTTATGAAAGTTGGTATGTAGATTTTTTAAAGTCGCTGATTACGAATCTGTTAGCAGATTGTCAAATGAAAATTAGAAAATTTAATTATGTGATTGATTTTTTGTCCAAATTTACAATTAAATGTTTAAAAATCATTTTTAGAGTTTTTAAACTGACAATAATCAGCGACCGCGAAATCATCCAGATACCAAGTTTTATGAAATATTATTCATTTTCAAAAAATTGTTAGCCGCTATTTTGATACGAAGTTTTATAAAAAATTGATACTTTTTAAAAGAGATTTTGTCACTTTTCTTTTGCGGGCTGTTTTCACCCCAAAAAACCATAAACGACGTGATATATCAAGACACGGATATTTTTTTGTTTTTTGGTCCTAGTTTCCGAAAATGTTTGATTTTTTCGTGGGTCAGAAATCGTGTCGGTCGGTGTAATATTTATAATTTTTGAATCTATCCGAATTCATTTTGAGGACTATTTACGGCACAAGAAATTTAGGGTTGGTCTAAGGACATATTTTTCTAATAATATGAGAAATGTTGTATTTGTTCTTAAAAATCGAAGTCAAAGACAAAAGCTATATCGAATTATAAAAAAAACAAGTTTTATAAAATCCTTAATTAAAACTTATCCCTGAATAGCTTCATTTAAGAATCCTAAGTTGGAGCAGAATAAAATTACGGTTTTCCACTTTACTGTGTTCACAAATACTCACCATAATACAAAACTTCCAATTTATCCTTTATATTTTTCTAGTATTTAACCAACTTATTAATGTAGTTTTAACTTTTTGATTTTGCACTGTGATTTGAACTTTTGCTGCACGCAATGGAACAATGGAAGCAAACTTTCGTACACTCTTTTGTATTTTTAGAAAACTTTTCTTTAGTGCAATGCTCACATAACTGAGTATACCTGTATATAACTCGTATATGTATGTACATATATAAATGAAAAGATTATGCACACAATCGTTTTAATACTGATTCTTTAACTATTTATTTACTGAATTTCAACACTTTTCCACTTGTAGAAATTTTTAACACTCGACACACTAGTGGCAGCTATGGAAGGACACCTTTTTAACACCAGCTTTTTATTTTTCAAATTTACTCACTCGCACGCTGGCACTCGAGTTGTATTTACCATAAATATGTATAGAGAAGTATGTAAATTTAACACATTTAACGGTTAAGCTGCGCTAACTACTCACTAAAGATCAACAACATTTATTTTAGAAAGCCATCCATTGACCTATTCGTATGTACGAGTATGTACATACTTTTACATGTATATATGTACAATATTTACATTTCTACATTCATTTCCGCTTATGAAGCAGTTGGCATATCCTTCGCTTTTTACACACTCCCACCCACATACTTAAATACACTTTTACCACTTATGCTCATCACTTTTGTTTTGCTCCACTCTTCTTCTCGTGGCAAAGTGGAGTTTTTGAGATCATCTTTCACTTAACTGTTTTCACTTTACCGTTTACTTTCGAAATGTAGCGTTTCGTGCGCGTCCTTTATCCTTTTCACCACGACAGCCGACAGCGGAATGCTAAATAAAATTCGAAATTAACTATTTACAGGAGCAACCGGATAATTGTTATTTATGTGAAAGCACTATGTTCCGCTTTTCCTGAGCGAAATTCATGCTCTCTCACTGTTATCGATAACAGCGCAATGGTGAGATGAATTTTATGAATGGAAAGGCACTACGCACCACAAGTACACAAATCTACAACTACTCGACTCGTTCATGCCATAAGCATTAGTAGTACTTACTTACATAAAAACAGTCTTCATTATGTATATTTGTATGTCTCTGAGAAAGTGTATGGTTCTAGTTAATCTATATATGTAAAAGGTTTTCTCCTGAATGACTGGCGGATCAACCCACAGCCTAAACGACTGCTCGTAGAGATCTACAACTTGTAGAATGTCTTCTTTGTATAACGTAAACAATGGATAATAAAGGATTTTCCAAAAAGTGAACCTGGTACTGATAGTTTGACTTATTTCTTACACACGGCACTCTTTGCCTAAATTTACATGTGGAAGTTTTTTTCTTCCCGGAAGTGGGTCTGAAACCGATATGTTCGAAACAAAATACCATTTGGAAAAGTTGCAATATCAATTCCTTGGCAAAAATGGTGCCTAGTAGTGAAGGCTCTCTAACAAATGAACAGAAGCATATCTATTACAAAATATAAACTTTTAAGTATCAAATCAAGATTTGGAGATATATTTCCTTCGAAACTTCTGGTGGAACAGGCAAGACTTACCTATTATTAAATTTATAGTAGACCAAAGTGAGAAGCAAACATGATATTGCCTTATAGGTCGTATCGAGGTTAAGTGCTACCACACTGTTGAAGGAGTTACTGTATTGCTAGCAGGCGATTTCCAACAGACTTTACCAGTAGTGTCCGAAGGAATACGAGCGAATGAAGTTAAAGTATGCGTGAAGCGATATCGTTTAGGGCATTCAGTGAAAATACGAAAATACTTAAAAATATGAGAGTCCAATTGAGAGAAGATATTTTGCTGAAAATAAGAAATGGGGATTACCCGGAACTGAATAAAAGCTTAAGGAACAACTATAAATATATTCACTATAAGCCCGCACCAGTTACCATCTTAAAACCAAAAATGTGCAAGCATCAGTGATAAATGAAACACTTCTAAAATCATTCGAGGGGGTCGAATATCAATATAAATGCGTCGACTTAGTAATAAACACCGACTATGCTATTCATCATTCTATACAGTTCCTGAATAAACTAAAGCCTCTCAAGCCGTAAACAAAGCTCAAGGTCAAACTCTTAAGGTAGCAGGAGTAAACTTTAGAGAAAGCTGCTTCTCCCATGGCCAGTTGTATGTAGCATGCTCCAGAGTAAACATCCAAAGTAGGTGCTAGAATCAACCTCGCTGAAAAACAAAAAAATATTGCCTGCAAAGAAATATTACGATAGGTGTAGGACTTTGTTTTCATTAAAAGATATCAGAATTTTATTCCATTTTCATGTTTATTTAAGTCTTAAATTCCAACATTAAAATAAAAGTTATTTTATTTTATAAGTTTATTGAAAAAATCACATTTAATAACTTATGTATTACTATTATAAATTAAAAATATTGAAAAACCAAACCAACTTTATTGAAAGTATCTTCAAATTCCAGGCGAACGAAGTCGTGAGTAAACTCTAGTTTTTTATATATGTAAGTAAATTGCAATAACCACATTTATGAGCTACATATGATTAGAAACTTGTCTTTATTTTTGTCTTTATCAAGAAATTTCTCAGAAAACTAACATACACTATAAGCCTTGATTTACTAGAATAATTAAATGCAAATATTCGTAGTAATAATGGCTATAATCATCTTTGACCCACATATGGGTAATAAAATGAGAGTGTGCGTAGACAGACAAACTGCAATTATAATACAGGGTTATCCATTTTGTGGCTTCAAAAATAAATGTAAAATAATTTTTTTTCATGAAATTCTTCTTTATTATAAAATTTGAACCTTGGCATTATATGTGAAACGCTACATCATTCAAACGACCGCCAACTTCGATCCTTTTGAGGTAATTTTCTACCACTTTTTGGCACATAATGGGCGGTATCTCACCCATAACTTGACGAGTGTTGGTTTTGCGTGGCCATTGCAGGCCAAAAATATACGACCATTACGCTCCGTATTGACAGTGACAGCCACGTCGTTGTCGTTTTCTCAGAAGTAAGGTCCACCTCCGGGCCAAAGAGCACACCAGGCAGTTAGTTTTTTTTTGTTTTTTTTTTTTTTTGGATCTTCTTTCTCGCAGCAAGTAATAATTTCATTGCATGTTGGTAAACTGGAACTACAGGTGACTGCGTTAGAAAAGTGAAACGATAGATCGCTGCCTTCCACCAATCTGTTTTCGGCTTCGTGAAGGCATTTGAAAAATTGAAGACATCTAGTTTCACTACTTGGAAACCATGTTCTCCCTTCGGTGTTATAGATGCCGAGAACTCTTCTACAATGGTGGACCGAGTACTTCCATCTTGAAAGACTTATCGAGCAAATATTTGATATATTATATATATATATTGATGTTTGCTGTTGAATATTTGTGTTGAAGGAATATCTGCACGAGTGATGTGGATATCGTTCCCATGATGAACGATGAAGGAAATTGTCCCTGTGTTTTAAATAAATATGAAATAAAATTAATATTATAATAATATAACAATTTTTTTAATTATCTGAAAATTTTTTTCATAGTGGTTGGTTATCCAAATCGAAGTCTCTATACTCATAGTCGTATACTCGTACATACCATACATGTATGCCGTGGACCACTCGCTATCTAAGAGCATAATAACAGAATTTCTTAAGGAAAATTTACATAACTCTTTCTTCTGGATTGTTAGAGTCTTCTGGTAATATAGATGGAAGTCCATCAACGTATGTAAGTACTTCTTTGCCTCGTACTGTTTCTGCATCAACGATGAAGAAATTTCTTGGTCCAAATTAGCATTAGTAGTGACAATAGTAATATGTGGGCCACCTCCTCCGATAGAGCACTCGCCTTCTTCACAATTTTGACATAGAATGACTTCTTCATCGATACTGGACTGTTTGTGCAGTGTTTCCTCTTCATCTACTGTTTCGCTTTGGTAATAGCTACCTATATTGTTTGAGTGTAAACGATTTAGTTTAAAATACTCTTCGTTTGCGGACATTACTGGTGTAATGTCGTCCTCTAGAACAGGTTCTCTCTCAGCATCATTATTATCGCTATTTGACGGATAATGCAAATATGAACAAACAATAGAATAACTAGAATCGCTTCCAAACTTAAATTGCAAAATACTTTAAAACTAAGATTCAAAATTTTCCAAATCACTTGAAGTATAAGAAATCATTTAATTTTTAGTATAAAATTTTCCTCTTTTTATAGTAAAAATTTATAACATATTTTATAGGGTAAAACTTATACCATATTATACGACGACGACACCTGCAGCAGCGGGCAGCGAACTGGGCAGAGCAGCATTTTCTTATTTTCTTTCGGCAAGCTATCGGCCGCAAGCCATGATTGAGCTTAAGCGCTGCCCAGTTCGCTGCCTACTGTCACATATTTCGTCGTCGTATAATGTGCTATAATTTTTACCGTACAAAGTGCAAGCACATCACGAAAAGTCACATGATCAAAATACTACTACGATGTAAAGGGTGGTTAAATTGTAAGGGCCGATGTTGAATGTGAACCACACCTAAACGCCAAGTTTTTTTCCGAATTTAATTTGACATTTCTCTATTTCAGACTTACTCAATTTGAACCATGGAGAGATACACAATCCAACAACATGTTAAAGTTATCCATACTTATTATGAAAATTTTCGAAGAAAACCATCTTCAGTGATGAGGCACATTTTCACCTCAGTGGATTCGTCAATAAACAGAATTGTCGCATTTGGGCGAATGAGAATCCAAGAGTGATTGTCGAAAAACCAATGCACCCACAAAGAGTGACTGTTTGGTGCGGTTTATGGGCTGGCGGCATCATCGGGCCGTATTTTTTCCAAAATGAGGCCGGTCAGGCAGTTACTGTGAATGGTGTTCGCTATCGTGAGATGATAACGAATTTTTTATGGCCACAATTGGAAGATATGGATGTGGACGATATGTGGTTTCAGCAGGACGGTGCCACTTGCCACACAGCTAACGAAACAATGGCTCTTTTGCGCAACAAATTCAATGGCCGTATTATCTCACGTAATGGCGATGTCAATTGGCCCCCAAGATCATGTGATTTGACACCGTTGGACTTTTTTCTCTGGGGTTATTTGAAAGAAAAGGTGTACGTCGATAAGCCAGCAACAATTCCAGAGCTAAAGGATGAGATAATTCGGCACATTAACGGCATAGAAACTCCATTATGCCTCAGCGTCATCGAAAATTTGGACCATCGTAGGTGTGCCGCCGAGGTCGCGGCGCTCATTTGGCCGATATTTTGTTACATACATAATTGAGTAATACCAATATATCATAATAAAATAAAATTTCAATAATTTCCTAAATAGTTTGTGTTTTATTCAAAATCAACATCGGCCCTTGAAAATTTAACCAGCCTTTATAAGATGATGTAATTGCGTGATATGGAATGTTTGTTAATGAGTATTGATTAAATGTTTATATGCAATGTTGCAAGATAAATAGTTGTTTTTTTAATTGTTGTTATTAGTATGGTATTAGGCCGAGGTTTACGTATTCAAATCATACTTATTTAGGGCCAAGGAATACAATTTATAAAGATGATGAAACGATTGACGAAACAGATTTATGGGAAAATATTCATGATTTAGAATATGAATTAGCAAAAAGTGATAAAGACGTAAGAGGTGCGGATCGAGAAGCTATTAATAATTTTATAGCTGATTATAAAAGAGATAAAGCTTTAAATGAACTTACTTGAATTGTTGGATTACCATTAAAAATTTGGTTTTGAAAGTGTTTTTGGTGTTGTTTATCCTTTCCATATATCATACGACAAAATATTTCCAACATTAGTGTATGAAAGGCATTTAGGACAACAGTGGTCTATCAATTGCGATTATATGCACCACAATCTCCTCTTAAAGCACGAAACGTAGCCCCGTTACGGCCACCACTGTTTTAATAGGTTAATTTTAACGCGTTGTAGGGTTGTTAAGAGAACTATTTTCATAAACAAAACATGTTTCGTTTGACAGTTAATTTTGGGAGATGTCAAAATACAACCCAGCACTTTTAAAACCACAAAAGGGATAACTCTACATAAGACCAAGGTTCAAAATTTATAATAAAAAAAAGATTAAAAAAAATTAAACGCACTTTATTTATTTTTATTTTCGAAACCGCGAAATGAATAACCATGTATATCGTGAGGGTGGCATGAAAATAATTATAGCAAGATAGATATATATATATGTATATACATAAATAATATAATATATCGTACTTAATTAATTCTTTTTTATTTTAAATTATATATAATATAATTATAATAAATAATTATTTCATATAGGGTCTACCAATAAGAGGTGTTATTTTGAATAGCCTGCTATTCCGGTAGATTTCACTTTTGAAGCTACAATATAATGTTTTGACATTTGACAAGTAAAAACTACGCCTGTATTAAAAATGAAACGATACACACTTCAACAACCCAAAACTATTAAAATTCACTATAAAAGTAATGAAAACCTGACAGAGACGATAAAATTAAAACATGACATTCCACAGTTTGGTCAAAAAAAATGAAGCTGTTGGAACATCCTAAAGCTGTGACGAATTAAACAAGTGCACTTCGCTCAACAACAACTCAGAATATTGCTGCAGTAGCCAAAATGAAGTTGAAGAAAACCCAGGTTTGTCCATTCCTCGCCGTAACTTGGAATTAGGCATTCCATTCCGTATTTTTCAGCCTTAAGGCTTATAAAGTTCAGTTAATTCCAGAACTCAAGCCGACCGATCAGCAACACGTCGTGTCTTTGCTAATTGCGTTCATGAAATGCATGAGTCCCATTTCCACCTCGTTGGCAATAAGCAACGAAAAATGCCATTTTTCTTAGAATATAAAAATAACACCTCTTATTGGAAAACCCTGCATAATTCCATTAGATTTTTACCCGAGTTTCACAAAATTAATCATTAACTAAATATTTTGCTTATCTACTAAAATTCTTTATTTTTATAACTGAAATTATGGCATTAATAGCGTTCGTTTAATACAATAAAATTATGGATCCTTTGGAAAGAATTCTATCGATGAGTAGTTATGACAAAAGCAAGGCAAAAATTAATAACTCCATTAATTTTATTTATTTCATAATTAATAATTGCGCCTACTTCAGTCTTTTTAACAATAAGAGTGTATGGAAAATTAAATACAATAATATGGCACACTTAACAAGGATAAAAGCCGCGCTGAAGGTGCCTTTGATTATCCTCTAATCTATTAATGGGATAAAGAAAAGAATCAAATCCATTTATACGTAAAATATATTGATTATAATTCCGTGTATAAAGAAATGTACAAGAAGGTGTGTGTTTAATTGAATACATACTTGCATATATGTATTTATATGTTACACGTTATATCCCATTAGAAATTTTAGAAAGTCTCAAACTTTAGAAGTAAATATACTTTTAATGCAGATTCAAATTCCAAAGGCTAACACAAATGAAAAATTCTGAAATAATAAAATTTTTGTTAAATGTATATATTAAATATAATTACATGTTAAACTTAAAATATAATTAATATATGCATATGTATGTACACGTATGTACATATGTATTCGAATTCATATTAGGTTTATATGTACATACATATATTTTCTTGTGTTGTTGTAAGGGCTCCAGCATCTACACGGTGTGTCCCAAAAATAACCGAATTTTTTGGATATAAAATAAAATACACATTATATTATCTTTAAATGTTATTATTTATTCAAAATAGGTTCCATTTGACTCAACACAACGTTTGGAACGATCAACCAGCGCATGCATAGATTTTTTTATGTCATTTATAGAAATGTTCTTCAGTACCTCGGTTACGGCTGCTTGAATGGCTGGGATATCATCATAAAATGCTCCCTTCATCTTGGTTTTCAGTTTTGGATATAAAAAATAATCACATGGTGATAGCTCAGGCGAATACGGAGGATGGTCGATGAGAGCAGTCCCTTTTTTCATTAAAACTTCGTTCACTTTTTTGGTCAATAATGTCTTTGCAATGTTCCACGCGAGCGATTTTTTGGTCGTCATTTAATTCATGTGGAACAAATCGCGCACAGACCTTTCTTTTCCCCAAATCTTCAGTTAAAATTCTCCAAATAGTGTTTTTACTCGTATTCAATTCTTCAGCCAACATTCTCGTAGTAAAATTTGCATCGATACCAATGATTTCACGGACTTTTTCCACCAGTTCAGCACGATTACTAGTTTCTGGACGTCCTGCTCTAGGGTCGTCATTTAAATCCTGACGACCATTTTTAAATCGTGTAAACCACGTATAAACTTGCGTACGACTCATACAATCATCACAATAAACTTTTTTCATTAATTCGTATGTCTCAGCAAATTTTTTTTCAAGTTTGACACAAAATTTTATATTTGCTCTTTGTTCCATTTTATTTTTGAACCATTAGCACACTTTTAGTTTTATTGAAATGGCTGTCAATTTTACATCTGTCATCCGATTTACATGAAGTTAGGTGCGTTTGAAAGAGGATGAATGTATCTTTTTAATGTTGCAAATTTTCAATAGATGGCGCTGTATGTTGTATGATTTAAATATGAAATTAGCTTGCAGTGGAGTAGAGTAGTAGTAGTTTAGGCGAGACATTATGCGTTAAAATCAAAATAGATATAATATATTGATTACTTTAAATCTTTAAGCTGGCGACCTTGCGTCCTTGGCATGAACCAAAGGTTATCTGCCGGATTCATGTCCGTACTCAGAGTTGGACAGTCCGAGTGTGAGAAACTTTTTTGTCCTCACCAATCGATATATAGCTGGTTATTCTGCTAAGTGAATTTAAGTTTAACAAAATCACTGCGAGAGTCAATAGAGGAAGCTCTACAGTACAACAGCTGTACATAATAATCCAACTCCAGTTTGATAGAAACGAAAGATATTGGAGTGATTCATCCATAGTTTAAACCTGCTCAAACCATCAGAGAACCGCTTCCCAAGTTTCATTTTTCCCATATTTCAGCATGGAAAATCATCTATATTTGTTGCTTCCATTCGGACTTTCCTCGTCTGAAAAAATACAATTCCGAGAATCGTGCAAAAAATCAGATTACGATTTTTTTCATCATCATGGTCGTAATGCAAGTCCGGTTTCGAGTTCATGTTGACAAATTCAATTCATTAGCAATTTTCTTCGGCCTTATTCTCGTTTTCTCCTTTATTCAACCTCTGCAATCTCTTGCTCTTGCTCGGCACAGAGTGGAGGTAGCTCTTGTCTCTTGATTCGCTGAACTATGTATGTACATATTATATATCGCGTGCAATTCGTCGTTCTATCTGCTGCGGTATTAGCCATTGCCAACGCGGAAAGGACCACAAGCCTTCTTCTCAAAACCTCCCAACGCCTATTCATCAAATGTTGTCATCGTCCTCGCTTCCGCAACTTATAGCAGGACGAGAATATCGAGGGGCTTGTTGAGTTTAATTTTGATTCGTCGAGAGAGAACTTTACTTTTCAATTGTCTACTCAGTCCAAAGTAGCACCTGTTGGTAAGAGCGATGCGGCATTGGATTTCAAGGCTGACATTATTAGTTCCACGGTGTAGGAAGTTATCTACGATTACAAAGTTATGATTGTCAACAGTGATGTGGGAGCCGAATCGCGAATGCGATGACTGTTTGCCCTTGTTTACTACAAAACACATACGTTTCACTCCGTATTCAGTCTAGAGAAAGCGTGGTTGTTGACTCCAATGATTAAGCACTGCAGCTCTTTATTTTTTCGTCTGCAAATGCTTCTTGATTCTCTCTTCTATTCCAACCGCGTTGTGGTCGGTCGCAATATAACGAGGTATGCAGCCACCACTTTTTCGATCTTTCGAAAAACTATAGTAGAGAGGCGGGTGCGTATTTCTGCTGCTACAAGATAGTGGTCCGAGTCGATGTTGAATCTGCGGAGCGTACACACGTCAAGAACACTGGAGACATGTCGACCGTCTATCACAACATGATGGACCTGATTGTGAGATTTTCAATCTGGAGGCAGTAAAGTAGTTTGGTGTATTCTCTTGTGCTGGAATCTAGTACCACGCAATCACATTTCCAGCCCCAGTGAAGTCGATTAGCCTCAACCCGGCAGTTGTGCCGAAGATATCTTCTTTGCCCAACCTTGCGTTAAAGTCGCCAAGTACAGTTTTTACATCGTGGCGGGACAGCGCTAACGAGGCATCCTTGGTCATATCGTCATTTTCTTCTGTCAGGACGTAAGCGCAAATCAGCAATATGTTGAAAATTTTCGTTTTGATGCGGCATGTGTGGAGGGTGAATGCCAAGACTCAGCGACATAGTCTCTCTCTCGCCACGAAGTCGTTGTAGCAAAATATCATAAGGTATTACTCGGCTCCACTTGTTCCGTTCATCCCACTTCTTGGATGGTAATGATTTCAACGGTAATGAAACGTATTTTGAAAAAATATGACTGTATTTATAATTACTCCGTAAGATTGCAATGAAAAAGGAAACACCTATACCTACCCTTACTTGAACTGATACTTAGAAGTGAATTGAAGAGACATTTGGTATCATAACGGCGTGTTACACAGTTTACGCCTAACCGCCTCACTTCAGAAGTCTATCCAATAGCAGCTGGGTACATTTGTAATAGTTGGTTTCTACTTTATATACTTTTCTATCTGTCTGGCAACTGTCGATTTATTTTAACGTCAAAAGCGGAAAATGTTGCAATGAAAGGCAATCATACGTTCATACATATGTATATATGTAAGTGTGGACCTTAAATGGCTCACATTCAAAAAAGGAAATATCAACCGTTAGTGATTTTGAAGGTGGCGGAAGTTTAAATCAGGTTAAAGGCCTTCATAAGCACATACAACATTTGCTTGGTAAGTGAGATGCTAATAGAGAAGGGTAGAGTTCATCATATCGTATTCTTGTCGTAGGCAACTAGTGCTCGAAGAGAAAACGAACCGAATTTAAAGTGTACACACATTTTTCAATAAATAATTAAAGAATTGAATGAAAGAGCCTTAAAACCTCACTGAGAATACTAATTACGGCTTTAGTCAAGCATTAGATACCGGATTGCTCCGACTCTACGGAAACGGAGGTAATAAAGGACTTAATTTAAAGTGTTTCTGGATTCTCCTCACATAATAAAGCCCAAAGTGAAACTTCACATTATGTAAATATTCAAAAAAGAAAAAATGCTAAAAATAGGTCCTTTGTATAAAAGGTAAAATGCGATTACCGAGATTTGAAAAAAAACAAGCCCAGCACTGTAATGAACACTATTTAATGGATGAACAATTTTTTTGAACATTAGCAATAGCATACGTGTATACTTTTCCTACATATGAGGGGATTAAAAAAAGTTCGGTCAGTTGGTGACTTTCAATTTGTTTTTGTTAAATCTAAAAACACCAAATCCTTTGCAATTACTTTATTAGTCTTCTCTTCGAAGTTTAGAACGATCGGCTAAAATGGAGACGAGAAAACGCAAGATGGTTGATGATAGATCAGACGAAATTCCACTACCAACGCAAACAGAAACTCGCATGTGACTCTCTTCGGATTTCGGCGTAATTTACAGCCAATAAAAATATTCAGTGCAAGCCAAATTGCATATGAAACGATTGCACCGTGTTTAAAGACTATTTCTAAGTGGTTCTGAAGATACCAGACCAGACATTATCCGTAGAGAACGGGCTCCGAGAAGGTCGACCAAAATCTTCTACTGATGACGTCACTGTAGCTCTGATGAAGTCCAAAATTGACGAAGATCCACGATTGAACGAATTGGGCTTGATTGTCATGGCTGTATCGCAATTATCAAGTATCACAGATGATTACACGAAGAAATCTGTTCGATGGGTAGCACGAATTTTAAATAAGGCCCAAAAAGAGGCTCGAGTGCACTTTGCTCAATTTTTCCCAAACAAATTCGAAAATGGTCAGTCTAGCAACTTTAGTAAAGTCGTTACTGGTAACGAGTCTTGGTAACATAAGTACGATCCAGAAACCAAACAGCAGTCCGCATGGTATGGAGTCCAACAGAAGGAGACCCACTCGTAAAATCTAAGCAACAAAAATCATCAGCACCCGATCTAAAACCGTAGCTGCTATTCCACTGGAAAAGTATCAGACGATAACTGCGAAATGGCACACCGAAGAGTGTTTACCAAAAGTTTTAAAAATATGTTGGAAAACAGGAAGAAAGAGGATTTGCGGTACTACCTTTTACATCCGCGCCATCCCACTGATAAGCTTAAAAGGCAAGAATTTGAAGACTGTTTTCAGAAGTGTATCCAAAGGCTTAAAAAATGCATTGAAATTAATGGCGATTATGTAGAGAAGATAAAAAAGGACAAAGATTACGAATAAATACAAAAAGAACTTTTGTTTTTTTTTTGTTTTCTGGTCAACTTACCGAACTTTTGTGAATTCCCTCGTATATCAGCAAGTATGGCTATGAAATGTGCAAGCAAATATCTTCAGATATTTAAGGAGACACATGCATGTGCACGTCGGAAGCAACCTTTGCTGTCGCCAACGAGCGCAAAAATCATACAAGAAAACAAAAATTGACAGGGCGATATGACGACAGGACGACATGACGGCATGATGACAGGCCAACAGAGAGGCAACATTTAATTGCAAGTCACTTAACTGCTGCCAACAATTTCTTATGCACGACGAAGAAAAAGGAAGAAACATTAAAATGTCATCAAGAAAATACTTGTAAAAACTCATTGAGTATAGTTTTAAGTTTTATGGAACGTTTTAGACCAGCTTTTTTTTGGTAAGAGTGAAAAAATTGCAACAACAGTTTTTGACGATAGAAATTATAGCTGCTATTTCGGAAACCACCACGTTTCCTCATCAGACTTCTTTTTCCAAACACTTTTGTTCGAGTTAGATTCGAATGTGGCATGCCCACAGCACGAGCCAATGGTTATCCCATTAAGCTACATGTGTGCCGCTTTCACTTATTGATGTTTTTCATTTTTCCCCTTTTACCTACATATCCACTATCAAGTGCTCAGATATTCTGAGTATAAATTTTGCTGAAAAGTTAGAGTTAATATTTTCAGGTATTTATTCTTTGGCATTGCAAAAAGCTTTTCTGCTCTAAAAAATCTACCACATGAATTTTTGATACTCAACGATAGATTTGGTGTGCTGACGTTTAAAATGGCACTAATTTTGTTACAGAAAGTTACGTTTTTTAACCAAGTAAATATACCTATATATTTAACACTGTTAACAAGTTAAAATAAGGTAAAACTGATTAGTAAGCACGAAACAGGTTTCATTTTCCCTGTGAGACTCGTGCTGGAACATTTTCGCTTGTAAGAAGCTGCTGGAATGCCTCTCTCTCTCTCTCACATCCCCCTTAATTTTCTAGAAGGCCAGTGTTCGAGTCGTGATCAGACAAACATCCAAAATTATTATTTTTTAATTGCGGTCGCCCCGCGGCAGTGTATGTCGAGCCCTCCGAGCGACTATTCGGAGACGACTTTGAGTAAATTGTAGGTCCCTCTCTTTGTTGAAGAAATCTAGCTGTTATAAAGCGGTTTTTTCACATATGGTTTTCATGAAGAAACAAAACGCATTTAATTTAATATTACGACCAAGAATTTAGCTTTATTATAAAGATAAGGTTATGCGTTTATGTTTTAAAAATGATTTCGAGCAACTGACCGCACCGGATTGCCTTGAATTCCAGACGAGAGGCCAAATTTTCGACCACTCTTTGCAGCAATGTACTCAAGAAGACACCGAATATTATCTTCCAACGCGTAAATCGTATCGGACTCGTCTGCGTAGACAGGCAACTTCACATAACTCCACCAAAAATAATTCCAGGGTGTTAATTGGTACGATCTAAGAGGCCATAAGTTAAATGTTTCCTTGACTGTGTGGCATGTAGCGCAGTCTTGTTGGGACCAAAGGTCATCTACGGTAACATCATCCCAATTCGGGTACGAAAAAGTCATTAATCATGGCCTCCCCCATAGACTGTAACATTATGGCCAGCCTCATTTTTGAAGAAATATGGACCAATTATTTATTCCCTCAGCCCATAGAGTATTCCAAACAGTTTTGAGCATATAAAGGCATCTCAACAATGGCTTGTGGATTATCATCACTTCAAATGCGACGAAATATTCATGTGAAAATCGGGATCGGTGGCCAGCTCGTTTTGACACCATTCACCGAACGTGTGACGCGTTTGATGCACGAGTTGGATTTTATAAACCTGCAAACCAGATCCTTCCGCAAGATCCTGGGCACAGATCCAATTGTTGTGCTTCGGTGTGCACTGTACGATGTCTCTTAGGATGCGTATTATCCGCTAGAGTTAACGTGGTGCAAATCATGCGTGGTTGTTTGAATTACTGGGCACTTATGTCGTCGGAATATTGGAAGCTATCGTGCGCAGCTCCCTCATTCCGAACCATTATTCTATTTTCACGATTTTGAAAAGTTGCTCTGGAGAAAATCTGCTCATTATGAAAGGACAAACCAAATTGAGTATAAATCAAATATCATCTGTCAAAAGGACTATCTACGAAAAAAGTTTTGACACATTAAATACATATAATAAATATAACGGAGAAGGGAATAAAGAACACGTACTACTAACTTCGTTAAACAAACTAAAACTTGAAATGCTTTTAACATGCTTTTCCAATTAAAGCCTTTGTTAAAGCCTTCACCATGAATATTCTTTTTTTAATCTTTAGCCATGGTTGTGATGAATTGTGGATCACCCATAAGCCGTCTAATATCTGGTCCAAAGAAAACAATTTTTTTTCAACATTACCTCTGAGAGGCTTGTAAATTTGGAAGGGACTTAGCAAATTGTCTTATGTATAACGGTTGCAGAAGAACTTTATGACATCTTCTAGTGATTTCTTCGGTCTCTACTGTCCCATAGATACAAAAAACAAAAGAATTGGGTAAACCCAGATTTTTGTCCGAGCAACATGACCGAACTTGCCAACCAAAGTCTTTATATTTTAATTTACAAAGAACAAATTTCAAGCTCTTGTGGGAATCCTTGAGGTTTACGGACTGGCCGTCATATAAACTGCTATGTGCAGCAGCACTGTTTTAAGTTGGCTTATTAAAGAATCTTGGAAAATATGTCACTGTGCTAGGTCATGGAAGATTTCAAATACCTCTAACCAATCCTCAATATTTGTACAATAAGCCAACTCGCACTCTTGGGCAGGGTATAAAGTCTACTGCTTGTCACGATATCTAAACCAGGAAGAAAACACTACTGCCATAAATAAGTTCCTACTCCTATGAGTCTTTGACCAAAAAACTCAGCAGCGTTTTTTATAAGGTTCAAGTCTCTTATGAAATCACTTAACCCCTCAGAAAAAATTCCAACTGCTGCCATCTACAAATTCAAAACTTGACTTATCATTGGGTTCAGATGCAGCACTACCTTGGTTATAACTTTCAGTCGCTTTCAAAGTAGCAGTTACTTCGGGAGCCAGTATTTCGATCCCATAATGAATTACTCAAAAATCTGCCTGCAGAGTGGGGTACAAAATTCAAAAATCCACGAAAAGTTGAAACAAGAAAAGATCAAAATAAATAAAATTCCGAGTGAAGTAGAACTTTTTCATCTCAACCATAACAGATTTTCTACCTAAGCCCATCATTATAAAACCAAAATCTACCGAAAATGGTGCCGAATCTACGCACACCCTAAGGGATATATGTACGAGTATGTATGTAATTACATAAATAAAACAACGATTGATGCAATTAAATGTGGTCTGTCGTCGCCATTAACCGCCGGTAAATGAGTCTCCACTGAGGGGGCCATGGTTAGTTAGTTGCATGTTCCTCTTAATGGATTATTGTAATTGTAAATTCTGTTCCAGCAACCGCTACTGCTGCCTTTGATTAATGAACTCGGGGCAAGGGTGATGCTGGCATAGACATTTACACACCAAGGGTATCCAGCCGTACAGCTGATTCGGCTGTTGATGTTTGAAATACGAGTATATATAAAAATATATTTATATGTAATTGCTACAAATATGTTCGAGCTCTGTTGCTGATACAAATTTACAAATATATGTACATGCATACGTTTATATATATACATAGATGTATATATAAGCATTCAACTCGTTAAGTAGATAGGTAATAGAAAGCTGAGAAATTGGGTTAAGTCCTCAAATTGACCTAAACAATAATTAAATGAAAAGAGTTAGTTCAAATGAAATGCTTGGTTGGAGCTCAGTGAGAGTGATAAAAATCCAGCTTTGAAAGGGAATTAAACGTAACAGAGTAAGGATGGATAGTGAAAGATAATTGCTAGTAAATTTTATACTTGGCTAACGACAAATAAGGACTGAATTAAATTATTTACTTACTTTAATATTGCTTTAAGCGATATCTGTTTTAATATTTAAAGCCATATGCCAAAAGACAATTGCTACAGAACTCAGGGGAAAGGATGAGCAATAGGCGTCCCTTGCCCTTTATACCTTCAAAAGTGCGTGGCTTCATTGGGCAGTTGTTAGGCCTATACTGCTCTATGGAGTTGTAATCTGATGGCCAACACTCGAGAAAAAATCAACCAAACCCAAATTCGATAGATTTCAGAGGACAGCGCTCCTGTATATCAGCAGAACTCTTCGTACCTCGTCTACTGAGGCTATGAATATTCTCTTAGATATACTCCCCGTATATGACCGGTATCTTGGTATCTGGTAATCCTTATTGGGGGTCATTAGGATCCTCAGTGATTCGCTTGGGACCCGGTATACACTTCAACCAACCAACCAACTAAGGCAACTGCTACTTGTAATTCTTCATAGCCGGATAATAGAACATCTTCCATCTTTCATCATTATCGATTGAGTGTGTTGTGCTTTCACTGCCATTCAGCGTGCTGGGCAGGTACGCCATCTATACACCAAATATGCGCTGGACATCGGTCACCAGATTTACACATTAATTTCTATATGAGTATACTCCGATCTTGAGACCTTCGGTTAAACGCCATATATTTTCATAGAATTTTCGAGCGTTACCCTAGTCGGTAAATTCTCCAGCTTTTCATACTCACGCACTTCAGCCTTTTTCTCGTTCGTCTACAAATAGATCGCTTTCCCTCTTCAGTTCTCGGTATTTATCCCATCCAGCATGTGTTGTGGTCGATTGCAAGATTGTGAGATAGGCAGTTGGTTTTTAAAACCAATTGGAGCGTATGCATACCTTTAACACTGAAATCTTGTATTCCCTCTATTTGCTATGGGCTCCTTTATATTGCAGCGATAGATTTCACAAGAACTCACACTACTTCAACGTGATGTCAAATTCCTAATTACGAACTAGATATTCCGGATGAATGGCTTCAAATATCTCTCTTTACAACATTTAGAGAGAGCCTCTCATCTGAGCTGATTTTATATATGGTGGGTTCCAACCTTACGCATAACCACAAACGGATTTTTGTTTAGCTACCCAGGGGATACTTGGTTCACGATATCAGGAACTGCTTGAACGATATGTAAATAATACGTTTCTGGCCCGCACCAGGTGAATGGTAGTCAAAAGCTCCATTTTTAATCTAGGGACAATTTAAAGCAGATGATGAAGAACACCTCTTGTGTATCAAGTTTTGTCTCTAAATTTTCTGAGTCAGCCCAACAGAGCCATGAGAGACTGATTTACTAGCAAAAACAATTTACGATTTAGACCTAAAGTTATAAAGTACTCATGACACGCAAATTAGAAAATAATTTCCGTTTTGATTGCTTCCAAATGGAAATCGATATGCGACATACGTGTATGTACATACTCGTACATACATACATATGTTAAAATGGAACGTATGTTGCAAACACACTGTTACTATGAGTCAAGCACATGAAACGCAAACAAAGTAGTCAGCAATAGAAGCATACTTAAGAAAACGTAGCCTACAAAACTATAAATATTTACACCGTTATGCAAAAATCTTGTCAGACCAACACAGAGAGAATACAACAACTCTAAATACAAACACTAATAAAACAACTTCGTGCTCAAGCCCAAGCTTAGTGAAGAACGTGACCGGAAATGGAAGTAATTTTAGTCGCTATCGGTGCGCAGCCATAGAAATAGTAAAAAAAAATAGAGGAAAAAGGAAAATAAATTCAAATAAAAGCAAATAAAAGCACACCTGTCTACCAATAAAACCAAACTTGTGCATGAAGTAAAGCCACATGGATTCGGAAGCGTGCGTTGCATTTCTATGTTTTTGCGTAACTATATTCGCATGTATGTACGAGTACATAGGTATATATGGTACATATATGTATATTCGAGTTCCAATAAAATGAAATTCGATTTTCTCCTCTAGGGTATCGTTCAAAACTGGCAGCCGCGACAGCCGAGGTATTAGCATTGCATACTGCCCATTCGAGTCCTGTTCCGAACAATATCCAAAAGTTACAGAAAATCAATTTAAATGAAAAATTAAGTTAATTTGTCTAATTACTATCGCCCCTCGATGAATGGAACTGATGGCGGAGGGTGCAGCTAACTCCACTATGAAGGAGGTGCAGGGTAGTAGTTGCCTTAATGGTCAGGGTGCTGCAATTAAACCTGCACCACATTAAAGCAGCAACTGCTGTACTGCTGCTCCAAATGTCATCGCGGACAGCAGACATAGCCCTCATCTAGAAGCCCTGGGTGATCTATTGGTAAGTAGTGCTAGTAATGGCAAGCCAAGGACCTTCAATATAGTGGCGAAGACACTATAACAAGTAGTCTTAAAGTAGAAAGACGAGACTTCAGGCTATCTTCAATATACCTGGCTCACGAATAGGCAATACCCGCCCAATCCGTGCAGGATAACACCAAACCTTTGGTTCTTGCAGGGAACGTGAATCGCAGACATCAACGAAAGGGGTGAGTCCCTTTTTGATATCATTTTATGTTCGGGACTTATTACAATATAAGCAATAAAGGAAACGATCCCACCTTTATCACTAGCAATAGAAGAGAGGCTCTAGATGTAACTCAAATCTCCGTGGAAGCCGAAATGGCGATAAAGAATTGTAGGGCCCTTGAGAGCACTCCTTTTCCAATCCGGTCGTTTTATCAAATTTGAGATAGATGGGATAGTCTCCAATGGCAAACCCATAAGAAATTTAAAATATTCTTATTGGCAATTATGTAGGCAAAAGTTAAAGTCACTTCTTCCTATGGTGCATCATTTAGGACAGACTTCAAGGTAGTTATCCCGGATAGAAACCTTTGGGACAGGATAATACCAGCAAGCACTAACTCGATTCATTTTTATACACACGGGTCAAAACTAGGCAACAGGGTCGGATTGAGCGCAGTTCACCCAGATTTCAATCATCAGACAAGCCGCTTTTTTGTTTTTCTTTTCTTATTTTTAAAATTAACTTTACTAATAATTTGATTGTTTTCATATTTTTTCAAAACCTCGACGTGTTCATAAGCATGCATATACGTATGTATGTACAAACGTAGTGAGGAGTCCAATGCTTGCTTAAACCTTCTTATAATTTATTCGTTCAACATACGAGGCGATTAACAAAAGTTCGGTAAGTTGACCAGAAAAAAATAATTTTGTATTTATTCGTAATCTTTGTGCTTTTTTATCTTCTCTGCAAAATCGCTATTGATTTCAATGCATTTCTTAAGTCGTCTATAGATCCATTTCTGAAAACAGTCTTCAAAATCTTGCTTTTTAATTATCTATTGCATCGGATGAGATACCCCCTTTCTGTTGAAGCGCCAATTTGGTATCGGATTTGTGGTGGTAGAAAGACTCCGTCGTCGAGTACAGGCATTCACCCCGGTGGATGAGCATCTCGCCACTCTCCGCATAAAATCGAAATCAACATATCGCCCGAAATATGGTTGTCTGTAGCAATAGATTTCCGTACAAGAAAATTCACCAAGCTAAGTGGCTTTCACCTGATCGAAAAACACAAAACCAGTTCGAATTGTTGTGATAGACGGAAGACATGCCTCCAGTGTTCTTGTCGTGCGTACACTCCAAGGACCCAACATCGATTCAGACCACTATCCTGTTGCAGTGAAGATACGCATGCGCTTCTGTGTATCGAAGAATGCCCGTCAACAAACACAAGGAAAATTTGACGTCGAAAAGCTGCAATCACAACAGACTGCCGAACGATTTTCTACTCAACGTGCACTCCTGCTCTCTGAGAGCACTCATCACTCGGTATAAGGGACCTGTAGGACGGCACTTCTAGCTCTCTACGTACAGCAGCAAACGAAACTATTTGATTTCGCAAATGTCGTAAAAACAGCTGGTACGATGAGGACTACCGTGTCGCAGTGGAGAGAAAGCAGACTGCCTTTCTCGCAATGCTGCGATCGACCACAACACGTGCGGGATGTGATAGATACCGAGAGCTGAAAAGGGAAGCAAGACGCATCTGCAGACAAAATAAGAAAGAGGCCGAGATGCGCGAGTACGAGGAGCTTGAGAAGCTGGCCGACAAGGGTAATGCTCGAAAATTCTATGAAATGATACGACGACTTACAGAAGGATTCAAGACCGGACCTGACTCCTGAAGGACACAAAGAGATGATCTAGCCACCGATGCACAGAGCATATTGAATTTATGGAGGGAACACTTCGCCAGTCTGCTGAATAGCAGTAAAAATGGAGTATCTGGAAATGGGGAACCCGAAACCCCAATCGATGACTATGGAAAAGATGTTCCATTACTTTAGCATGAAGAAGTTCGAATAGCAATCGCCCGCGTAAAAAACATCAAAGCAGCTGGATCTGATGGTCTACCGGCAGAGCTATTCAAACATGGCGGTGAAGAGCTGACCAGTTGCATGTATCAGCTATTGTACTTTGCAGAATATGGTCGGACGAAAGCATGCCCGACGATTGGAATTTAAGTGTGTTCTGCCCAATCCATAAAAAAGGGGACACCACCAATTATCGTGGGATAAGCATCCTTAATATCGCATATAAGGTCCTGTGAAAGAATAAAGCCCACCGTCAACAAACTAATTGGACCTTATCAGTGTGGCTTTAGACCTGGTAAATCAACCATTCACCAGATAATCATAATGCGCCAAATCTTGGAAAAGACCCGTGAAAAGAGGATCGACACCCACCACCTCGTCGATTTTAAAGCCACCTTCGACGGCACGAATAGGAGTTGCCTCTACGCCTTCGGTATCCTCGCAAAACTTATGCGGCTGTTTTTAGAAATAACCAGAAATCACAAGGTGCTATATTCGGGGAATTTGGTGCTGGACGTATTTCTTCGACCCCAGAGACCACAATAAAATTACTCGTTATTTCATCAGCGTGGCATGGCGCTTTGTCAAGTAACGCCGCAAATCCTCTTTCTTCATGTTTTCCAAAAAAGTTTTGACAACTTTTGGTAAGCCCTCTTCAGTATACTATTTTGCAGTTACCGTCTGACCCTTTTCCAGTGAAATAGCGGCTACGATTTTAGATCGGGTGAAATAAATTTGCATCATAACTTTTGCCGCTGATTTTTGTTGCTTAGACTTTACGGGTGGGTTTGCTCCTTCACCAGAGCTACAGTGACGTCATCAGTGGAAGAGTTTGGTCGATCTTCTCTGGGCTCGTCCCCTACGGAAAAATGTCCGGTTTGGAATCTTCGGAACCACATAGAAATAGTCTTTAAAGACGGTGCAATCGTTTCACATGGAATTTGGCATTCACTCAATATTTGTATTGGCTGTAAATTACGCCGAAACCCGAAGAGAACAACCTGGCGAATTTCTGTTTGCTTTGGTGGTGAAATTTACGCCAGACGAAATTTCATCTGATCGATCATTAGCCGATCGTTCTAAAATTTGTAAGGAAGACTAATGTCAAAGGATTTGATATTTTTAGATTTAACAAAAACAAATTGAAAGTCACCAACTGACCGAACTTTTGTTAATCCGCTGGTATATTCTCCATTTCAAATTATAAACCATAACATTTTTTTACTCAACTATCCTCGGGTGAATGCATATGTAAAGCTACATACATGCATATGTATGTAAAAGTACATATGGCACATCTCTGAATTAATTTTTATTCCGAATATTCCCGCAGCTATTTTTTATGACTAAAAAAATTCTCATATGCGAATTTCCGTACGCGTCTGAATGTATGTATGTTTGTGAAAAGTGTAATGTTGTGTTTTTATAGAGAAATTTTTCCCACACGGATAACCCAGATGCACCATCAAATAGCAAAAAATTCTACCACTCGTAAAAAGGGAGTAACTCATACCAATATTTTGTTTAAGGACACCAAATGACCCAGAATACAAACTGCAAAGAAAAAAAGGAAGATTTCTTCCTGTCTTCCACATCAGGGATTTTATACATTTCATGAATTTTCCAACTGATATTTATTTAATATTTAATTAATGATGTGATCATGAGCCAAAACCACAAACCGGAATAATCAGAGGATATACTCGTATGGAAGTTATGTTTTTTACTTGGAAGATCTTCAATGACCAACTAGTATTTACAAATATACTTTGGACTAAGATTCTATTACGATTTCATGTTCAAGAAGGGTATAGGAAGAAGTATATGCAAATATATATACATTTCCATAAAATATTTTTAATAAAAAAAAAACGGAGGAACGTGGTCGCGTACTGAAATGTAGGTTTATGTGACTGATGCAGAAAAAGTGTAAATTGGGAACATATTTGCACAAGCAGTGAGTGCATGATAAAAATGTCAAAACAAGGGGAAAGATTTTTTTTTGGCTTTTGATGTTTTTAAATAAATTTATATGAGGATACTGTTTCCATATCTCATCCAAACACGACAGATTCGACTTTGCTTGCCGTGAAGCGGCCTTAAATAAGAAAAAGAAAGGAAAAATATGCTCTCTTCGGCCATTCCGAATTCCTTTTAACTTTCTGGAACTTTTAAAATTAGAAAATCCAAACTTCGATTTCGATGAATTTCAGGGTCAATTTTTATTTGAATTTAAGTGTGGAAAATACCAATTTTCACGCTCTTAGTTGTTTTTTTGACAGATTTTTAACCCAAAACCTCGTATCTGAGCAAATCGGTTATATGGGGTTATATATGGTAATATGGTCCTCCGATTTCGATAATTTTCGTTGATAATGTTTATTTGTAGATGCGAAGGTGTAGGGTTATCCATTTAGTGGTCGCAAAAGCACAGGGCTCATTTTGTCATCTGTCAAACCAAACATGTTAAGTTTTGGTTAAAAGTTTGGCATTTATGAAAATTAATCGGTTGTGAGCCGCAACTATTTTTCGATCAAAATTTTATTCAACGATGAGCCACATTTCTCACCCGGGTAATAGGTAAATTAGCAAAATTGTCGCATTTTAGGCTCCAAGAATCCTCGAAGAATTCAAGTGAGGTCATTACATGCAAAAAAATATTACTGATCGGAGCACTGCTTGGTATGGAGGTGTGATAAGACATTTTCTTTGAAAAAACGACAACGGCGAGACTGTCAATGTCAATTCGAAGGGTTACGTAGGCTGCTATATATATTTCTGGCCTAATAATGAAAATACGAATATTTATCAACGAAAATGTTTTTTGTTTTTTTTTGGATTTGGCTCGTCTTGGAAGACCCACACGGTCGATTGCTGTTTTGTTTCGGGCTCATACGTATAGATCCATGATTCGTCACCTGCGACGATCTTATAAACGTCTTTTGAAGCACCGCGATCGTATTTTTTCAGCATTTCTTTACACCAATCCACACGAGCCTTTTTTTGAGCGATTGTCAAATTGTGCGGGATCCAACGAGAACAAACCTTTTTTACGGCCAGGTGTTCATGCAATATCGAATGTATGCTGGTGGGAGAAACGCATAGGCATGCCTCTATCTGAAGGTATGTTACATGACGGTCTTGCATTATCAGTTCACGTACGGCATCGATGCTTTCTGGCACAACGGCTGTTTTTGGACGACCTTCACGGAATTCGTCTTTGAGCGAGCGTCGGCCATGATTGAATTCGTTGTACCAGTTTTTCACAGTGCCATAGGATGGTGCTTTATAGCCATACAAAGATTTTAGTTCCTTGATGCACTCTTGTCGTGATAATCCACGTCGAAAGTTGTGAAAAATGATCGCACGAAAATGTTCACGAGTTAATTCCATTTTTTGGCCGAGATGAATTTTTTAATTCCCTGTAAATAAAACAATTCACTATTAAATGACAAAACGTTCTGAGTGATGTTATGCTAAGAAATGTCAAACTTTCCAATGGAAATGTCAGATTGCACCTGGCAACACTTAGTGTTGCCTAGGCCAGACCTATATATAGCAGCCTACGTAACCCTGTACAATACAAAGTTTCATGGTCTTAGATGCTTTTTGAAGGATTTTGACCAAGAATTTCAAGTCTGAAAAACCGGTCTTATACATTCGTATGTGTAGTTATAGTGATCCGATCCGGTCGGTTCCGACAAATGATCGTTTACGTCTATATCCGGAAAATTGCTATTCAATGATGTTCCATTTTCACTGCCATTCAGCAGCCTGGAGAAGTGTTCCTTTCATAAATTTAGTATACTCTGGGTATCAATCGCTAGATCTATTCTTTGGGTCCTACAAGAGTTTGCTCCGCATATTTTTGTAGAATTTTCGAGCATTACTTCTGTTAGGCAGCTTCTCAGGCTCTTCATCCTCACACATCTCGCCCCACCCCGCACATGTTGTGATCGATCGTAACGTCGTGAGGTAGGCAGCCTGCTTTCTTTCCACTACGGCACGTCAATCCTCTTAGTATCAGCTTTTTTTGGCCTTTCCAACCAGCATAATCAGCAATGACAATATCAGCACGGAAATCCTTCTTTTCGCTGAGTAGACAATTGAAAAGTAAAGTTCTTTCCCTACCCTACAACCCAACAAGTCGCTCATCATTCTTGTCGCACTTTGAGGTGCAGAAGCGTGAGGTATGATTAAATCCGGTGAATCTTCTTTGGGAGACTTCGAGAGAAACGATGAATTCGAATTATCAAAGTAGAGAAAGATCTGATGTCTCCCATGGACGCCTAACGAGTAAAAGAAGAAATGACTGGCGCACTTTTGTGTACCCGGCTAAAATCACGTAAACCGTGGCTACTCCAAAGGACAAGAAGAAGATTATTTAACAGCTTTACTTTGCTCTAAGCTAAGACCACAAAAGTTTAATGGAAATTAGCTTTATTTGATATATGTATGAACATAATATTTCTAATATTTACCGAGAAGGCCAATCGTTGATGTCAAAATGTCATTATAATCTAAATGAGAGCAATCAAATCTAAATGCATACATATATATTTACATATACCATATGTGCATATACAAGCAACAATAATTAAGAAAAAACAAGAATTAGAAACCAATTAAACGGAAAACTGTACAAATCTTAATTGAACTTCACTCAGAAGTCGTTGAGCACATGAAACAAAGCACACAATTCAACACGTCCGCAGCTAAAAAACAAAGTCAATTAAACAGGTGCAATCAAAACGCTCGTCATGGGAAATTGGAATTTCGAGTGGTTTGGCCAACGAGAATCATTTCAAACGAGTAAAACGATGAAGCCACAGAGACTTACTTAGACGAACCGAACTTTTACGTATTGTGCATCGAAAATTATTAAACAGCAAACAAGTAAGGATGAGCTATGTATGTTTTTTCTTATATGTATTATTTATTTCGGGAGATGCGGTCATGTGTCCAAAGTTCACGCAAGTGAGGAAAGGTCTTGACTGCCATTCACCGGAGAGTGGCCAGAAACGATTCTTTTGCATATGGTTCAAGCAGTTCACAACTTCCGGTCTTAGATCACGTATCTCCTGGGTAACCAACGAATACCCACCCGTTTGTAGGCGAGCTAAAGTGAGAAGGGTTTGGGACCTACAACATAAAAAACAAACTCCAATGGAAAAAACAATATATGCCTCTGATGAGTGACCCCCCTTTTGATGACGACCCCCGCAAATGTTTTAAATGTCACGATTTGAGGCATGCACCTGGAATGTATGGTCCCTTAATTTGGAAAGTACCGCTGCCCAGCTGGTTGATATCTTATTAAAACTAAAGGCTGATATCACCGCCGTGCAAGAAGTGCGATGGACGCGACAAGCACGAAAGATCGTAGGTTCTTGTGACATTTACTACTGCGGCCATATAAAGGATCGCAAATTTGGTGTCGGCTTCGTGGTGAGAGAGGCTTCGTCGCCAAGTACCAGCATTCACTCCGGTAGATGAACTTCTCGCCACAGTTCGCATCAAAGAAGAGAGGAACGATTTGGCCAAAGATGTCTTTATGAGCGCCTGGAGCACACTTATGAGTGCTTCCCCTCGTCACGATGTTAAAACTGTGCTTGGCGCCTTCAATGCCAGGGTGGGCAAGGAAGATATTTTTGGAACAACAGTTGGAAATTTCAGCCTCCACGACGAAACATCCGCAAATGGGCTGAAGCTGATCGACTTCGGCAGGCCTGAAATATGGTTTAATGTAGCACTAGATTCCAGCACTAAACCACTTGGCTGTCTCCAGATCGAAAAACTCTCAACCAGATCGATCATGTTGTGATATTCACTCAGTGTTCTAGACGTGCGTACACTCCGAGGTCCGAGATTGACTCGGATCACTATCTTGTCGCAGTGTATAATGAAGAACGCCCGTCAACAAACGCAAGGAAGATTCGACGTCGAAAAGCTGTACTTACAAAAAACAGCGCAAGTGCTTTCTGAGAGCACTAATCAGCAACTCGATTTACGGAAACAATTGGTTTTCCGCAGTGCCGACGAAGAATGTCCAACTGTAGTGGAGAGAAGGCAGACTGCCTACCCCTCAATCTTGCGATCGACCACAACACGTGTGGTATGGGATAGATACCGAGAGCTGAAGAGGGAAGCAAGACGAATTTGCAGGAGAAAGAAGAAAGAGGCCGAGATGCGTGAGTATGAAGAGCTTGAGAAGTTGGCCGACAAGGGTAATGCGCGGACATTCTACGAAAAGATACGGCAACTTACGGAAGGTTTCAAGACGGGAGCAAACTATTGTAGAATCCATAGGGGTGATCTAGTAACCGATGTCCGGAGTATACGGCGGCATTGACATAGTTCAGCTGGCTAGGTCATGTCGTCCGAATAGTTAAAAGTATTCCATGCAGTACCCGCTGGTGGCAGCAAAGGTAGAGGAAGACTTCCACTCCGTTGGCGTTGGCGTTGGCGTTGGCGTTCTAATATTGATTCGGCTTTAATCGCGTAGGCGTTGCCAATAACGCCAATAAGGAAGAAGTATTATTTATTTTAACCTTTTTATTAACGCTGTATTTAGCATCAATTTGATGAGGGTCGCTGGCCGCAGACAGCCGGACTTAGTGCGCCAATAAAGTATCTCGTGCAAATAAAATGAATATTTTGCAAAGGAAAATATTAACCGCTGCAGCAAAAGAAATTTAAGCCACTATTTTATTGCTGACCTTCGTGAATTTTTCAGGAACATTAAGCGCATATATAGGTACATATACAATACATACGCATACACGTATGTATATGAACCATTTTAGACTGCACGTCACTCATACGACCCACGCATTCGAAATTTTTGATTAAGAAGGGAAAAACACTCTGGTGTTGGTATAAGCTATCAGCGGATAAATCATTACATTGGCCACTTTTATTTTTATTAATTTAATTCTTTACACACTAAAAATCTTTATTACTTTCATAAGATAATACATATGTATGTACTTATATTAAGTTAAGTTGAATTTCGATTTATTTCTGAAGTTGGTACAAGTCCATGCGCCAAGTGGCAAAAGCTTCACAACAGTAAAAAGTACCCACTTCTTTTTTATTACCATTAATTTACGCTTTGTAATCGCTCAAAATGATTTTCGGCCGAGCTGCGCCTCCAATTTGTTGAATGTGTCTTGATGTTTGAGTTACCTACGGTTTAATCTAAGTCGCCACCGAAAGGCTGATAGATTTTTATGAGGAGCTTCTATCTCATGTGATCATGTGAGAAATACACTCGGAGGGCTTGATATTTGTTGTGAGTCAACTGTCTTTGGTCATTATTTTTTCCGTTTTATATATAGCCCGTGCTGAATTGATTCAGAAATGGTTCGATTTTTTAGCGTTTTAGTGATAGTAACTCGGTCAATAAAATTTTTTTGGTATTAATTCATGTGGTAGTTATTTAAATGATTTCCAACTGTCACCAGAGTGATATCTAATGCCACCGCTATCCTCCTAACTACCTGCATTCCGGCCTTGCAACACCAGTTACAGAATTTCATTAGCTTTTTGAATGACTGGCCGCCCAGAACGAGGTGCATGTTTGACATCAAAATTTCTGGAACAGAAGGGGGCAAAAAACGTCTGGCTCCGACGTTCACTTACAACTTTTTCATCGTAAACCGTGCACGGTTTTGCTACGGTTTAACATTTTTTTTAGTAGAAAACCATCGCGGCCTAACGATCACAGAACTGTCTTCAGGAAAAATATTGCTTGAAATATCAGCTCAAGCACGTCCTAGTTTCACTCAGTCGCATCAGTGTTACCCAAAATAGGAGTATCAACACCATGCAGTGGGAAAAAATCGCGTAGGCTTTTTATGTAATTAAATTTGAGAACTTTTTCTTTACTGGCATATACACGCTTACCCGATTATAGCCGGGTTTTAATTTTTTTTTTTTTATTTTTTTTTTTATTTTTTTTAGTGCAAATTCCAAGTATAGCCGGGTCGTTCTCCACCTGCTCCTTCCAACTTCCAATGGAGTGGAGGTCTCCTTTTTCCTCTACTTCCACAGGTGGGTACAGCATCGAAAACTTTCAAAGATTTCAGAACATGCTTATGATTAAAGCAGATATCGAACAGATATCACTAAAAAATACTATTCCGTTAAAAACATGTATGAAAAATATGTAAAATACTGTTCAGTAAATTGCTAATATTGAATATACATAAACATACATACATATTTATAAAAATTAAAACGAGACATCTGTCGATGGGTTTGAATAATTTTTATATACTTCGATGCTTCCCGCCTGATGTGTTGTACTCTTGACAAATTACAAATAAAAACGAAGGACCAGAAAAGGATATTGAAATGGGAACAGATTTGAAATGACCAACATTTGTAGACAGTTTGTTTACTTTTTAAAATACCAGGTGTGTTTGTTGAAGTTTGCCGGTTTTACTAGTTGATGTCGCTAGCATTATGTATAAATTTTTATGATTTGGCATGTATGTAATTTTTTTCTATTGTCATTAACCTACAAAAATTCGCAAGTCACATTCCGCCAAAATAATAACGTCATAATTGTTTACCTCAGTGAATATGTCGAGTTTCGTTCCAAGTAAATCGCATTTGCGGCATTCGTTGCTTTTCTTATTTCATCAAAAGAAAAAAGCAGCTGAAGCTGGTAGAAACTTATGGTGAACATGCTACAGTGATTAGAACATGTGAGACATGGTTTCGTCAATTTAAAAGGGGAGATTTCGATTTGACAGACAATGAACATCCTGGTGCAGCGAAAAAGTTCAAAGACGAGAAACACTGCACGTGACTCGAGGAGCAATTTGCCAACGTTTAAAAGCCATGGGAAAGATCCAGAAGTATGGAAAATGGGTGTCACACCAGCTGAACGATAGACAATTTAAAAGTGGAGATTTCGATTTGTCATACAATGAACATCCTGGTGCAGCGAAAAAGTTCGAAGACGAGGAATTGCATGTTGACCCAACCCAATCGCAACAAAAATTGGCAGAAACACTACATGTGACTCGAGGAGCAATCTACCAAGATTTAAAACCCATGGGAAAGATCCAGAAGTATGGAAAATGGGTGCCACACCAGCTGAACGATAGACAAATGGAAAATCGAAAAACCGTTTGTGAAATGCTGTTTCAACGATTCGAAAGAAAATCTTTTCTGCATCGAATTGTCACGAGGGACGAAAAATGGATTTATTTTGAGAACCCGAAGCGAAAAAATAATGGCTTTCCCCTGGTGAAGCTGGCCCATCGACTGCAAGGCCAAATCGCTTTGGCCGTAAGACAATGCTCTATGTTTGGTGGGACCAGTGTGGTGTGGTGTACTACGAGTTGTTAAAACCTGGTGAAACGGTGAACACGGATCGCTACCGACAACAAATGATCAATTTGAATCATGCGTTGATCGAAAAACGGTCGGAATGGGCCCGAAGACATGGCAAAGTTATCTTGCAACATGACAACGCGCCGTCTCATACCGCTAAACTGGTGGAAGGCACATTAAAAACACTTAATTGGGAAATATTATCGCACCCGCCGTACTCTCCAGACCTCGCCCCATCCGCATCGATGGGACACTCCCTTGCAGAGCAGTGCTTCGCTAATTTTGAAGAAGTCGAAAAATGGCTCGTCGAATGGTCTGCCTCGAAAGAGAAAAAGTTTTTTTGGAATGGTATCCATAATTTGCCTGAGAGATGGGCGAAATGTGTAAAAACCAATGGACAATACTTTGAATAAAAAAATTTTGAGATTCCTCTGAAAATTAGATGTTTTCTATATCAAAAAACCGGCAAATTTCAACTAACACACCTGGTACATATATAATTCAACATTTGTTGGTACAAACATTTGCATGGTTTTCTATGTTTATACGATATCTTTAACTTTTTTTCTGTATATTTTTCGCTTTAACATAACTTTTTCTATTAGGTCCATTACCATTCCATTCCTGGAACAAGCAACAACACTATGTCAACGGAAACTGGAAATTCTTCCAATTCGGAGCACCGCCTTGGCAAAAAGAAATTTTTAAAGAGATTTCATCGGATCTTAAGGACTTTTCCCCTTCTAATTCGATGGTGAAAAAATGGACTCGGCTGTTTCAACAAGGAAGAGAGACCTGTGAAACTGACCCCTCATCTGATCTGCTTCATATATATTCATGTTGAATTTCTACTTTTTCCTCCAAAGAAGTAAATGAAAATAAAAATGATTTTGCCTGCAGTGAAATTCTAACCGCAATCCTCACGCTTGACGTTATGATGAAGGGATGGACATCATAGTGCCCACTTCAAAAGAGCATAACTGTAATGGAATGGAACTCAATCGCTCTATGTCAGATATATCATCAACAAGCGGTAGTGGAAATTATTTTTATATACTTTCGTTACTATTGAGCTGCTACATATACGAGTACAATAACGAAGTAGTATAATTTCATCTTCAAAATAGTGGTATTTAACTATAATTTTGGCGTACTAATTTGGCTTTTCCCTGCAGGACTACTTCCTGTGATGTAGGTAAGTGTATAGCTCTTATGTGTGCAATCTTGTGCAACAAATGGTCCTTTGGAGTAGTCCAATAGGTACTTCTCTGTAGTATACTACCCGATCAACCCACGGTACGCTACCAGTTTCTTGTTAGTCGCAGATTGCTCGTGTTTATTCACTGTAGGTACTCCATGGAGTAGAGTAGTTTCACAACTAATTTCCTCTATGTACTCCATGGATTACTCGGATGTTATGTAGGGATGGAGTATATGGTTCAGTGCTCCAATATCGCAATGTTAATTAAACTTTACTTTTTGTATGGATTGCGTTTAGTTTAGAATTACTCCTTTGTCTACGTGGAGTATACATTTCAAGCGTGTATGGAGTAGTCGCGGTGTATGCTGGGTTGCTTTCGTGCAATAGACGCTTTCATGAATGATATACGTACACCCGAAAATTTGTGAAGTCAAGTGAATATATTATAAAATACATCATTTCAGCTTCACTGGGTCAGTGGTTGCGTATATGTCTATTGATGTTGATGTGCGTATCCCCATGAAATAAGCGTCGGTAACAACGGCAATCAGTGGCAATTTTTGGTTTACCAAAGATAATTTTCTGGTTGATGACGAACGACTATGAAAATGTTACAGATGTGGTGGAATGTATTGATTTCGTTGCGAAGTGTGAAAAATTCTGAATTTTTTTAAAAAATAGATAAGTATATTACGTACGTGTATACATACAGTTACATATATATTGCGCTTTATAATCGCTAAGGCGAATTTCTCCTTTAACTTGTTGTATGTGTTTCAATGTTTTCCAGCAAATGGAAAAATGGATTCTCTATCAACTCCGAACGGCTTGTAGATTTCAATGATAAGCTTTTGTGTTCATATCGGGAAGGATGAGGCAGAGAGGCGACTGCATATGAAAAAAAAATCACAATTTTAAATGATGGAAGACCAATAACCAAAATCATGCAGTAAAATTTTAGAGAAATATGAAGCAAAAACAAAGATGGATGAAACAGACTTGAAATCTGTGAAAATAACAATAGTACTCTACTGTACATCATAATAAATAGTTAGTTATTGAAAGTAATGCTTTGAGGAGAGAATTACTAAAAATTATAAGCACTTACACTGTACCTACAATAATATTAGCTGCTTTGTGCGCATTAAAATTATTTATTTTCACCACACCAAATTATCAATTACCGAAAATTTTCATTAAGCTTCTGAAATAACCTCCAACCGCGTTTTTAGTTGCCTTAAAGTTCGTAAGCTTAAAAAATATACTTAGGTAGATATGTATGTACGTGTATGTTTAATGCAGTAAAATAAACTAAATTTATAAATACTCTTTGGGTGGTCATGCAGCAGTGAAATAGCAGTAAATAGTGAATAGAGCTGAATAGAAAAGGTGAACGAATTGTAAAGTACTTTACGTAACTACCAAAGAAAAATTAAGAACAGAGTAAAGTAAAGAGAAATTAAAATACTTCCTGAGCATTTTTGTTTGCGATTCCCTTTGATGAATATACAAAGAGTTTTTCGTTCTTTTCAAAAATTAAGGTCAGGTTCCTCCACAAAACCTTTTTTCAAACAAATTTTATTTATTTAAAAAAAAAATTATAAATCAGAGCTTTTTTAGTTAAGTGGACGCATAAAAATATTAACTGAAATTTTTTTTTAATGACGGCTCTAAATGAAACATTTTTAACAAAAAAAAAACAATCTCAATTGGCGACTTTCAATTTGTTTATGTTAAATCTAAAAATACTAAATCCTTTGCAATTACTTTATTAGTCTTAATTTTAAATTTTAGAACGATCGACTGAAATGGAGACGAGAAAACGCGAGATAGCTGAGGATAAATCAGACGAAATTCCACCACCAACACAAACAGAAATTTGCCATGTGATTCTCTTCGGGTTTCGGCGTAATTTACACCCAATACAAATATTCAGTGAATGCCAAATTGCATATGAAACGATTGCAATGCCTTTAAAGACTATTTCTAAATTCGAAAATGGTCAGTCTATCAACTTTAGTAAACTCCTTACTGGTGACGAATTTTTTTTCTATAAGTACGATCCAGAAACCAATCAGCAGTACATGGTACGGAGGCCAACAGGAGCAAACCTACCTGTAAAATCTAAGCAACAAAAATCAACAGCAAAAGTTATGATATCGATTTACTTCACCCGATATAAAATCGTAGCTGCTATCCCACTGGAAAAGGGTCAGACGGTAACTTCGAAATGGTGCAGCGAAGAATGCTTACCAAAAGTTTTCAAACATTTGTTGGAAAACAGGAAGAAAGTAGAGCTCAAGATTTTGTTCGAACATTTTCGAGCTTGAGCACGAGTAATTGGAGTTTTCTCGAGCACTTTGAATAAAAAATTTGACTTTTTTCCCAGAACTTTCTGCTATAATTTTAATTTTATTTATGCAAAATGTAAAACTCATTGTATTTAGTACTAAAAAATTCTTACAAACACAATTGAAATTTGGAAAATTTCAAAGTATCATTAGAGCAGTTGAGCAGTTAAGCAACGAACGAGTATCGAGCTGCTCACAGTGCATATAGCACCTCGCGATTTCTGGTTAGTATCAAAAATTAAAAAAATTTAGAAGAAAATATCTTTAATAGAAACGAGGAGATAGTTAATGCTGAACTTGATAAGCTTAAAAAAGCAAGGTTTTGAAGACTGTTTTCAAAAGTGGTTCTATAGGCTTAAGAAATGAATTGAAATCAATGGCGATTATGTAGAGAAGATCAAATAAAAAAGGACAAAGATTACGAATAAATACAGAAAGGTTTTTTTTATCTGGTCAATTTACCAAACTTTTGTTAATCATTTCGTAAAAGCGACGTATTAGCATTTCTTAATCACAGAATATTTAGTATCGGGAGCGCATGCAGCTGATGCTGGCATCGCTTGGGGATTGTCGACATGCCATAATGATATTTATTTAGTTCGTTGCTCAACTGCTCAATTGATAGTTTGAAATTTTCAAAATTTCATTTTTGTTTGTCAAAATTTCTTCAGTATTCCAATGAGTTTCACACTTTGCATAAATAAAAATTTGGAGCTCTAGTATATAGGTATACCTATATATATGTATGTACATATTTCTTGTGGTTTTCAGCATGATACAATAATTTAATGGTAGTTTCTTTCTCGGTATAAAGGAACTGTAGCACGGTATTTCAAGCTCTCTGCGTACAGCTGCAAACGAAAAACAGCTGGTACGATGAGGACTGCCGTGTCGCAGTGGAGATAAAACAGACTGCCTACCCCGCAACCTTGCGATCGACCACAACACGTGCGGGGTGGGATAGATACCGAGAACTGAAGAGGGAAGAAAGACGAGTCTGTAGACAAAAAAAGAGGCCAAGATGCGTGAGTATGAAGAGCTGGAGAAGCTGACCGTCAAGGGTGATGGTCGAAAATTCCATGAAAAGATACGGCGACATACAGAAGGAGCAAACTCTTGTAGGATCCAGGGAGGCGGACTAGTGACAGATGCGCAGAGTATACTGGATTTATGTAGGGAGCACTTCTCCTGCCTGCTGAATGGCAGTGAAGAGAAAACACCCGAAGATGGTGAACCCGAAACTCCAATTGATGACGATGGAAAAGTTGTTCCGTTACCGAATAGCAGGACCGATGGATTACCGGCCAAGCTATTCTAATACGGCTGTGAAAAACTGATCAGGTGCATGCATCAGCTTCTTTGCAAAATATAGTCGGATGAAAGCATGCCCGACGATTGAAACCTAAGTGTGCTTTGTTCAATCCACAAAAAAGACGATCCCACAGTCTGCGCCAATTACCGAGGAATAAGCCTTCTTAACGTCGCATATGAGGTCCTATCACTCGTATTGTGTGAAAGACTCAAGCCTACCGTCTACAAACTGATTGGACCTTACCAGTGTGGCTTTAGACCTGGTAAGTCTTGGAAAAGACCCGTGAAAAGAGACACACACCACCTTTTCGTAGATTTTAAAGCAGCCTTCGACAGCACGAAAAGGAACTGGCTCTGTCTAAATTTGGTATCCCCGCAAAACTTATACGACTGTGTAAACTGACGTTGAGCAACACCAAAAGCTCCGTCAGGATCGCGAAGGACCTCTCCGGGCCGTTCGATACCAAACGAGGTTTCAGACAGCGTGATTCTGCGCCATTAGTTCTGCTTTCTGCAGACTTGATAAAGAAGCAAAGGATATGGATCTGGTAGTGAATGAGGACAAGACGAAATATCTCCTGTCATTAAATAAACAGTCATCGCTTTCGCGACTCGGGTCCCATGTCACTGTTGACAGTCATAACTTCGAGGTCGTATATAACTTCGTCTATCTTAGAACCAGTATTAACACCAACAACAATGTCCAACGCAGAATCACTCTAGCCAACAGGTGCTACTTTGGACTGAGTAGACAATTGAAAAATAAAGTTCTCTCTCGGCGAACGAAAACTCTACAAGTCGCTTATCATACCCGTCCTGCTATATGGTGCAGAAGCGTGGGCGATGTCAACATTTGATGAGTCGGATTTGGGAGTCTTCGAGAGAAAAGTTTAGCGAACGATTTATGGTCCTTTGCGCATTGGCAACGGCAAATACAGAGGACGATGAGCTGTACGAGCTATACGATGACATTGACATAGTTCAGCGAATGAAGGCTGGTGGAAGCAGAGGAAGAGGAAGACCTCAGGTGGAGAACCACCGGGTTTCACTAGTTATTTCGAAACAAACAGCGAAAAGAAGACATGAATGGCGCGCTATAATTGATTCGGCTATAATCGCGTAAGCGGTCCCAACGCCAATAAAGAAGAAAAAGAAGACATTGCATTCTCTCTTCGCAGTCGGCTTCATAGTTATCTGACATTAAACGTCTCTCGGCTTTTTTATGCTACCCTCTTCTCTTTAAAATCTTTTTAAATAAAGAAAAAAGTGGGGAATTATACTGTATTTTCAAACTATTGATAGTAGATAGTGTTGGTGTATTACAAGGTTAGTAAGTTGTAAGAAAGTATCGCAAGGGAAAAAAATGTGTATCAGTTTTGAAGATATATCAGAAAACTTTGCAAACAGACAGAATATGGATTCAACAATTGTTTGTGTTTTAGAGTGGTGCAAATTAATTGATTTTATAATTTCGCTATATGGTAAGTTAGTTAGTTAAAGAGGTTGCTCGATCACGGAATCCTGATCAAGCGCATTGGCCCATTTTGATACCTATGTTGATGCTGTGAAAGAGATTCTTCTCACCTTTCTAGACGCATAAATCACTTAATGTTTTTTTATAAGTTCAAGAGATTATTGATGCCTACAGATGCATGATCGTCAAGGCAATCGAAAAAGAAATTTCCCAGAAAGGAGTGTCTGACCGCACTGAGAGCTGGGGAGTGCCAAAAATGATATTCCCCCAATACCTCCTTATCTGCACCTGCGGCAAAAGTCATTTGAAAAAAGCTCATACTTCTATCATGAAACCCCACAACACAATGTGTGTAGATGCTGTTTAGATGGAGTAAATACTTAGTTCTGTGAACTACGATCAGTGGCCAGACATGTCCGGTCAATTTGCAAGTAGTTTCACTCCGCAGGTTGCTGTTGGCCCATCTAGGCAAAGCCAGGCAGCTAAATAGATACTTTGCGGAGGAAATAGGTATGCCCGCATCCCGTGCAGAGGTTACCGTAGTTATGGCTGTTCCCTATCTAGGTTTCGAAAAAAAAAAAACTTTAAAATGCTAACTCTTTCCAATTTATTATTAATAAAAAGCATCTAGCAAATTTCTTATTTCTGCCGCCTAAGAAACACGTCTTGAAACAAATATTTTAATACATCTATACGTAGTTTTCAATATTATTGCTTCTGTCTAGAAGATAACCCCAAAAATGTCCAAGTTGAACATCCTATAAGTGGCAACATCAACCAATTCTGAGTAAACACATTTAGTGTCAAAAGTTTCGAAGTGGAACTACCTCATAGAATTTTTGTATCATGGTTTTCAGTATGAAGAATTGAACATGGAAGAAATTAGGCGAATAATGTGACAAATCTTTTCTGATTCATTCAACTACAGATATGGAAGAACAAACACCCACTGAAATTAAGTGAAGAGACTCATAACCAAAGCTGTCAAAAATAATGTTTTCTTTGCATTTAGGTCACATTTTTCTTTCTGTTTCCATTCATTAACACTTTGGCATCTAATGAACAAGAAAGAATAGCTGCCTTTATACCTTTCATGACCTTATCAAATTTACATTATTTCTTTTTAAGATTAAATATTAATTCTCAAATATGAAAAATTTATTAGAGAGGGATATATGATATAGTTCTCCGATTTTCGATGATTTTCGGTTTCATTGTTTATTTGTACATATGTAAAATCAATTCTCACGCTTGCAAATGCTTTTTTGATCCAAAAACCTCATACCTAAAGAAATCGGTTGTATGGGAGTTATACGAGGTGTGATCAGAAAATAGCCGTGATTTTCAAGTGGGGATGGGGAGTCTACTATGAGCAGAACACAAGTTCAATTGTGGTATAATCGTTTAAAAGAAGGCTGAGAAAATGTCAATGACAATGCTCATCCTGGTCGCCCGAGCACGTCGACAACCGATGAAAAATTTGAAGCAGTGAAGAAAATGATTTTGGATAATCGTCGAATCACTATCAGAGAGGTTGCTGATGATGTTGGCATATCTTTCGGCTCACGTCAAGCAATTTTTACGGATGTTTTAGGCATGAAACGTCAGAAACGCCCAGAACTGCGGAAAAAACAATCATGGACTTTGCACCATGATAACGCACCAGCTTCATGTTTGTGCGTGAGTTTTTGGCCAAAAACAAAACCGTTATCATGCCTCAACCACCGTATTCGCCGGAATTGGCCCCCGCTGACTGTTTCCTATTCTCAAAACTGAAGACACCGATGAAAGGAAAGCATTTTGCTACGATTGAGAAGATAAAAGAAAAATCGAAACAGGAGCTATTGGCGATACCAAAAAACGCGTTACAGAAGTGTTTCAAGGATTGGAAAAACCGCTGACATAAGTGTATTATATCTGAGGGGGATTACTTTGAAGGGGACAAGATAGTTATTGATGAATAAATAAATACTTTTCACACCTCGTATGATTTAGTCCTCCTCCATCTGTGTACCATGTTTGGTGTAAATGTCTCAAAAACTGAATGACTATTTTGCATACAAACAGACGGACAGAAGAACAGACGGGCAGGGCTAAATCAACCCAACTCGTCATTGTGAATAAACTGTAGGTCCCTCCATTTGTTGGAAAACATCAAGATTCACACCACAAATTGGAGGAGGAGTTCGGTCGAAAATCGATTCGAGATTACAAAGTGCCAATTATTCATATATGTATCTCTCCTCCTTCTAGCACATTCGAAAAAAATTATTATACCATTTCATGTCAGTATGAAAGGTATAAAAAGAACTTGTTCTCAATAGGCAATGAAGCAGAAAATTACTGCAGCCGCACTCGCTCTAGTACTTGGCATCATTATTACCATGTTTTCATTTAATAAACTTTGTGCATAGTTATTATGCTTCCTGCTTCTTTGTTGTTGTGAATTAATTCACTTCTCCATACGTCTCTCTGCAATTCAACTTCACAAACTTTTATGGCCGCGCTGATTATTAAATTAGTATAAGATATGTTTTGTTTTGTATTACAGCTTGCAAGCTCGGCGTTGAGAGGACCACTCAGGCGTGAAATTCAGTTTCATTCACTCTGAATATCTACTAAATATTCTGTGAACAGATTTAAGCAAATTACTAATTTAACAACAACTGACCTTTTGTTTTTTTTTTATTTTTTTTTACTACCGCGATCCTTTCAAAAGCTTGGGGACAAACCAATATGATGAGTACTATTTGCTCCATATATCACTAGATTACCTCTTCCAGATTACTTTCCAATAATTTCAAGCTTTTTCGCCCCAAATCAGACGTATTTAAAAGCTGACATTTAAGCAAAGTTTCTCATTAAGACAGCTCAGTAAATCGTTATTCGTGTGAAAAGTTAAATGCCTGCAAAACCATACCGAATAATTTGTATGGCTTACGGTGAGAAAATTATAAGTGAACGCCGGACCCAGGAGTGGTTTGATCAATTATACCTATATAATTGGCTCTTTGTGGCATGCACCGCGTTGTTTTTCCAACAAATGGAGGGACCTACAGTTTATTCTAAGCCTTTAACCAAACGGGCGATGGCTTTTTAAGAGGAGCTTTTATTTCATATCGGCCATTCACTTGAAAAACCCATGAAATTCTCTAACTAATGGAGTAAGAACAGCAGGCTGCCAGGGGATAGCAGTGGCATTAGGAATCACTTCGATAGCTTTAAATTATTGTATATAAAAAGCTGACAGCTCTTAGAAATTGTATGATTGTTGTGAGATGAAATAAAGCAAAAGAAATTGATTGCCGGGATTACCAGCAGTGAACAGCCAACAGGTGCTACTTTAATTGAAAAGTAAGCAAACTATACAAGTCGCTTATCGTTTCCGTCCTGCTGTTTCTACGCCAATAAAGTAAGTAAGTAAGATGACGCTAGCAACGCAATATGTTATAAGTCGATCTGACAATTCTGTCAAAAGGTATTGGATAACCCGCAGCTTCCACTTTATATGGCTTTTGATTCTCGCAATAACCTAACTTTTGTCGTTTAAGGGGCGTAGCTTGTACTTTACCTGAAAGGTCTAGTGTGAAGGTTTAGCTTTATAATCGTTCACGCATATTAAGACTGCCTACGGACTGGTGGTGTCTAATACGCTGAAAATTTGAAAAGTTATATTATTATTTCGTTTATTTAGTACAATAGTCCATAAACTATAGCAACATGTGATATAAATATATAAATGCGACAAGATATATATAGACTAATTACTATATTTATAAATATACCTACAATATTATCATTATTATTTTACAATTAAAGATTTTAGAAATCTTTCATCACTGAACATAATAGTGACGAGTCATAAATTAGCCGCACCTACTCAACCAATGACTTACACAACCCCGTTATTATGCTTTGTAGTTTAAGTGCTAGTATCATATTTTTTGCAATCTTCTTCTTCTAGAATTAAAAAAAATCAAAATCACAAGAAACTGCAGAATTGTATATAGTACATATTCACGGCCAAACAGAGAGTTTACGGTGATGAATTATATGGCGCACAACAAAGCACAGCGGGAGCCAATAGATATTTATTTGAGTTTGAATATTGCAAACCTATTTGTATGCCCTGTCAGCAAATCAATTTCCTGAATTCAAACAATTTATCAAACAACAATAAAACATTGACGTACCAGCGACGGCGAACGCCGCACCTCTACTGCGTTGGAATAACCAGATGGAGGGGAACCTTGCCTCACTCGGTGCCCCAAATTGGCGCTAAAAAGCTAAAAAGCTAAAGAGGAAACAATTGACGTGCTATTTTTGTTGTTTTGGTTAAAATCGTGTTAGCTCTGTCTAAGTCAATTAAGAAGAAAGCAATAACTTCGGTGGTTTCTATTGAAAATGTCTATGGATTTTTGTAATTAATTGTTTAATATACTCGTATTCTACTAATAACTTTTTGTATTTTATTCCATAGTATTTCATATAATATTTAACACACCCTTTATTAATTATTCAATCCCAATCATATTATAACAATTAATGAACAAAGCGTGCAAACATATACGAAGGTACTAAGACCACCGAAATTCTTGTTGATCTCCTCGATTATGATTTTGCTTTGCATTTCATCTCAAAATCTTGTAGTTTTTAGAAATATCAATGAAACGACAGAGTATTCCACATGAACTAGAGGTCCCCCTCGTTCTCTCTGTCCACTTTTCCAGGACAATAAACCTTTCGTGAATTTGCGTCACATATTTCTGAAGCCTTTAGAGATATTAAGCAAACTGAAGTTATCCATAATGACTTCAGTAAATTAAAATTAATTGATCACTCAATTCTCATACATAAACTAGACCTTCTAGGGTTTCAACCAAGATTTCTCCAATTGGTGTGCTCGTATCTCAGTAATAGAACGCAAATGTTGGCCGTATCTACGTTTCAGATGGTTCATCCATTGTGTCCAATTTTCGATTATTTCGACTGGTAACTAGCGAATGACATGCGAAACGGTATTGTCCGCAGAGACTTAAGACTTTACATATCCCCACAGAAAATGTCTAACGGTGTGATATCACATGATCTTGGTGTCCAAACGACCCGCCCAAAACGTGATTTTATCTGCTCACCGAAGTGTTCTCTTAATAAATTCATTGATTAATGCGAAGTGTGGGAAGTGGCGCCGTCTTGTTGATCACGAATTTCAATTTCAGGCATCAAATAGCGCGATAGCGGTGATGGTGTTGCGATTAATGTACGCTCAGTATGCCGATTATGTTGACCACAAGTTGAGCGAAGCACGCGAAACACATTCTGTACAGAACGTGAACTTTCGTAATAAAGTTGAACGATTTGTAAACATTGTTCAGATGTAAATCTTTTCATGATGAAATGCCAAACAATACTGAACAAAAATAACATGACACCACTCACGCGTGATCTGTAAAAAAAAAAAACTATTAAGAAAAGTACCTCTAATTGCAACACCCGCTATAATATACCTCGTTCGACGAAAGACGTTTACTACAAACAGATCTAGCTACTAAGCTTTTGGCGTGGTAACAATGACATGCTTTTCAACCGTCAGAATTGTAATATGATCTGCTTTTCGTGAAGACTAGTTCAATCTTTTCCTATAACAACTTTGTAGATTCGGGAGTTATGATGGTTCCTAAATTCAACTTCTATTTTCATAGCAATACCCCAATTTAGCTTGGCGTCTGCCTACTTTTTATTTACAATACGATGTATGTTCAAAAAATAACGATGAAATTACATTTCAATTTTGGGGGCTTGGAAAGTCTAATTGTCAAACATTTATACATGCCACTGAAACGTGGTACAACTTTCAGCTAGTTATTTTCTTTGTTTCAAGCAAAACTGAACACTCAAAAGCCGATTTTTCCGCTCGAGTAAAATAAAACACCTTTAAAAAGTTATTCAAGAAATAATATTTATTCTTTTAAAACATTTGTCTTAAAAAGATTTGTACATAAAAATAAAAAATTAAATACAATACAAAATTTCGTTGAGAAAATCTCCTAAGATTTACCTTAATTGGTGTTAACTTTTGCATTTCATAAACGAGGAGATTAAGAAAAGTTGACCAGAAAACAAATTCTTTTTGTATTTATTCGCAATCTTTGTCCTTCTTTATCTTCTCTACATAATCGCCATTGATTTCAATGCATTTCTTATGCCTATAAATCCGCTTCTGAAAACAGTCTTCAAAATCTCGCATGAACCGCATTAATTATCTCCTCATTGCTATATATTAAAAGACCTTTCCTTTTAATTTTTGGAAATAACCAGAAATCACAAGGTTTTACATCCGGGGAATATGGTGCGGGACGTATTTCTTCGATCCCAGAGATCGCAATAAAATTACTCGTTATTTCAACAGTGTCGTATGACGCTTTGTCATGATGTATGGAGTAGCGACGCAAATCCTCTTTCTTCCTGTTTTCCAGCAAATCGTACTTACTGAACCAAGATTCGTCACCAGTAACGACTTTACTATGGTCCTAAACTGACTATTTTCAAATTTGTTTAGGAAAAATTGAGCAAAATGCAGTCGAGCCTCTTTTTGGGCCTCTTTTAAAGATCGTGGTACCGATCAAGTAGATTTCTTCGTGTGTCCCAGATGATTAATTAATATTCGCGATACAGCCAGGACATTCAAACCCAATTCATTAGCAATCATTTCTTGTGCCAATCGTGGGTCTTCGTCAATTTTGGACTTCACTAGAGCTGCAATGATGTCATCAGTGGAAGATTTTGATTGACTTTCTCGGGGCTCATCCTCTACGCCAAAAATATCTCGTCTGGAATCAATTAGAAATAGTCTTTAAAGGCATTGCAATCGTTCCATATGCAATTTAGCATTCACTGAGTATTTGTATTGGCTGTAAATTACGCCGAAACCCGAAGAGAATCACATGGCGAATTTCTGTTTGCGTTGGTGGCGCGATTTCGTCTGACCTATCTTTCCTTTTCTCGTCTCCATTTAAACCGATCGTTTTAAAATTTGAAAGGAAGACTAATAAAGTAATTGCAAAGAATATAGTATTTTTAGATTTAACAAAAACAAATGAAAAGTCAGCAACTAACCGATCTTTTGTTAATCCCCTCGTATTGTTTCGTAGAAATTATATAAATACCTCACATTAATATTTGGTAAAGCCTCCCGTGTTCTTCAGAACATCTTTTATTCGATGTGGCAGGGATTCAACTCAATTTTCGCAAGTATTGAATGGTATATCAGCCCAAATATTCAGCACTCTATCCCAAAGCTCCACAATGCTGCTTGGAGGTGTTTCATAATTTCACGGCCGTCTTTTCACGATAGACGACATGATAAGATAAGATAATCTAACGGATTGAGGTCTGGGCTTTGAACTGGCCAAGCCATCGTATGGAGTTTTCGACCTTCGAGCCATTCATTCACCAATTTAGAATAGTGTTTCGGGTCATTGTACTGTTGAAAAACAATATTCTCTTCAGCAAAATCCATGTGACCCATTGCAACCGGTAAATTATCATATATCATAAATATTCAAATATACTTCGTTATTCATTATTTCTTGGATTAGAATAAGTGGACCAACTCCAAACTGCGAGAAACACCCCCAACAATCAATGAGCCACCCTCGTGTTTTACTGTCTCAATAACTTTGCATTGCAGCCCAGAAGTATTGTACACCATCTGAATTAAACCGATTGATTTTACGTTCGTCTGACCACAACACTTGTTCCCAGTCATTGACTTAATGCAAATGTTATTCGTACTTTTATATTTTTCACTGTAAGTTTGGGCTTTTTTAGTTTATCAGCGGGAATGCATCCAACCACTGGTTTCACTGCTTATGCTCTTAGCTGCTTGGTTCGGTGTTCAAAAGTCACGAAATGAAGTCCACAGCGATGAGATTGACAACACTGAAACATATTACAAAAGGTGACAAAAACCTGACTTTACCGCTTGAAAAAAAGCCTCTACAAGCTCGATTAAACAAGAATATTACGCTTACTCTGTTCCTCGATTTTAACGGCTTAGTGCATCATGAATTCCTTAACTTAAGTGAAACAATCAATTAGGAGTACTATCTATAAGTTCAACGCCGTTTCCGAAAAGGAATTCGAGAAAAGGGATTTGTTGAAAAAGAGTTCATGACCTTGGCATCACTTCCGCGAATGCATCTGCTCATCCTTCATACGTGATCATTCCTTTCATAAAAATCTTCTTGGTTACTACATATACTGCTGTATACGATCTTAAACTAAGGCACAAGTTTTTAATGCCTTTCCATTTCAAGCTAACTTTCAAAACAATATTACCAATCGAATTCCAATATCTCATTGCTAAGCACCTCTCAGGGGCAGTCAAAATTCTGGCTTGATTGAAGCTATTACTTTTGCCTATTCTTGGAAGTTCATATTCAATCACAAGAATTAGCAAGTTTTTATTTAATATTTATTTAGGTACTCGTAAGTAGATATTCATATAAACAACATTGTAAATCCAATTAATTATTTTATAGCATCTTTTTAGCATCAATTCTTTTACTATCGAAATTCACACGAATACGTCAAGTCTTAATATTTTTGTAAAAGTACACAATCATTCATACATAAAAATACTTTGAACTTTTCTTTCTAAGTAGAAATCTAAAGTTGTCGTGCACGCACTTGTTGATCGGCTAACTCTTCGGGTGTGGGGTGTGCGCGAATGTACTCGATCGCCCTTTGAATATATTCCGGCACTGGAGGTGATGTGGGAAGCACATCCGATTGGGGCTGATAGCCATTCTCATCGGCCGAGTAAACAATTTGTACGAATTTACCCTCCGGCGAGTAGTGACGGAAATATCCTTGGGCATATTGTCCACCTACACCATCTTCTCGATGTTCAGCGCCATTCGATTGAGCGATGTCAAAACTGTAGGAGCCATCAACGTTCAATTGAGTAGCATAGCGGGTGATAGTGGAATCGGCATCTGCCCGAGCCGTGCAATATAAACAGGCGATGGTGATGGCAAAAGGTAGCAGCTGTGAAAAAAAAATTAAATGTTTGAATGATAATTAATAATAAATTTGCATGACACACGATGATATACAGTATTCCGTGCACATATGTATGGTAAGTAGGCCCTCAGTAGTATAGGTATATGTCTATTCTAATATTCTAAATAAACATCCGTGTTGTAATACGATATACGATCTGAAAATATTCGTGCAGTAACTGGAAGAGGAAGACTCCACTCAATTGAAAAGATCAGGTGAAGAAGGACAGAAATAAAATTCACGAACAACCTAAATTACCAGTTTGGTGTGGTTTTTGATTTAGTAAGATTTAGTAGAATCATCGATCCGCACTTCTTTTGAAATGGAGAACGGTATAAATCCATGATAACCAAATTTTATGGCCACAATTGGAAGAAATTTATCTTAGCAACATCTGGTTCCAAACAGGACGGGGTTACGTGTCACACAGCACGTGCAGCAATCGAAAAATTGCGAGAAAGGTTTGGAGATTTGATTATTTTAAGAAATTGTGACATTGAATGGCCTCCAAGAAGTTGTCATTTAACACCAATCGACTACTTCTTGAGGGGTTTTTTGAAGGCATCGGTCTTCAGCAATAAACCAGACTCTCTTCAAGCTTTAAAAGTCAATATTGAACGTATTGAATACGACTTGATTTAATGGAAATAGTGCTCGAAAATTGGGTTCATCGAATTCGATCCTGCAAAAGAAGTCGTGGAGGCCATTTAAATGATGTTATATTCAGAACTTAATTGTTCGATTGTACTTCACATTAAATAAAAAGAATTTGAATTATAATTTAACTGTTAAGGTATGTGTGTGTGTTTTTTTTTTAAGAAATCATATCATTCTTATTGGAAAACCCTATAAATATACCGTTTCAGCGCTTAATAGTCGCTGAAGCGATTTTCTCCCCCAATTTATGGTATGCGTCTTAATATTTTCCAACAAATGGAGGGACCAACAGTTTATTCTGAGCCGTCTCCGAAAGGCTGATAGATTTTTATGAGGAGTTTTTATTTCATACCAGAAATACCGACCATAGTTAGTAAAATAAACTTTCTGTAATTTTACAAGTTGTTTGAACCAGGACTCGAAGCCTGGTCTTCAGAATGGATGGAAAAACATAGGAAATACAAAAAATTAATTTCTATCTCCCCTCTGCAGAGAATGTCAACCGCTCCGAGTGCGTTTCTCATATGAAATAAGAGGAGCTCCTCATAAATATCTTTCAGCCGTTTGAAGATGGTTTACAATAAAGCATACGTGTTTGTTCCGCCAATTGTTGAAATAACAACAAGGATGAAACATGCAGGAATCTAATTTCTCATAAATTAAGCAATATTGATTTATTACAGGCACTAAAAAATTTAATACAAATCTTTCTATTTTCTTTTTTTTCTTTTTAATGATTCCTAATATTTTTTAATGTGAATTTAAAATTTTATATTGACTCATATTATACAGTTGCACGAGTGTGTTGCACACACATTTCACATTTCACAGTTTTCCTTAATCATCTACATATATGTATGTATGGTATACTCACAATTTTGAACATTTTTTCACGCGCACAAAAAATAGTTAAAGTAAAAATTAAAAAATATGTCTTTTTTAGAAGCAGCAGGCTAATTTTGCTTTAACGTGTGTAAATATATATGTATGTTTATATTTTTTATAGAGCAGTCATTCACTTGGATGGATGATAATCCAACTGATGCCCTTAACTTTGGCCGTATTTGTTTTTATACCCACTGAAATTGTTATTTAATGTGGTGATAAAAGAGCGAATATTGATCAATAAATTTGTAATGTATTTCAACGCTGCATATATTAAATATATTATGGAGACATAGGGACGTACAAAACATACGCACATGCGTATTTTGAATATTCAATTTCCATCGAAATGGATATTTATCTATATCTATGGGCTTATATGTATATGTAAATATGTACATATATTTATTTCAAAGTCAAGTGTCAGGCGGTAATGGTCAGTGGTCCATAGAAGCAAAAGATAATATCTATATATAAACAAAATGCATTAAATCTATTTTTAGTGAGAAACAGTAGGTCAAAACACAAAACAGGAAATTTATATTTCTTTATGTTTCAAAATATCCGAGGGATGTCTGATAAGTTCGCGACGTAAGGTAGTTAAAGATTACACATGATCTCGTTACTAATACGAATAATAGTAATTGCAGTACTCATTATTAGTATAAATAACACAACTCTTTTTTATTAGGACACCATTCCTGAAACAAGCAACAAGACTATGTCAACGGAAACTGTAAGTTCTCGTAATTGGAGGCACCGCGCTGTGATTAAATTCCGTGTAAAAAAAGAAATCTTTAAAGAGTTTTTCTCGGTTCCTCAAGACTCTACCCCTCCATATACGAAGATAGTGTTAAGAGAGTCGAAAAATTAGTACTGTCTGATCGAAGAATTAAGTTGAGGCAGATAACAGAAGGATTACTGATTAGCAAAAAACGAGTTGGAGAGATTTTTCATAAGCATGTGAATATGAAAAAATTAGTGCGCGTTGGGTACTCACTTCGCTCGACAAGCAGGAGTTGGTAAAATTTGGATTCATCGATATGATCCCGATTCTAAACAGGAGGCGATACAGTGCATAAAAAAGGAGGAAAAGGAAAGGCCACCAAAAATATTGAAAATGGAAAAGTCGTCGTCGAAGATTTTGGCTACCATTTTATGGGTTAGCGAGGGAATATTACTTGCCAAAGGGAACTACAATGAACGGCCAGTACTACGCTAATTTGTTGAGGCTGTCGTACAGAAGAGACGTGGCAAGTTAGCGTGCGGAGTGCTGTTTCTTCCGTCCGTTCGCACAGCTCGGGTTGCGAGGGCTGCCTTTAAAGCTACTGGATTTACAGAAATTAACCATCCACCCTGCAGTCTGGACATGGCTCTCAGTGACTTTTTTTTTTTTCAAAGTTAAAAAAGGAGTTTCGCGAATGAAGAATTTCAGACAACAGTGAGATAAAGGCGTCTGTAGAAAACTTTTTTGTAGATAAATCTAAAGAATATTTTTCAGTGGTATAAAGGCATTTGTATTCCCGATGTGTATTGTGTATTATTTCACTAGAGGAAGACTATATTGAAAACAAAAACAAAACCATACATTTGTTTTATTAAGTACTTTATGCCGCGAGCTTTTCAGGCGTCCCTCGTAGATACGTGCATATACATTTGCATAATTTTCACTCTCATCAAACGTGCAGATCATCCATTAATTTTAATTTTCATCTTTAGCTTGGCTGAGTGCAGTGAACCACAAAAAAAAAATACAAAAAAGACAATAAGTTCGGGAAGTCCAAATAATAACCAAGTTTTTGACATGCCACAAATGGTGAGATGTACAACTTCTTAGTGTAATTTTCAAAACTACGAAAATCGCTTAATTTGGTAATTAAATGTGAAACAAAAAAACTATTTTTTAAAGAGCATCGCATTGAATGGCAAAATATGAGGATAGGAAAAAATTTTGGAGGGGCCAAGCACTTTTAGGTCAAAAAATATTTTCCGACACCAACAGGCATATAAACAAAATTCGTAAAAATTGGATACTTATGATTTTGATAATCTAGTATGAGTACGAAAATTTTTTTCGCAATGAGACTCCTTTTTGGTACATTTTCGCTTCTAGAATGCATCTAGAAGGTCTCTCTTCAACAATAGTCCACCATCACTGAGATGCTCTCTGGTAACTTTATCCTTAATGTCTTAATAAGATCGTTCAGCGCGTTCTTACCTAACATCTCCTAAACTCTCTATCTGAAAAGTAATGGAGATGCGAGAAAATCTAATTTTAAGCTCATTCTTCTTGATCTTTACTAGCGTAGACACCGCTAACGCACTCCCGCGGAGTGGAGATCTTCATCTTTCTCGAAAACTGGACTATTCTTATCCATCCGGACCACATGGCGTTCTATTGATTCGCTGAACTAGGTATGTCAATCTCGTCGAACATTTCGTACAGTGATTTTGTTTGGTGACAGGAAATATTTCGTCGCGGAGCGTTTGTTGAGGCCAATAACATCAATAGCATCGGCGTACGCCAGCAGCTTTACACTCTTATACAAGAATGTGCCTTCTCTATTCAGCGCTGTAGCTCGTATTATTTTCTCCAGCAATAAATTAAAGAAATCACACGTTTAAAGAGTCACCTTGTCTGAAACCTTGTTTGGTTACGAACGGCTCGGAGAGTTCCTTTCCGATGCTGACGGAGCTTTTAGTGTTGCTCAACGACAGTTTACACAGTTTCTATGCGATATTTAGGAAGCTAAGCCCACGATTACTTTCGCATACTATGAGATCCCCTTTTTGGATTGGGTATAGCATACTTAGATTCCAATCGTCGAGCATGCTTTCATCTGGACATGTATTTAATTGAAGCTAATGCGTGAACTTTATCAGTTCTACCCCGCTTCAGGTCCTACATGAGTTTACTCCGGTCTTGAGACCCTCTGTAAGTCTAGGTTTCCGTTTTCGTAGAACTTTCGTGCATTACCCTTGTCGACCAGCTTCTCAAGTTCTTCATAGTCACTAATCTCGGCCTCCTTCTTTTTTTTGCTTGCACATGCGTCTTACTTCACTTTTGAATTCTCGATATCTACCCCACATCGGGCGTGTAGAGGTCGTACCAATTGTTTTTGCGACATTTTTTTACATATAGAGCTTGAAATGCTGTCTCACAGTTCTCTTATTTCGAGTTGCTTATGGGTGCTCTCAAAGAGCAGGAGTGCAAATCGAGTAGAAACCCGTTCGGCTGTCTGTTGTGATTGTAGCTCTTAGCTCCGAAACTTCCTAGTGTTTATTAAAGGGCGTTCTTTCAGAAGGCAACCTAAATTATTTTTGGCATTATTCTGGCTAGTGTCTTTCTTATTGCCTAAAAATTTCACAGTGTCATCTCCAAAGCCAATCCACCTGCTTCTTTGAGAATCTGCCATGTTTGTGATGTATTGTAAATCAGAGATAAGCCAGCTAATATCTGGTCCAACGAAAGCATCTACTTTCAACTTTGCCTTTCTTCATATCTTGACTTTAGAAATTGCGTGATTAATCCCGGGCTGATGTGAAGCGGTGACGGAAGGACTATGAAAAGTCATCAAAGTTCCTTGTGCTAACGTTAAGCTACCATAGAGGCGAAAACTTTTTGATTTGTGCGGTCTCCACCGCCGGCCAAACGCTTACATTTGCTAAACCCAGATTGTAAGATACTTAAATCAGTGCACATTTGCCAACCCAACATTGAACCAGTTCCAAGTTATTGTAGGTTTTCGTATGGTGTACGGGGTAACCGACAGCAGTGAAAATCAGATAAGCTGTCATTGTAGCGTAGAATTATTTTTAGACTTCTGCTTGAAGAATATAAGAAACTACTCCTCTTGGGTGGGTGGTATGAGATAAATGTATCCATCAAATCTAGAACATTAGTACAAAGCAAAGTACGATGTGAGGCACATCTTACCATACCTAAACTATAAAGAAGACACTACTAGCAAAAGTAAGCTCCAGCTTGTCAACTAATGTTGCAAGCAACTCGGCATTATTTTTGAAAAAATTCAAGTCTTTACCCAATCATTTTACTTGCCCTAGAAGAACATTTTCGTACTGCTGTCAGCACCAAAAACTTGGCTTGTCATCGGCTTCAGGCTTAACACCATCTTCGTCCGAGCTTGGAATCTCTTCCATGGTATAATGGGGCCCATGAGAAACAAGCAAGCCTCAAAAATCGATCGTCACGTATTGTATGTTTGCGAGACAGCCCTTATACCCATACATACGTGGTATACATCGCTATCTGTCTTCATTTGACTAAATTGGATTTATTAAACGTATTAATTACTATATAAATATAAACGGAGTGTGTGGGTGAGTGTCGCAATTGTATGTGCATATTTTAATGCATTTTGATACACATGAATATATAAATACATATGCATTCTATATATCTGTATGTATGTATGCATATATAAACATAAATACTTTTCGTTGCTGCACCTCAAAGCAAAATTAAAAATCAATTAACTTTTTAATAGGCCAAAAAAAAATGTAGTTTGGTGACAACAAAATTTTATTTACATATTTTTTTTTTCTTTACACTTTTTTTAATTTTGTATGCTTTTGGTTTATCTATCTGTATATGCAAATGATTAACGTGAATGCGCGCGGTCTCTATAATCTACGAGTGCGTTAACGTCATCAAAGTGATTGTTGTATCTAAACAGGTACCTACATACGAGTACATATATACATATGCATAAACATACATACATACACACATACATATGTACATAGTACATCGAAAAATTCGCTTCTTTAGCGGAGCAAACAAAGCCGACAGGTGACAAGTATTACACCAAAGAAAAAAATCAATTCAAATTTCCAACAAATGCAAATCTCTAAATATTTTAATTGAGTTTGAAGCATCTCTGCCTGTTGCACCCATACAAATTATGTTTATACCCTGCAAGAAGAAGGTAGATTACCAGTATTTTGAAGATGAAGCCATACCAGTTAGTTATTTGTAGTTATAATTTCTAAATGATGTCCATCGCTTCATAGCCTAATGATTAGAGCTTATCACTGTAGCGCGTGAGGTTCACAGCTCGAATCACTCATTTTTATTTTAATTGATTTCATTGGGGAAAGGAGTAGGAATTCAGCATGCCTAAATGAACTAGTATACAACTAGTATAAATCTGAAGCATAGTCGGACGATTGACAATTCGCCGTTTTTTAAATATTAGTTGCCCATGCGAAATAGATGGTAAATGAAGTAGCTAGTGCAAAAATCCAATCCACTTATACTCTAGTTAACAAGTAATAACTTTCTCTGCAGGGTATCGTTAAATGTAGGAACTGCAGTGAAGCTAAGAACACAAAAGTACTGTGACAAAAGCACTTCAATGGATAATAATTAATACAATATTATTTTTCTTATTAAAGTTAGTATTTATGTATTTATTGAATCCGGTTCGACTTCAGCAGCCTAACAATAAGTAATAAAATCTTAAACTAAACTAAAACATAAAGCCCATTAGTAGGAATGGACTGCTTGCTTAACGTTGCTCTTTACAAGGGCAAGGCTGGTTGATTTCTACTCAGGCGGGTTTGACTTGTTGAATGGGCCAAGGTGTTAACCAAAGGGTTCGGATAGTTACGCAGTTTGTTAAGTATTTTTGTGCTCCGATTTCAAACTCTTCTTTGATGGTGAGTATATTTGGTTGATTGGTTGGTAGAAGTGGTTACCGGGCATCAGCTCACCTAGACCACAAGCGGATCCATTGTGATACTACTGAGGATCCTAATGACTCCCACCCGCTAATCGAATCGATGCATGGAGTTTGCCAAAACTGAGCAGTCGCCGCATCTTCGAGTCGTCGCTTGGTGGTATTATCCTGTCCCAAAGGTTTCTATGCGGGATAACTACGTTGTAATCTGTCATTAATTCAATGAATGATATGCAGTAATCCGTTCTTTCCGGTAGACGGAATCTTCTTAAGATATTAGTATGCCCGTAGTTTATAACTATGGGTATATTTAGATCTCTATGGATATTTTTATCAAAGTTTTAAATTGGAATATTTGAATTATATTTATATTCAAAGCTCAAGCTGTACCCCATAACTGTATTCTATAAATCCCTGTCGGTTTTATTGTTGCTTTGTTGTTTTATAGGCCCAGACTTCTTGTTTAAGGGCCATCATGCGACACCATGTTTAATGTTGTGCCACATCAAAAAACACCGCCGAGCAATACTCTCTGAATTCGAAAACGTTTCTTACTCCATTAGTCATGCGATTTACTTGTTCAATTGTGCAATGTTTTTCGCGAAATCCAAATTGATGTATAGGAATTATGTATCATTTTCATGGGGAAAATGAGATAATTTTGATAGCAGCTCTTTTTCGAAAAGTTTGGATAGGCAAGGCAACAGGCTGATTGGTATATATGATGACGGCACGATTGCGGCTATACCTCGTTTAGCTATCATAATTAACTGCGACTTTTTCCATATTTGTGGATAATATCCTAGCTTTAATATGTCACTGAAAAGCTTTACAAGAGAAACGACAGCAATCCGTCGCAGTTCTTTTAGCATTTTTTATGTGATACACGTATAATCGTATCCAGGAGATTTTTTTAGATCTAAGACGGTACTCGTAATAATATTTTCCAGTTCAGATACAGATGCCTCGCAAATAGCAGCGTATCTTAGAGCAGTATGGTTCGGTGGCAAAGTTGCATTATTTGCAGCAGCAATTGATTAGAATACCCTACTAATGTGCTCTGCAAATTAAGTCCCTATTTCTTTATCCGTTCTGGCCCATAAACCGCTACGCAGCCCCAACGGCACTTCAATATTTGCTGACGACCTAAAAGTTGTTGGAAGCTTGCCAAAATGATTTTTTAGTATTTTAATGTCACTTTTAGCGAGCTCTTACATTGGGCGATCGGTGGGTTTGCCATTCTCGGCGAAAGCGCCACTTGTTTCGACGTACTGTTAAATACAAGTACCTCGTTGTAGATGTAGTTTTTATATTTGGATAAGAAAATTTAAAACATGAGTTCTTCTGGGTAATTTATTTCTATTAATTATGTTCACTACCGCCCTAACATCAAAGCCTTGTCCTCCTAGAGCTCCTTTTACCCTCCCTTTACAACAACAATCAGGCCTTTTGCGCCCTTGGTAAGAGTAGTAATTCTTGTTGTTTGTTGATAGAAATGTAACGACATCACGCAAGTGCTTTTCGTTGTGTTCTTGTATTTTCGTCTCATCTATATTTCCCCTTTTAAGCCGCACAATATGGAAGTTGTTAATACCCTTCGGCTCAACTTTAGTTTCTTCAGCACATAACGGGGCAAATCTATTAACTTTTCAAGTATTTTTTTCAGGCTCCACAATAGAGCCCAAGGTGTTAATCCTTTTGCATTGCTCCCTTTTTTTCTGGACTTGATTTCCTCTTTACGCTTGTGACAATTATGTATCGATCAATACCGGTCTGTAATGCCGATCCCGTTTTGTTTTTAGCTGGCTCACCGCACTAGAGTAGCTACTGCCGCTACACTGCTCATCTTTGTATGAGCTGCCGCTGGAGTAAGAGAGCGCATTACACTCTTTGGCTATTCTGCTGCCGCTGAACTGCTGGTTTGAGTTGGTTTGTTTGTTTGATTTCGCTCTATTGCTGTTCGGTGGGGATCTTTGGGCAACAACAGTGAAGTAGGCATTTCTCTACGCTGCCGTAAGTAAATGTCGTCGCTCTGCTTGATTTGAGCTTTGGTCGTTCATTACATCGCTGTTTGTTTTCTTATTATTTATGATTTTTTTATTTTTTTTTTTATTTCCTTTGGTTGGTTGTTTGTTTATTGTGCCAAATCAATCTTTATGCACTTGGTAGAAACGTATATAAAATTATTTTTATTTAATCCGTAGAGTAATTGATGTATAAAATTGAAAACCACGAAACCGGCGAAAAAACGTCAGTTTAGTTTGACATGAAAGAAGAAGACCATTCAGTACATAAAATATTTTTTCATCAGTACTATGATTTGGGTGCTTGTGTGTAGAATCTCCGCTTCCTTAATTCGTTGTTGTTCTTGAAAATATTAAGAATGTCATCAACGCCAACTAGAAGATTGACTATGGACGTGTAAGGAGTAAGAAGCGTAAATTTGTTATTCAATTTGTGGTGGGAAAAAAGAGAGTACCAAGGAGTACTCAGTAACCGAATGGCCCGCCACAATCTGAGTCAACATTAATACATACGAGTATATATAATTGGCGCTTTGTAACCGCTGAAGCGATTTTCGGCCGAGCTCCTCCTCCAATTTGTGGTTTAGCGTCTTGATGTTTTTCCAAAAAATGGAGATACCTACAGTTTATACTACGCCGCCTCCGAACGGCTGATGGGTTTTTTTAACGAGGAGCTCTTTTTTATATCAGAAATACACTCGGAGAGGTTGACATTCCCTGCCTAGGAGCGACCGCAGATAGAAAATTTAACTTAATTTTTATAATTTAAATTAATTTTCTATACATTTTTGGATGTTAGTACGATACCGGGATTTGAATCATCGTCTTCCGAATGGCAGTACGCAATGGTAACCACTCGGCTACCGCGGCCGCCAACATTAGTGCTTTAAAAATTTCACTGCACCCACGTACAGACGGGGAAAGTAGAACAATATGACTAAAAACACCTTTTTCAAACGATTGTACTTCACTTATTGTGAGCGCTGACCTCGCCACGTTGTTCAAATAATGCTTACTGCCATCCGGAAGGCCAGGGTTCAAATCCTAGTACGACCAACATCCATAAATAAAAAGGCTCCTCATAAAATATACCACCAGCTGTTCGGAAGCAGCTTAGTATAAACTGTAGGTTCCTCTATTTGTTGGGAAAACTTCAACACGCAAAACCAAAAATTGGAGGAGGAGCTCGGCCGAAAATCGCTAAAGCCTGGTAGTACTTAGATATCCACTCTATCTAGAAATCTAACATCGACTCAGACCACATGCTTAGCGCAGCCAAAAAGATGCGCACGTCGTTTTGCATCAAAAAGCGTACGTCAACAAACACAAAAATGGAAACCTGCAATCACAACTGGCAGCTAACTTCTTTCTTTCCGACTTGCACTTCAGTTCCCTGGTTATATGTATCAAAAATAGAGACCGAAATGTGTTTTCAGTAAAAACTGAAAATCTTTCGAAACATACTCATGTAGGACGGAACATAGAAAGTGATTTTATTACCGGTGTGTAGAGAATACTCAGTTTATAGTTGGGTTACTTGTCTGTCCCGCTTTATTTTGCCTACAACTCTGACAAATCTGGTGAATCTGACGAATCCATACCCTCAATCCAAGAAGATAGTGGAGACGTTCCAAGCCCTGGAACATTTTAAATGAACACCATATTTTCGTCGATTTCTCATCATGAACTAAAGATGCCTCTATACCGCTACGTGTGAATTTGGTATCCCCACGAATCTCATACAGTTATGTAAACTGACTCTGGGCTTATAAATCAGAATTGGGCATGATCTTTTTAAGTCGTTGGGTGCCAAATGAGGTTTGTGTTGAGAAGTATTCACCTCATCCTAATGCTAAGGAAATATTATGGGCTGTGGAGCCAACATAAAGTGTACAATCTTCTATATGAGTGTAACTGGATAGATACATAGGTAGCGCTGGCTGCGCCATTTGGATGCACTTTCCATCGTTGCTATCGAACCACATAGTGCTCTCAATGAAACTACTTATATCCGATAAGCTCTTTGTTGAGAATATGTCGGAGTGCTGGGCACTCATAAGGAAAATTAGCAACTATTTCCTTATTCCCTTCTAGTTCACAGCTGTTGCAAGGACTGTATTATGGGAGGTCTTTTAAATACATACATAGGCTAAGAACTTTTACCTGTCATATTTCGGTGAAATCCGCTTCGTTATTTTCCATTTGGATATGGGTTTTCACCTTTTTGTTCGTTCAAATTGGCAATGACTTCGCTTCGGATTCGTCAAGTGATGTTATGATCTGATCATAAAGATACCGAGTGGGCAAGCCGACGAGGTATCTGAGTACATGACTGCTTCCTGCTTACTTTTAAAGATATTATTTAGAGCTCTACAGCCCTTTTCCGTGCCTCGTATTTTTACTTAGAAGATACTAGTTCAGTTTGGTGGATGCAAAGAGGGGGATATATGGAGATCTTCTTATACAATGAAATATACCTACTTCTTGAATAGAACAAGTTAAATGGAGAAAATGTCAAAAAACAGTACGGCAAGATAGAACAAAATTAAACAACAGTAAAGGTACACAGAAAAGACCAAAATGATTTTATCTACCCGAAGGAAAAAAAACCACCTCCTTTTAAGCCACTTACACTGGGCTACCACTCAAATTATTTTTGCGAGCAGCTGGGGAGGGAAAAAAGAGTATATTGTACACCACCTCTGCCACTGTCCTGTCTGAACATCTGCGCAACGCTAACTTCAGCGAAAATTGGCAAATCTTGTGGCGTTTATAAAACACACAGCGGTATCACAATGAGCCTATTGGCTTAAGTGCGTTGGTCACTGACTAACAGCCGCATCAACTCAACTTGGTACCACAACAGCACTTAACGCCATAAACACCCAGGTTGTCAATGGCCTGAACCAAAACCGATCCTGCGCGAGAACTGTCCTGGTAGCACTGGATTTGTCAAAAGCTTTTGACACTGTCAATCATTCAGTGCTACTCAGTGACATTAAGGAATCCTCATTACCGCCGGGGTTGCAGAGGTGGGTCATGGGCTACCTGAGTGGTCGACAAGCATCGGTCATATTCCGAGAGGAAACATCTAAGTTGAGAAAAATGAAACAGGGGGTTCTGCAGGGTGGTGTCCTCTCCCCGCTACTGTTTAATTTTTATATCTCGAAGCTCCCTCCTCCACCGGGAGGAGTTTCCTTAACCTCGTATGCCGATGATTGCTCGATATTGACGTCTGGCCAGGATATTAATAGCCTATGTTCGAAAGTGAACGGCTACCTCGCCGCTCTCTCCCGTTTCTTCACTTCACGACATCTGAAAATACAACCGACGAAATCCTCGGCTACCCTTTTCACCAGCTGGACGAAGGAGTACCGGCTAGAACTCGATGTGAAAGTTGATGTCCAGAAAATTACAACTATAAACAACCCTAAGATTTTAGGGGTCACATTCGATAGCTGCACTTCGCATACGACCGCAATTGCCGCAACAAAATACTCAAAGCGCTAGACGGCAGCACATGGGGTAAAGACAAAGAAACCTTGCTGGCAACCTACAAAGCAATTAAACTACGCTGCACCGATTTGGGCGCCGGGGACGAACGAGACGCAGTGGACAGGCATGTCAAAACACCGCCCTTATTACTGCGACAGGAAACCTCCTGATGTCACCGGAGCATCACTTGCACAGCGAAGCATCTATGCTACGAGTTAAGGAGCATAATGCCTTGCTGTGCAAGCAGTTCCTGTTGGGATGCCACCGCAGGGAGCACCCCAGCAGGCATCTTTTGGAAGCCGAACCTCCACCTAGGCACATCAGGAAGGGAGTACTAGACCTAAATAGCACCATACAGCATCATGTGCAACAACCATTCACTAGGAGTCAGTTAACACCTTCATAGACTCCCTTCCCGTGAATGGCGTACTCGGAGTAAAAGCACCCTTGCACAGCTTAGATCTGGATACTGTAGTAGATTAAACTCCTACTTATCCAGACTCGACCCCAGCATACCCAACGTATGCCCTGCATGTGGAAAGTCCCCGCACGACACTAACCACCTCTTCACATGCCCCCTTAAACCAACTCATCTAACCCCCCTCTCCCTTTGGTCCAACCCCGTCGAAACAGCACGTTTCCTGGACCTCCCCTTAGATGACCTCGGCGACTTAGATTAATAATACCTGCCCTAAGCGGGGTTAGGTAGGCGCTACAACAATAATAACAACAACAACAACACTCAACTTGGTTGGATCTATTTTTGATGCTTCCAGTTAGATTTGATCGAACAAAAAGTTGGCCATAAATTGAAACAAAGATTTAAACATTCAATAAAAAAGTTATATTTACTATGAATACATATGTGTGTGTGTATGTACATATATTAAACTAACAAAGTGGTGAAATAGCTTCATTGTAACCATGTCAACTTCAATCTGCCATTTTATCACAAGTAAATACAAAAATCTCCACATTACAAATTCGACTTCAGTACTTAACGGTTTTATCATAATTACATAATTACATATGCTTTCATTTACCTTAACGAGCGTTAAGAATAACTTATACAATCGAGCATACATGCCATATACATATTTGTTCTCCCTATCAATTTTTCACACCTAATATTTACGATAAGGTGCGCCATATTGTTGTTGCGGAGCCGCTGCGTGTCCTCGAGCTTGCTGCGAACCGTACTGATGCTGCTCTTCCTGTTGTGGATGGGTGCGAATGTATTCCAAAGATTTAAGAATAGCCTCTGGTATTGGTGGAGGTGTGGGCAAATGTGCGCCCTGTGGTTGGAAACCATTCTCATCGGCGGTATATGTAAGCTGTATCAATTGACCCTCCGGAGAATAGTATTGTGATGAGCCGGTGGCATAATAACCGCCAACACCAGACTCTTGTGCCGAAATGCCATTACTGGTTTCGAATTGATAATTGTAGCTGCCATCTTCTTTCAGATCATTGGTGTAGCTGCGAATTTCGGCATGAGCATCAGCACTGCTGGCTCCTCCAGCGCCACCACGGCCAGCAGCCGAACCACCGGCACCATGTAAAGGAGCACCGTACAGGCCACTAACAGCGGGTAAGGCATTTGAGAGACAAATGGAGAAAACGCAGAAAGCGGCGACGATGGAAGCGAACTGAAATGAAATGAAAGAAAAAAATGGAAATATGATATTTTAAAATCGAAACCGAATATTGTCTACAGGATATAATCTACTACTTTCAGGAGCAAACCATAGAGAATTCTCGGAAGACCTGCGTTACACTACTACACAAGCCTATCAATTACAAAATATTCTGAAAGCCAAGCTGCCAATAGATCTCTACAATGCAATTATACCACGTCACAAGTAGTGATATCAAATGAGCACACAGGCGTGATATGGATGCTCCGACATAGAGGTAAATCTGGTAAATGTGCGGTATACGAGCTAGTGAAAGGAGAAACCCCTCCTCCTCTGTATACGGCAAAACACCGGGTAAACCTGGTCTTCACTGAAAAAATGAATCGAATTTCAGTTATATGGACAACGTTGGACGCAAAAACTTCACATCTTCTTCAACGAATCTCCAACAGTAATGTAAGTACGGGCACTGTTTGAAGAGGCTTCAGGGCAATATAATGGCGGCCGCAATAGTCGAGCGCGTTGGCATTGTGCTTTGACTTTCGAAAGTCCCGGTTCGTACAACATCCAAAATTATAAGATAATAAATTTTTTCGCCCCTCGACAGATAATGTCAACCCTTCCGCATGTGTTTCTGACATGAAGTAAATGCTCCTTTTAAAAACCACCGGCCGTTCGACGGTACGTACCACAAATATCAACATTCTCGTATATTTGTGAAGGTAGCTGGACCTCACATCACTATCACAATGGACCTAAGTGCATTGGCCTTTAACCAACAATCGCATCAACTAAATTCAACTCAAAACAATCTATGAGCAAAATTAGAATTTCACGATCTTAAGCTCAATTATAATACGAGATCACAAATCGGAACTATCCCTCAAGTGAGTTGGTTCCAACTGAGGATTTTAGCAGTACAGAATACATCTGCAAATGAAATCTAATTGAATTATCTCAAAAACTGACGAGCTGTTTTGTCTTTAAACCTTACAAACAGGCCGAGGTGTATATTTGTTGTTGTTGTAGCCGTAAAAATATTTCCCAAAGAGATTTTTAGAATTCTGGGTAGTTCCGGTACAACGACCCGATTGTCGGGGGACTATTGAATTTTTTTCACCTCTTACCATAGGTATGCCTTATATATTCGTATAAATATAATCGCTTAAGCGATTTTCTGCCGTGCTTCTCCTCCAATTTGTAGGATTGCGTCCTGATGTTTTTCCAATAAATGGAGGGACCCACAGTTTATTCTAAGGCCCCTCCGAAAGACCGATGGATTTTTATGAGGAACTTTTATTTCATATCAGAAATACACTCTGCCGAGGGCCGACCATAACTATAAAAATTATGATAGTTTTCCATAATTTTTGTATATTGGTTCTAACCACTCTATTGCGGCCGTCAACAGGTATGCCTTACCGCGATTAAATTCTTGTACCCCTAACCCACATTAACCAAATAGATCTATAGATCGGCTCAACTCGTAATTACGAATATATCCGGAGTTTTGATGAGGCTATATTTTCACCTTCTAGACCTTACTTACTGCGAGGCAAAGTTGATATATGATTATAGAAGTTCATAAAAGGTAAAGAAAATTAATAAAAAGCCATTTAAAGTTGCTATTGAACTAGTTAACATTAATTAATGGATCCCAATTCGTCCGTATTATGGAAAATAATTTAAAAATTTTATTAATTAACAAACGTGAACTTAATAATTAATTATGTTTCCTCGAAAAAATTGCTTGTATTATTTTGGTAAATTTAGTACAAATAATTTATTTTATTTTTTCGAAACTTTTGAATTCGTTTTTTTTTATAAAAAGTGGGTATACGTTAGTATCCGGCACACTTTACTGTAAATACGAGTAAGTATTGTTTCGAAAATTAACTTTAATTTTGGTTCAATATCACTTTTTTTCTTTTAACAAAAACAATTGGTTTCACATTTCAATTGGACATCGGCATATTTTAATTGAAAAAAAAAACGAAATTTTCACTTTGACTGAAACTTAGTTGAAGCAACGGTTTTAATTCTTTGTAACTATCTTTTATAAGAAATATTATATATGTATGTACATGCATATATCCTTTAGAAACTAGCACTTACGAATTTAAACATTTTTTTTCTTTTAATTTAGCTTGCGATCTAACGATAACGGTTAGTACGTTGTGGATGCTTTAAAATTCAAATTAATTTTGAGTGAACAGCTGTCAAAGTTTTCGCATTTATACGTGAAGATTTTAATTGCGACCCACTATTACTTAAATACATATGTATGTATGTATGGTACATACATATAATACATACTAATATATTTATGGTACTTGGTCAAAGAGTAGGGTAAACTATGTGCGTGTTGTGTATACATATGTATGTATGTATGTATTTATGTACGAATAAATGGCTTAACACCGAAAATTAAAATCTTTTCATGAAGTGGAAATCAAAGTATGTATGTATGTAGTGGTAAAATATTAATAATTACAAAATAACTTGCAAATGTACATACATACATACATAATCATACGAATACTCACAGCACATACAAATGCTCGTACGTACATATATACATATGTATACAAATAATTGTAGTTGCAAACTTAAATGTGACTTCGCCGACACTTTGAAGAGGAAACAGATTTTTTAAATGAAAAATTGAGTAGCGGAAAATCGGTAAATGATCTTGATGTGCATACAAGCGTACACTCGTCATGCATACACATGTAGGTATGTATTGCAATATTGGTATACGCACCAGTATATATTAGCAAATCATCCAAGTCTATTAACAGTTTCACATTCAAATATCTAGTCATAAATATTTCAATATCGAATCCAATTTGTTGCTCGTGTTGCTCAGCAGGTTGCCAAGTGGGCGAGTGTGTGTGTGTGTGTGAGCTGAGCCGATTCCCTGTAGAGGAAAGTACTAGTAGTTAACTAAAATCCAACTAGTTAGCATTTTTACGCTAACTGGTTCATCTATCCTACGAACAATCGACTATGCGACTATGAATCACCGTCATACTAGGTTGGGTCTCACATAGGCACACTACATGCGACCAAGCTGTACTGCTACACTTCTTCATTTACTTCGCCCAACACTAGAGATAAGAAAGTAGTATACCATATGCTACCAAATTATTGCAGTATCTTCCATGCCGAAATATTTGCTACTGCAATGTGCTGGCTTTAAAGGAAAAGAATTCACAACTATATGGATAGTCCAGGGGACCATAAATTCCGCTGTGGTTGTGTGTCAGGTACTGTCTGAAAACAGAAGAGTTTATATTTACAAAGCCACGCTGACATCGAAGGTAACGAAATAGCTGACGAACTGTAAATTTAGAACAGGACATAGCATCGAACCTCCCAGTTCCATTCAGGCAAGTGAAGCAAAATCAAGAAGTAATACTACTTCGTCAGACGAATAGACTCTGTGAACTAGCTGAGGATGTCTAAAAATGTGATACTAAACTTGCAAAGTTTGTACTATCCGTAAAGAGGCCGCAATCCAGGCTGCTGATAGGAAAAGGTATTGCCTTTTGGTGTCCCATGCTTTAAATATAGGTATGTAGTTCTGATAACAAGTGCAATAAATGTAAGGAAGGTGTAGGACCAGTGGAGCATGTAATCTGAGAGTAACCATATTTTGGCAGACATTGGCTATATTTACTTAGCTACAGGAAACATCACCTTTATACTAGTTAAATACTAGTTCATTAATGCATTTTATAGTTATACTTCGGAAAAAAAAATAATTAAAAATAATAATAAAAAAAATTTAATTTGAACCGCAATCTCACGCACAGTGAATAACACTAACCACATGGATATGGCCGCCATGGCTACGCTTAAGGGCGGTATCCCCTTTCTGAAATTTTCAATCACCTTTGCCATAAAAGATCGATGCTAGTGTGGCACGTTGCACCATCTTGTTGAAATTAAACGTTGTCCAGATCAATACCATCCAATTTCGGTAGTAAAAAATCATTATTCATCTCTCGATAGCGCAGTCCATTCACCGTAACTGTTGCTCCTGGCTCATTTTGGAAAAAGTATGAACCCTGTCAGACTATAAACTACACGAAACAGTTAAATGTTGATGATGGAGAGGCTTTTCAACAATAAATCTTGGGTTTGCCGAGCTCCAGATGCGACAGTTTCGTTTATTGATGTAGCCATCGAGGTGGATGATGATTTTTCGATGATATTCCGAATCATTTTGATGCATTTCAAGGACGTTGCTGATGATCGGCTGGCTTGAGTTCTTATGTTAACTGTACTTTAAAAGCCATAAGACCTTAACGAATTCGTATGATTTCATCTTGAAAATATAATACTAGTTGCCAACTAGAGTTTGTGGGTACTGGTCTACCTTTTCACCGCAGGGTTACTATGTAAAGAGCCAAGTTGCAACTGAATTTTAATAGATATTTAATAAATGTATTTCCAATAAGCTCTACATAAGAATGAGCATGTGTATGTAAATATGTATGTATGTATGTATGTATGTATTCATATCATCACAAATGCAGGGGCTTCGGTGCGCGGCTAATTATTTGCTACTCCAACAACAGCAACAACAAGTCAATTACAATGTTAATGATGATCTGAAAATTTAAACACTTTTCGGCATTTGCTCTGCGTTATGTCAAATCATTGTTGTTTTTGTTTTTATTTCGTGTGCTTGTGGTATCTCTTTTACGAGTACATTACTGTTATTACTGTTGTTGGCATTGGTGCAGTTAGTACATAATTTTAGCGCATAGTTTGTATGTATAAAATTTATGGCAGCATCATTAACAAGTTGGCAAAATGCGAGCGGCATTGCATTGAAAAGTTTGAGGCATCATGCAGTTTATGACGGTAATTAATATTCAACCCACATACTTGTATTTGCATGCCTCTCCTTTTGCCAGTTGCTGAAGTGCATGGGTGCGAAGAATAGTAACGTGATCCAAATGCACTTAAGAAGGCATTCAAAGTATTTTAATGAAGCCATCCTTGAAAATTGGCGCGAAAATACTTTTTGAGTAAACTCTAAATATAGCCACCAAGATGTACTCTAATTATCATCAAAATGGTAGCACGAGAAAAATGGATGTTATAATATTTACATTGTCACAATACAGTTTTAAAGTCAAGCTTTTTTTTAATTTTTACAAGGACACTAACCAGCAGAGCAGTGACCCCTTCCCATTTAAGAGATTGGGCATTCCAGTAGCCATAAAATCGTGTTCCTTAAAACGTTGGCAGACAGGGTTATCATCAGAGGCTTATTAATTCTATTTTTCATTAGACCAGCTATTTAATTTAAAAAATCGTTACTAGCCACTGTCAGATGAATGCCAAAACACCTTTGTTCTAACAAATACGAGGGTTGTCTTTTATAATTCGGGGTTGGGAATCAATAAAAAACAACGAAAATCGTTTTATTATTTTTCAAAATATTCTCCACTAAGGAACTTAAGAATTTTGGATTTCCATCATCTATGAAAATGAGTGATGACGTTTCTAGTGATTGTTTTCGATCCAGTGAGTCAACCAACCATTTGCCCTTACTTATGGCCTTCTTTTGATTGCGTAAGAGTAGTTTATACGAGGGGCGACTGATAATATAGCCTCCCTCAACAAGTCCCTCATCGTTCCCATCCTGCAATATGGTGCGGAAGCATGGACGATGTCAACATCTGATGAGTCGGCGTTAAGAGTTTTGGAGAGAAAGGTTTAGCGTAAGATTTATGGCCCTTTGCGTATTGGCAACGGCGAATAACGCAGACAATGGAACGATGACATGTACGAATTATACGGCGACATTGGCATAGTTCAGCGAATCAAGAAGCAGCGGCTACGCTGGCTAGGTCATGTGGTCCGGATGAATACGAATACTTCAGCTTTGAAAGTTTTCGGTGCAGTATCCGCCGGTGGAAACAGAGGAAGAGGAAGACCTCCACTCCGTTGGAAAGACCAGGTAGAGAAGGACCTGGCTGTACTTGGCATTTCCAATTGGTGCCAAGCAACAAAAAGAAGAAACGAATGTCGTAATATTGTTAACTCGGCTATAATCGGGTAAGCGATGTCTACGCCAGTAAAGTAAGCCTTCCTCAACTGAAATACACAATACACATTGTGAATACAAATGCCTTTATACCACTAAAGAATATTCTTTAGATTTCTCTTCAAAATGGTTTTCTACGGCCGCTTTCATCTCACAGTCGAGTGAAAATCTTCGTCTCCGTAACTACTTTTTTAAATTAAAAACAAGGAAAAAGTCACCAGGAGCCAGGTCCAGACTACAGGGTTGATGGTTAATTTCTGTAAATCCAGTAGCTTTCAAGGCATCCATCGTAATCAGAGCGGTGTGAACGGATGCGTTGTCTTGAAGAAACAGCATTCCGCGCTGTAATTTGCCTTGTCTCTTCTGTACGACACCCTCAACAAATTAGCGTAGTACAGGCCGTTCCTTGTAGTTTCCTTTGGCAAGTAATCAATTAATATTCCCTCGCTAAGCCCTAAAATGGTAGCCATAATCTTTGATGACGACTTTTCAATATTTTGGTGGCCTTTCCTTTTCCTCCTTTTTTAATCCACTGCATCGACTCCTGTTTGGACTCGGGATCATACTAACGAATCCAAGCTTCATTAACGGTTACAATGCCACAATTTAATTCTTCGATCTGCCAGTACTAAGTTTTCGACTTTTCTTCAATTACGACCGTCACTGGTCGCCCCAGGTGGAGATCATCTTCACAGGTCTCTCTACCCTATTGAAACAGCCGAGCCCATTTTTTCACCATCATATCTGAAGGGGAAGAGTCCTGGTCGATGACATCTCTTTAAACATTTCTTTCGGCGTACTTCCTTTTTTTACAGGGTAGATTTCATCACCCATGTCAGTAATAGATTCAAAAATTATGCTATCTACATTGACTTCAGCAAAGCATTTAAGAAAGTCTCTTATTCTTTACTCCACTTTTGACTCGATTATTTCGGGTTGCCTCATTCCTTCCATCCTTGTACATCACGTGAAATAGCAGTAACATCTGGTGTTCCTCAAGGCAGTCACCTCGGCCCCTTACTATTACTTATATTCATCAATGATCTTCCAAATGTGGTTCTTCATTCTAAAACACTCATGTAGGCAGATGATGTCAAGCTCTTTAAATCAATCCATTCTATTGAAGATAGAGATCTTTTGCAACTTGACCTCAATAATTAAGTAAGGTGGTGTGACGCGAACGGTACGAGTATGTCGCTTAATTTAAATAAGAGCAAAAATATGTGTAAATCTTTCCAATCATATGCCTATATAATACTTACTCACAATATTGAACAAGTTATTTACTTGATTGATTTAGGTGCCACAATGGGCTCAAGGAAATTACTCTTCACTTCACTTGTTCGAACCATTTTGGAAAATGTTGTACGGAGTTGTATGGAGTCCGCACTATAGTGATAAATTGGAACCATTCCTACTTAGGAACAAACTTTGGAATGCACGAGGCTTTTAAATGTTTGTGCAACGATTTTAATACCCATTCCGCCGGCATTGATTCTTCTGACTTTGGCAGCCCGGACTGTACCTGGCAATCGTTCAACGGTCTGTTGAATTTTTCGATCATCCTTCAAGCGCTCCCCTTAGTAGGTTGGGCGGGATGTGGGTAACGCTGGATTTGTCGTCAAAAATCTTTTGCAATGCACTTTTGCCACTCTGATTGAGGCATCTCCAAAACAGCCTTAACCTATAAATTGACCCTTCAGGTGTCGAAAAACGTTGACCATTCAGATTTATGTTTTACGTACGGGAAGCAGTCATTCGTTGCCAAATCAAAACTATATGGTGAATGACTCATCATATCGATGTTTTGAGTGCTCAAAAATGCAGTTGTTTCAATGATTGTGGGAGAGCTCGCATTGTCGAGGTGAAGTGGGATACATTTTCAATGGTTGGTTTTTCTGATTTCTAGAAAAACAACTGGCAGATTTTTCGAAAAACAGCTAGCCACTTGCTTGGAAGTTCGTCGCGGGCTCACCTGTCACGATGTCATAGACGTGTTTCAGAGCACCACTATAGTGAACCAATTTTTTTTTTCAGTCTATAGTTATCTCCATCTCACGATGTTTAACCCATGGCAATGATTTTGCTCACCGGAGATCTAATGGTGTTCTGTTAATTTTTGTCAGACTATCGAAGAGAAGTGTGGTCTGGATACTAGCCTTTCATAATTTCTGTGTTCAACAACTAAAGCAACTTAAAATAGTCTCACTATCCGAGCCCACAAAAGTTATAATCTTTTTTTTAATGAATATTACGTTTGGATGAAGATTGAATTTGTCACCCGTTATAATTCATTAGTAATGGGTAGTTACGATTCAGCTAACAGTCGAATATATAGCAACTCAAGCTAATGCCAGCTCTAGATCAATTAGAGTATTCCACGGTAGCCGAGTGGTTAGCATTGCGTACTGCCGTTCGGAAGGCTCGGGTTCAAATCCTGATGTCGTACTTATATCCAAAAAGTTATAGAAAATTAATTTAGATAAAAAAATTAAGCTAAATTTTCTAATTGAGGTCACCTTTTGGCAGGGAATGCCAACCCCTCCGAGTGTATTTCTGACATGAAATAAAGTGAAGTTTGCACAAAATTGGTCCAGGGTTTTTTATCGCATTCTTGGTAAGAAATGAATTAAATAAATGTTTAATGTTGACAGTACAATCATGAGAGATTGTGCTGTCAACATTGAAAAAAGGTTTAGTGGTCTTTGATTAACATGAATACTACACTTCTTTCCGGGACTGACCTACACAAAAAATCTTCTCTCCGGGAAGTTGACCGGGACTAGTCTATACAAAAAGGCGGACCATGCCTCTCTCCGGGAAGTGGACCAATCTCAATGGTAAAACCAAAATGTTGTATTCACACAAGTATTGAGTATCCCATGATTAATTTGTCGTACATTCAATGAGTTTGTGCGACAGCGAAGCATTGCAGGGTATATATATTTATATATATATGTATGGTAAACATTTCAGTTTCCTTCTTTTACTGCCTGGCAGTTCGTCTTGCTGTCTTTTTTCAGCTTTCGATATCTATCTGTATTTCCTTCTACAGTTCCCTTCATTCGGAATTACTGAGCTCTCAGGAAGCAGGAATAAAAATTTAAGAGAAAATCGGCTAGCTGTCTACGGAGATTACAGTTTTTCGACATATAACCTTACTTAACTTTATTGACGGGCATTCTTAACTTCAAAGAGTCGATTGGGAATCTTGAGTGTGACAAAACATTGGTACCTTTCATTATTTGGACTTTGGAAGCGAGCACTGGTGATATGCCAACCATTTCACCAACTATGGTCAATTTGATTAAACGATCCGAAGCCCGCCATGGAGAATCTCGTACGTTGGAATCTGATACTATAAACGACCATATTTCGGAATCCGGCAAAGTTAATCAGCTGGGCTACAGCACCTTCCCAATTAAAAGAGCGGACCTCGCAGAAGCTTGTCCTCAAATCCATCAAATCCTTTGTGCGTTCGCTACCAAAAATCTCAATTAAAACCCCATTTAGTATTTTGGGCTTCCCTACCTCGGCATGACCAGCGCAAACTGTCAAATTTATGCAACTGATAAATTTATACATACAGTTGTAGTGAGTTGCAGCCACATATGGAGACTGGTACGGATATTCGGATACGAGTATATGTAGGTATGTATATACATTTGTAGATGTTAACAACAGCACTTGCTTTACAAGGACTGCAATATGAGAAATGTGAAGAGTGATAAAAGCATCGATCGTTTACCAATGCCAGCAGCAAAGCCTTCGCACGTGTTGATAAATGTATCGCCGTGCATGCCCGTGGTGTCTGTTGCATTGTCACCAATGGATATTGCACTTGCCACTACGTACGCGCCACAGACTACAGGTTCTTACAGGCATTAATTTCATTATTTTTCATTTTCTCGTCATCTCTCTCTCTCACTCTTCCCTTGTGCTTTACAGATAACCAAATTCGAGTACATACAAGTACATACATTGCGAATGCGATATTTCCTGTTTGTGGCACATCTTTAGCGACGATTGCACTACAATACTGTGTATGCTGTGTGCCATGTTCAACTGTTTCCATTTTCGTCAATTTCGCTTTCGGCGAACCTGACCTAAATTCAATGAGATGCATTAATCTTCATATTTTGTGAACGTGAGCGAGCAAAGGCACTGCAGAGCTGAAGAGGTGAAGAGACGGAGAGTTGAGTTACACACTAAACTACTTTTAGCTACCTAACGAGGTCAACGTGAATTCAAAGTCATCTTCCTGTCCAATCCAGTCGTCCATTCACCGGCTGCGCGCCAAATTACAATACATACATATATACATACATAAGTAAGTTGTGTTTTCTTTTTCTTATTTTAAAGCAATACCTATACTGCTACCATACAAATATTTTTATGTATGTACGAGTATATACACAAAATTACAGAAATCAACAAATCAGCTTCATTGGTTGAATCAACCACTATAGACATATTTTAGCAGGCTTTATTTCATTTATCTTCTAATCTACAGTCATTTATTAGCAACTTATGTAAATTGTTTGAAATATTATTATTTAAATTTGTTAGTGTTTAGCTGTGTTGAATGGCAAATGTTCAAATGATATTTTTAGCAAAATTTACCAAACATTTTTAAACCGTCAAATGCAACAACAACATAATTAAAATCATCACTCAGGTGCCACTTTTCGTTTCGCTTATTTTTATGAATCATTATTATTGCCTTTTCATCTTTTTTACGTCACACCTTTAACAATAGCACATCATTTGTACACACTGTGAGTTATTGTGTCTTCAGCAATTTTGTTTTGATTTTACATATTGCTCTATTTGTGTCATTTCGTTAATTCCATCGGTAAATTGGTCAGTTGAACAAGTTTTGCTTTTAATAGTCTGACTCGTTGACTTCGTGAATACCTCACAATCGATTCCCACTAAAAAGCAATGCCAATAAAAATAGAAGAATAAAAATAACAAAAATTAAAAAGGTACCTGTTAAAGCAAATGCAGTGAAACTCAGTTAGGCTAGACCAAGTAATATTAGGTGCACAAAAGAAGTTATGAAAAAAATGGAATCGTCCAAAAAACTGAAAAGCAAAAAATAATACATTTGTTACTTAGCCTTAAGGCAGTAGTCTGCTTTAGAAACTTAAAAAAATTAATTTTTTTTTCTTAAATCTATTCTAAAATTACCCAAGAATATGTCTTCAAAATTTCAGTGGCCAATTCCACATATTTTAGAAGCTGGAGCAGTTTTAGTGGCCGAGCTTCGAGCAGGTTCGAAAGCTCGGACAGAACTTTGAAACGTGTTTTCTCGAATTTTCATTTTTACAAATCTTAGAAAACGGTACCGATAATAGCAGAAAGAATATGTCCTATGGAAAAAAATAAAAGTAATAGATGTCAAAGATGCACCACGCGTCGGGAGGCCTGTCGTCGAAAATTGCGATAAAATCATGGAAATAGTGGAAACAGACCGTCACGTGGGCACTCATTTAACAGAGGCCGAAGCATGTTCCATCAGGACAAAGCCAGGCCACACACGTCTTTGGTGGTGCGCCAGAAGCTCCAGGAGCTCGGATGGGAGATCCTAATGCACCCACCTTATAGTCCGGACCTGGAACCAAGTGATTACCATCTTTTCCTGTCCATGGCGAACGAGCTTAATGGGGAGAAGTTGGCCTCAAGAGAGGCCTGTGAAAATTGGTTCTCCGAGCTTTTTGCCAATAGGGACGCAGCCTTCTACTAGAGGGGTATAATGAAGTTGGCATATCGTTGGCAACAAGTTTACGAACAAAACGGCGCGTATTTGACTTAAATCGGACAAATGTACACAAAGTTACCATATTTTAAAAATCAATAAAAAAACCCGAACGAACTTTTTACTTGACCAATATTTAAATTTAGTTTTTAAGATTTGACAACTTATTGCGAAGCTTTTGATATTGAAGCAGATTCAATAAATAAATACAAATGTTTAAAAAAATATAGCAGAGGCACTCATAAAATTAAAAAAAAATGGTTCGACACTGGCACCCTTCACGAGTTCAACGCTTTTTTAACTGCCGTAATAAATAAATTCTTATGTAAGTATACCCTAACAATTTTGAGCGGACTTCGTAGACAACAATTTCATTAGTTAATTAAAATCAAATGAATTAATTATGCGAAACATTATGCTAGAGGCGGATTTAGTGGTGAAATATTTTGGACTAAGTCTTATAGAATGCTTATACAAATATGAAACTTGTCAAATAGAATTTAACTATACCGGAACGAAATAAAAATTTACCAAATGTAGCTTTTCTTACTTCTTCTTCTCTTCTTCTTCGTTACTGATGTAGACACCGCTTACGAGATTAACGAGTTAACAGCGACGCACCATTCATTCCCTTCTTCTTTTTTACTTTTTGACACCAGTTAAAAATAGCAAGTGCAGTCAGGTCCTTCTTTACCTGAGTGTAGGTTTTCTCTTTCCTCTGCTTCCACCGGAGTGTACTGCATCGAAAACTTTCTTATCCATCCGGACCACATAACCTAGCCAGCACATCCGCTGTTTCTTGAGTCGGTGAACTATGTCAGTGTGCAGCTCATCGTTCCATCGTCTGCGGTATTCGCTGTTACCATTGCGCAAAGGACCACAAATCATATCCTAAACCTTTTTCCCGAAAACTCCAAAAACCGACTCGTCAGAGGTTATCATCGTACATGCCTTCACACAATATAGAGTTTGGTCTTCGTTCGTCGAAAGCGGGCTTTTGGTGTTGCTTAACGTCAGTTTATATAGCCGCTTAAGTTTTGCGAGGATACCGAAGACTTAGAGGCAGCTCCTTTTCGTCCTGTTGAAGGCTGCTTTAAAATCGACGCAGAGATGGTGGGTGGCGATCCTCTTTTCACAGGTGTTTTCTAAGATTTGGCGCATGGTGAATATCTGGTGTATGGTTGACTTACCATGTCTAAAGCCACACTGATAAGGTCCAATAAAATTGTTGATGGTAATAGTCGTTCACAGAACACGTTCGATAGAACCTTATATATATATACGATATTAATCGAATTTTTAAAGATTGGGCAGAGCACACTTAGTTTCCAATCTAGTACCACAGACAACCATATTTAAGAATATTTCATTGTGGAGGCCGATTTTTTTACATGTGTGCTGAAGATACCGTCTTTGCCTATCCTGGCGTAAAATTCGCCGAGCACGATTTTCAAATAGTGGTGGAAGGTATCCTTGTCACATCGTTCTTTTCTTCCGTCGTGACGTGGGCGCAAATCAACGGTCGTCGTTAGACGAGTAAATTTAAATTTTTTTTTTTACACATTTATATAACGAGTCGCTTGATTCAAGACCATCGCCCGCTCGCAACCGCACCTCTGGTGAACAGATGCTTTAGACTTCAGCGAACCCTTAAACTGAATAAGTCGGAGTGACTCCACTGCCTTTTAGCAGTGACTCAAGGCTCCATACGAGTTGTTTACCGCATCTTGCACAAAGATTACTCACGTTTCCAGGGTGCGTGAAGTGGACGCAAGAGTAGGAATTGAGTATGGGCCCGCGACTCTAACTGCACACCCAAAAGCTTGTATACAACGTAATTGCTTTAAGCACTTATAAATTTATAATAGACCATATGTAGGTTCCATCCACTCCGAGTGTATTTTTGACATGAAAACATAAGAATCCATCGGCAGTTCGAAGGCGGCTTAGAATAAAATCTAGGTTATTGGTATAAGACCCGATTAGTATTAATGAACATATACTCACTGTCTAGTATTAATAACTAAATTAATCAATAACTCAGTAAAGATACTTCTTCATTGTCAGATGTTTTGTAATCCATAAAAAACCTACAAAATAATAATAAACGAAAATTTGAACTCGTTATAATTTGGTCAATACCTGCTAAGAGTTTCCAGCCTGGTAAAACTATACTATACACCTACCGAACACCTGCCATTTCAGGGCCTATCTGGTTAGATACTATAAATTCCACAATAACGAAATGACAAACGTCAGCATGTATGGCAGATAATATCTAATTCTTGTGAGATATTTAAAGGAAACTTAGTATGCACGAGAATTTATTTAATGCATTCATCGTTTGTCGGAACCGGCTAGGTCGGTGGACTCCCATACAACCGATGAGGTTTTGGGTCAAAAATCCTTTAAAAAAATACCTAAAAGTGTGTGATAAAAATCAAATAAATATTGGTAGTGAAAATCATCGAAACTGTATTTTGCCATTTTAAACGAATGGAAGGCATGCCTGAAGACAGCACCTTTTTCTTACTTTGTTTTACGATATTTCCTCTCTTCTTAGAAGTAATCTTTCATAGCTTAAGCGCACACAAAAATATATACATACATACAATTTTCAAAATAACACTTCTTTACCAAACACGCTGGACGATTTTTATTACCATTAATTAATGGTTTAATTATGACTGACTCAAAGATTTGCGGTTGCCCATCAGAAAAAAGGTGCAGATGCTGTTGGTTTTAGAAAAAATGAGCTCTGAATATGACAGTTGACCATCATCATAAATACGAAGACGGATTGTAGCGAAATATTAGCAAAAAGAATGAAAAATACATGAATGCAACCACATCTGTACTAATATATGTACACGTATATATAATATATTACACAAATATTACCCCTATAGGAAATACAATACATCTTCTAATTATTCCTAAATTTAGCTAAGTTTAAGACAAGTTTTCGGACCAAAAGTGTAGATATAGTCATTTAAAGCCTCTTTAGGGGAATTTACACATTTACATATACGAGGGGATTAACAAAAGTTCGGTAAGTTGACCAGAAAAAAAACAAACAAAAAATCCTTTTGTATTTATTCGTAATCTTTGTCCTTTTTAATCTTCTTTACAGAATCGCCATTTCAATGCATTTCTTAAGTCTATAGATCCACTTCTGATAACAGTCTTCAAAATCTTTCTTTTTAAGCTTATCGAGTTCAGCATTAACCGCATTAATTATCTTCTTGTTGCTATTAAAGACCTTTCCTTTTCATTTTTATTTTAATTTTTAGAAATAGCCAGAAATCACAAGTTGTTATATCCGGGGAATACAGTGCTGGACGTAGGTATTTCTTCGATCCCAGAGATATGTAGCAATAAAATTACTCGTTATTTCGGCAGTATGGGATGGCGCGGTGTCATGATGTAAAAAGTATCGCCGCAAATCATCTTTGTTCCTGTTTTCCAACAAATTTTGAAAACTTTTGGTAAGCACTTTTCGGTGTACCATTTTGCAGTTACTGTGTAACCTTTTTCCAGTGGAATATCAACTACGATTTTAGATCGGGTGAAATAAACCGACATTATTACTTCTTCTTCATCGTTCCACATGGAATTTGGCATTCACTCAATATTTGTATTGGCTGTAAACTATGCCGAAATCCGAAGAGATTCACATGATGAGTTTCTGTTTGCGTCGGTGGTGGAATTTCGTCTGGCCCATCCTCAGCCATCTTACGTTTTCTCGTCTCCATTTTAGCCGATCATTCTAAAATTTGAAAGGAAGACTAATAAAGTAATTGCAAAGGATTTGGTATTTTTAGATTTAACAAAAACAAATTGAAAGTCACCACTTTACCGAACTTTTGTTAATTCCCTCGTATGTCCCCTCCCACTTACTCCTCCCAGAGCGTGTTGAACCTCAATTTTGCAATTATTTTTATGTTTAGGTATATCATTTATCCGGCGGCCGCGGTAGCCAAGTGGTTGGCATTGCGTCTATTTCTGACATGAAATAAAGACTCCTCATGAAAAACCGTCAGCCATTTGACTATAAGAAAGATATAAATTCATCAGCCGTTTGGAGGCGACTTAGAACAAAATTGAGAAGGAACTCAGCCGAGAAGGACGAAATTAAAAGGAATCGACCACATAGGGATGTTTCATAACGACAATCAAAGCAAGAAATAACTGCCCGTCTTCGTACCTTTATAAACTTATCAAATCTTCATGTAAAATGCTAAATTCGATTTTAATGATTTTCAAGGTCAATATTTATTTGAATTTAGGTGTAGAAAATACACAATTTAACACTCTTAATGTTTTTATTGTAAGTCCAGTTAACGTACATAGATTTAAGTGATCCAATCTCGGTTCCGGCAAATGATCGTAATGTACCAATGCATCTGTGTACAAAGTTTGATTGAAATATCTCAAAAACTGAGGGACTAATTTCATCTTTATGAAAGGTATAAAAATGGCAAATTTACAAGATTTGAACTTGAACTCGCTACGAAGTCGTTTGAAATTTGGTATACACTTTTTCTTCCGGGAAGTGCACCTGGGACCGATATATTGGAAAAAAAATTATTTATCGCTACAGAGATAACCTTCGGTCTAAATTAAAATGTGTGGAAAACTTTTCTTTCTGGAACTGAACCAGGGACCGATCTGTTCGGAAAAATCATATTCATAGTTAGATTTGCTTGAAATCTAGAGCATTGATAACCTTTTTCATATATTTCATAAGTTACAATAAGAGAAACAACGTAAAAACCTAATAATAATCTTATTCGAACCTTCTTAGAATTCCTTGCGGACGAATTCGCGGGCAACCTCTGATCTATTTATATTGGTGTTAGAAAAAATATTTTTTTTTCACTTGGGTGTTCCAAGCGGGTTTGTGATGATTAATTAAGTTATTAAGATTGTGTCATAAAGGGTTTGAACCAACATAAATGCATTACGAGGGGATTAACAAAAGTTCGATCAGTTGGTGACTTTCAATTTGTTCTTGTTAAATCTAAAAATACCAAATCCTTTGCAATTACTTTATTAGTCTTACTTTCAAATTTTAAAACAATCGGTTAAAATGGAGACGAGAAAACCCAAGATAGCTGAGGATAGGTCAGACGAAATTCCACCACCAACGCAAACAGTAATTCGCCAAATGATTCTCCTCGGGTTTCGGCGTAATTTACAGCCAATACAAATATTCAGTAAATGCCAAATTGCATATGGAACGATGACGAAGACGGTGCTTAAAGACTATTTCTAAGTGGTTCCGAAAATTCCAGACTGGACGTTTTTCCGTACAGGACGAGGCCCGAGAAGGTCGACCAAAATCTTCCACTGATTACGTCACTGTAGCTCTAGTGAAGTCCAAAATTGACGAAGACCCCCGACTGACACAAGAAATGATTGCTCATGAATTGGGTTTGAATGCTATGGCTGTATCGTGAATATTAAGTAATCATCTGGGAAACACGAAGAAATCTGATCGATGGGTACTACGTATTTTAAATGAGGCCCAAAAAGAGGCTCGATGCATTTTGCTCACTTTTTCCTAAACAAATTCGAAAATGGTCAGTCTAGCAACTTTAGTAAAGTCGATACTGGAGACGAATCTTCGGTTCTTGACCCAGAAACCAAACAGCAGTCCAGTGTATGGTGCCCAACAGGAGCAAACCCACCCCTAAAATCTAAGCAACAAAAATCAGCAGCAAAAGTAATGTTGTCAGTTTACTTCACCCGATCTGAAATCGTAGCTGATATTCTACTCGGAAAGGGTCAAACGGTAACTGCAGATACACCGAAGCATGCTTACCAAAAGTTATCGAAAATTTTTTGGGAAACAGGAAGAAAGAGGATTTGCGGCCCTACTTTTTACGTCATGACAAATCGCCATGCCACACTGCTGAAATAACGAGTAATTTTATTGCAATCTCTGGGATAGAAGAAATACGTCCAGCACCATATTCCCCGGATATAGCACCTTGTGATTTCTGGTTATTTCCAAAAATTTAAAAGGAAAGGTCTTTAATAGCAACGAGGAGATAATTACCGCGGTTAATGCTGAACTTGATAAGCTTAAAGAGCAAGATTTTGAAGACTTTTTTCAGAAGTGGAAATCAATGGCGATTATGTAGAGAAGATTACCAACAAATACAAAAAAAAATTTTTTTTTCTGGTCAACTTACCGAACTTTTATCAATTCCCTCGTATATGTATATGGATTATATTTTTTCAAATTTAATATTATTAAGGGAAAATGAATTGAACAAAGCAGACCGGAAAATTGTTCCGCATTTTTTAATATGAAACCATAAAATGTTAATAAAATTGCAAAGAGTTAAATGACACAGAAACTTATATTTCAACCAAATAAATAAAACAAAAACAACAACAGCGTTGGTCGCCACTGTGCAATTATAATTTTAGTTTTAATTTTGATTATTCTTTGCTACAGCTATTTCTTATTTATGTTTTATTTTCGTAGTACTTGTTTGCCCTCTCCCAAAAGGCACAATCTGGTTTAATAACTTCGTGGAACAGTTCGAAATGAAACAAAATAGCTGGACACTTTGCTCCTATAAATGTGCCTGCAGCCACTCGGTCACTTATTCATTCTCGTGTAAACGTCCAAGGCAAAAGCATCATCACCCATTTAACAACACGTGAGCAACACATACCGAAAATGTCGAAAAGTGTAAGTGATGAGTGGAAGCCAAGTGCTCTTCATATGTACATATGTACATATATATTATATGTACTCACATACACATATCCGAATTTGAGTTCACAAGGATAAAAATCGTTAACAAAACAATTTTACATTGTGATCGAATTATTTACAGACCACCATCACCACCACTTCCAACGCCATCGCCATCGCACTCGTTTTAACCATCGTGCTATGTTGCAGCTATTCTGCGGAAGCCCGTCCCGACCAATATGATGCAGCGGCTGAGACACGCAATTTCAAGAGTGAATTGAAAGAGGATGGCAGCTACCAATATCAGTATGAAACTTCGAATGGCATTGCCGCTGGAGAATCCGGTGTTGGCGGCTATTATGCTAGCGGATCATCTGCCTATTACGCACCAGATGGCCAACTCATTCAACTAAGTTATACAGCCGACGAGAATGGCTTCCATCCGACTGGCGAGCATTTGCCAACACCACCACCAGTACCGGAGGCTATTCTCAAAGCACTCGAGTACATACGCACACATCCGCCTCAGGAAGAACGCAAGGGACAAGCTTAACTTGCATAAGTGTTTGTAGATTAGTGGGAACATAAGCGTATGTGTACATATATGAAGGTATGTATGTATGTATGTCTACAAATACAGGTATAAAAATATGTACATAAGTTGATTATGAAAATAGGTGTAACCACACGAGCCACTGGAGTTCCCGTATTTGTTTCATTTTAAGGATCAGTTGTTTTCTGCGTACAAAATAAAATGTTGATTTGTAGTTTCTTTGTTTTATTTACCGTAAACAGTACCCGAATGGTCAACAGGGTATTATATCATTCGGAGGAACAATGGTTCGTACTAGGTTAGATGAGGTTATACTGTGCCTTTGATAGACCCGTTGGTTCTTTTTAGTGCCAGATAGAGTCCGTTTTCTTGCGGATGTAAAGTAGTCGTTAAATTTCAAAAGAGCTTTAATGTCCAATTTGCAAGCCTCCTCTAGTTCTTAGAACTGCAAAGCTCCGAGATACCTTAGACGAGTTCTGGCTAAGACTGTAATGAAACAGGGCAGGTGTCCTAACGTCTCACTCATGCCTTCCTCGCTGCACTTCCTACATGTGTCACTGCTATTAATGCCCATTCTGCTTGCATGGAATGCCACTAGGTTGTGGACCGAAACTAAGCCAACAACTGTCCTCATGAACGTGGCAGCCAGTAACTGCAGTTTCCTTAGCTGCTCTTGCACATGATCTCGGTGGTTATGCACGCTACTAATGCGTTCTATCTATCTCACGAATGCCACTTTTGGCAAATTCATCAGCTATTCCCTTACCTATTTTGCCCTTGTAACTTGGAACTCAGTCGGCCGCCCTACCTACGGCTTTCCTACTTCGAAGGACATACGCAAAACGGTGTGAGATTATAGCCTTAAATGTCACCCGAATGTCAACATATATATTAATATTTTGTATATTTATGGGTTTCTGCGTCGCTAGCATCTCATCCGTCATTAGTTCCATCTTCTCCTGGCTTGTTAAAGAAGCGAAGTCAATTTATCTGATAGTGAACGAGGGCAAGACCAAATGTTTCCTGTCATCAAATAAAAAGTCGTCACACTTACGGCTTGCCTCTCACGTCACTGTTGACAGTAACAACTTCGAGGTCGTAGATAATTTCTTTTATCTAGGGACCAGCATTAACAATAATGACAAATTCAACGCAGAATTACTCTTGCCAGCAGATGCTACTTTGGACTGAGTAGGCAATTGAAAAGTAATGACCTCTCTCGGCGAACGAAAACCAAACTCTACAAGTCGCTCATCATTCCTGTCCTACTATATGGCGCAGAAGTGTGGACAATGTCGAGATACGCTGATCCGGCCTAGGAGACTTCGAGAGAAAAGTTTTGCGAACAATTTATGGTCCTTTGCGCGCTGGCAACGGCGCTATACGAGCTATACGAGTTATACGGTGGCGTTGATTTAGTTTCGCGTCAGTCATCTCGCCCGAATGGTCGAAAGCATTCCAACTTTGAAATACTCAGTTGAATACCACCTCGTGGAAGCAGAGGAAGTACGTCAATTCCTCTTACGACCTGTAGGAATCTTGGTCCGTGTCTACTCTGCAACAGGGTTGTGGTCCTCTCCACAAAATTATTGGAATTGCCGATCGGTATAAGTACCGTGGCTTGCCATTTCATAATGAACAAGCTTAGTCCGTCCCACTTTCAGTCAATGGGGAATGCTCTGGAGACATGATTAATGACTTTTTCATGCCTGAATTGGAGGACGTTCATGTGGACGAACTCTGGTTCCAACAAAATAGCGCTGCATGCCAACGAAGCAATTTATTGAAGGAAAGTTGTAGTGACCACATTATCTCGCATCGTGGCTTCCAAGATCGTGCAATAAGATAAGCCCGAGATGATTGACGCCTTGAAATAGAATATTCGGCGCGATATTGCTGACATACGGTCCCAATCGCTGCAAAGAGTGATCGAAAATTGGGAGTCCCTACTGGAATTTACTCGAGTCAGCAGCGAAGGTCACCGAAATCATTTTTAAAAAGACTTTTCAGACCCGTATTATTATTATTACAAAGCTAAACTCTTGGCCATAACCCTAAATTATATCTTTCTAAAATATACCTATTGGTGATCATTATGATTTTATAAAATGATAACGACCCAAAGCTGAAAAAAATGCTTCTGTGATAATAAAATTTCAGAATTTGATTGACTATCGCAATCATTTGACTAAAACCCTATAGAAATTCTCTAATATCATTAGGTAGCGGATCAAAGTATAGAGGTTTTCGTCGGCGAGCGCATATTTCGCTGCCTTAAAACTTGAATTGAAGAAGGTTTTTCGCTGCATATGTTTTGCACAAAGTATAATTTTTTCATAATTATTTCTGCAAATATATTAAGGTTATAATTTTGGTTTTACCATAAATAACTATGCAATCGGGTTTGCGTACTACCGTAAAAGATCTGGTATGTCAAAGTATACCAGCCTGAGCTAATATTTCCATTGCCTTCAGTACCCATATGTCGAGTTACTCAGCAAAGAAGAACCAATAGGTTCGTGATGCGTAAGATCAAAGCTTAAAAGCTCTTTGACTCTTCACATTTATATGTAACAATTTTCTTTTCAAACCACGAAAAACACCGACGTTTTCGTTATGGTTGATATCTCGGCATAAAGTATACAAGAGTAGTATCCTTAGAAAGGTTAGACGTTGAGAAGCACTCTGACAGCACTCATCAGCAAGTCGGTATAAGTGTACTGTGGGATGGCAATTTAAGGTCTCTACCTTCAGCAGCCAACGAAACTATTGGTTTTCGAGAAGATCGAAAGAAGAGCCTATCTCGCAACGCTGAAGTCGACCGCAACGACACACACGATCACTTGAAAGATTTTAAAGCAGCTTTCGTTAGCACGAAGATGAGTCATCTCTATTATCCTGCTATATCTGAATTTTGAGTCCACGCGTAACTTAAAAGGCGGTAAAAATTGACGCTGAACAACAGCAAAAAGTATGTAAGGATCAAGAAGGGACCGTTCATGCTGGAGTAAATAATACCATCTGGATAGCTAAACAGAAAAGGTATAATCTTCTGTAAGAGTGTACGACTGCTGACATATATTAGGTAAAGTAAGAAGTTCGTTCGGTTTTTTTTTATGCTAATGGTTCCAAAAGGTTTTCCGGCTTATCTTTAGTTCCACAGCAATTAAATAAGTGCTCACGTGACGGTCTGTTTCCACTACTTCCATGATTTTGTCGCAATTTTCTACGACAGGCCTTCCGCCGTGTGGTGCATCCTTGACATCGAAATTACCGGAACGGAACCTAGCAAACCACTTTTGTGCTACACGTTCGTTTACAGTATCAGACCTATAAACTAAATTAATTTTTTCAGCCTCTTTGGCTGCTTTTTCGCCTTGATCGAAGAAAAATTTTAAAATATAGCGAATTTTCTCTTTGCTGGTGTCCATCTTTGACGAGCGCTCACAACGTACTGAGTCATTCAATCGAAAAACTGTCAAAGACAAACTTTTAGCGCGAATAAACACGTTTTCAGCGCCGTATATTATGACATGATGCGATACGTAACACTAGTACTATGGACAATAACGCCATCTCTTAGATAAAAACCGAACGAAATTTTTACTTTACCCAACATTTCTATCTTGAAACCAATATTACCACCAACAACAATGTCATCCTTGAAATACAAGCAGAATTCACTCTTTCGAATAGGGGCTGCTTTCCAAATAAAAGCTACACCTCCTAATAATTCCCGTCCTACTATAATGATGCAGAACAATGTCTTCGAGATAATGATTTATGGTCCTGTGGCAACGGCGAATACCACAGACGATGGAACGATGAGCTTTATGAGTTATGCTGCCACATGGACATAGTTCAGTGGATCAAGAAACAGCGGCTGTGTCGGCTAGGCCATGTCATCCGAATCGATGGAAGCACTCCAGCTTTAAAAGTATTCAATGCAGTACCTGCTGGTGGAAGTAGAGGAAGAGAAAGATCTCCGCTCAATTTGAAGGATCAAGTGGATAATTCCCAACTGGCGCCAGAAAAGAAGAAATGAATGGCGCGCTAATATTAATTCGGCTCTATAATCGCGTAAACGGTGAATACGCCAGTGAAGAAGAAGAAAACTAATTTACCAAATCATATACTACATACATAAGTACTCATCTGTCACAAAACAATTTTTTTTGTAATTGTTTATGAAGGTATGTTGTGTTAATTATTGTCAATAAAAAGATAGCAATTATGCAAAGCAGTGCTATTTTTATAATTACTCTAAATAGTTTATTTTATACCTTAGTACATACAGGGTTTTTCAATGAGAGTGATATGATTTCTTAAAAAAAACAACACTAATTGTTAAGGAAATTCAAATGTTTCTTATTCAATGTGAAGTAGAATCGATACAATTAACTTCTTTTGCAGAAACAAATTCGATTAACCAAATTTTCGAGCACTTTTCCACTAAATCAAGTCGTATTTCATGAATAGCTCGTTCAATATTGACTTTAAGAGAGTCTGGTTTATTGCTGAAGACCAATGTCTTCAAATAACCCCTCAAGAAGTAGTCGAATGGTGTTAAATAACAACTTCTTGGAGACGATTTAATGTCACAATTTCTTGAAATAATCAAATCTCTAAACCTTTCTCGCAATAATTCGATTGCTGCAAGTGCTGTGTGAAACGTAGCCCCGTCTTGTTGGAACCGGAAGTTGTTAAGATCAACTTCTTCGAATTATGGCCGTTGAAAAGTTGGTTATCATCGATCTATACCGCTCTCCATTTCAAAAGAAGTACGGATCAATGATTCCACTAGATCAAAAACCACACCAAACTGTCAATTTAGGTAGTTCATGAATAATTTGTGGATTTTCTCCGCACCAGAATGGACAATTGTGTTTCTTTATCGCAGCACTCAGATGAAAATGAGTCTCAGCGGAGATGATTGTCTTAAAAAAAATCGTTATCGTTTTCAAGTTGTTATTGCTTGTAAAAGTTGTTCTTGCAGGTGTATATCTTTCCATGATGAAGTTGTAGACATTAGTGAATACAATGAAAAACTGTCAGACCATGATTTATTAAAAATGGCCAAAACGACACTTAGAAATCATATCATAGCTATTGGAAAATCCTATACATACATATATATGTATGTATATGTATATGCATATCTTCTCAAAAGCTCACAAAAATTAGTAACAGTTCACAAAGCTAGACTAGCGGTCTTCTGTTATTTTAATTAGTTTTCATGGCACCATGTTTGCTAATTTAATTTTTTAAATAATTTTCAAGTTCATTATTTACAATATATGCATACACGTACATACATATGTACGTAGGTATGTACGAGTATGTGTTTAAGTATGTAAGTATATGTAGTATTTATGATTATGTTCAAATTCAATGAATGACCGCCTCTCGCTTTCATACGTTACCTCCACATGTATGTATGTATGTAGGTGCACTGATCTTAGGCTGGGCGTGTGCACCTTTGCTTTGTGCAGAAACGTTCGCTAGGTCGGTTAATTGTTAAAGCCAAATTCAAAAAGCTGACATATGTTGGAACCGAACCTCTAAACATAATTTCGTTGTTTGTGATTGACGCCTTGACTTAAGATTTGCATAACAAAAGCCAAATACAACAACAGTTTGATTTAAGCTGTCAGTTGACAAATGGTTTTTCGTATAAAACTGATGCGATTTTGCTAATCAGCATCAAATCGACTTAGTATCTGCAAAAGCAAACTTCCACATTTGTGAGAAAAAACCACTTAAAAATGTACAAGTTCGTAAGTATTGGTGATTTATTGTTTGTCTCTTCAACAAGTAATACTAAATAAATAACTTTTGTGATATGCTTGAAATTTTCAGATCCTTATTGCCACCACCGTCGCCGCACTGGTCTGCGTAGCACATACCGGCATTAGTCCCACCGCTCATGCGGAGATTCTCAAGCACGACAGTCAGTTGAATGTGGATGGTAGTTATAAACTGGATTACTCGACCTCGAATGGTATTGCCGTGCAGGAGGATGGTTTTGGCGGTCATCATGCTACCGGTGGTTTCTCATATTACTCGCCAGAGGGTGAACTCATCCAACTTTCATATTTGGCCGATGAAAATGGTTTCAAGCCACAGGGAAATCACTTGCCCACACCTCCACCAATTCCTCCACAAATCCTCAAATCTTTAGAATACATTCGTCTGCATCCATATGATGAGGAATCTGCCCATCGTCAACATCATCAACAGCAACAACAACAATATCGTCCACAGCCACAAGCTCATCCTCATCATCAACAATTTCAACATGTTGCAGCGTCCAGCCACCAAGTGAAAAGCTTGCATCGTCCCACTCAACGCAGACACTTTTAAGTTATTTAAAAATTGACCGTTAGTCTGTATAAAAGACAAGTTCCTAAGGCAAAACTCAAATGCAATCAGATATTGCTCTACGTACATACATATCTCAAATTAAATAGTTAATTCATATAAACATTTGTAACGTTCGAAATACACGTACATTCAACTTTATTAAATAATTTTTATAAAAAATAGCGTCTTGTTTACACTGTAGCCCTTCGCCTTCAAATTTAATTTCATTTTAACCCGCCTACAGTTCGGTAGATTGTCTTTCCGTATAAATACCCTGCAATCCACCTGCGATACGTCGTCCCCTCCGAGCTCATTCCACCTCGCTTCTTTATCCAGTCTGAGAAAGCAGAACTCACGACGCGTTTGTTGAGACTGATAATGTCGATATCATCGGCGTACGCCAGCAGCTGTACATTCCTATAGAAGATTGTACCTTTTCTATCCAGCTGTGCAGCTCGTATTATTTTCTCCAACAATAAGTTAAAAAAAACACACGATAAAGAGTCACCTTGTCTGAAACCTCGTCTGGTTAAGAACGGCTCGAAGAGGTCCTTCCCGATCCTGACGGAGCTCTTAGTGCTGCTTAAGGTCAGTTTACACAACCGTATCCAGTCATTACAATTTATTTATTTCTTCATCATCAGTGGCTAAAAGGACTAATGTTCCTCACAGAACTTTGCGCTCGCTTTATCCGTTCTATTTAGATGCAATTAAAGCCAATTATCACAATCAACTTCGCAGAGATGGGCAACGACAACGTTAGCAGACAAACAATAAGAGGAACCCTTTAAGGAGGAGTTTTATCGCCACTGCTGTGGTGTATAACAGCGAATAAGTGGCATACACTGACCTGACAGTGACATCAAACACCTAAGCTATAACTACACTTTGAGCCTGCAATCCTATTCTACGGTGTCACCGTTTTGTGGACGGCACTCTATAAAATTACCTTCAGGAGCAAATTAGAGAGAGTTCAAAGATCGACTACTATCCTGATAGCGGGAGCACTGCCATCAACTCTCTAAAAAGCACTCCTGACTCTTAGCAACTACCTTTCTCTGGACCTATACGGGAAACTGTAAGCGGGCTGCAACGCGATCAGAATGAATGCAACTAAACCGTGGAAGAATTGCAGTATAGGACACACTAAAATACACGTATTATATCTTGCAAAAATGATTAAGGAGCTGGACTACACCACCTCTAATCTTTTTCCCATGAGAATCCCAAACAGACATAAGTGGGAATTCACCAACGTCCTCGATCAGGGAGCTATACCATCTTCGCAGATGGCTCAAAGCTCGATGGAAAATGGGTTGCTGAATTTATTCTCCATGCTCTCATTAAACATGAGCATGAGACCACTGCATCGCGTTCCAGGCAGAACTCTTTGCAATCATTGAGGCTGACAAGTGGTTGCTCAAATCTCAAAAAATATGAATCAAGTCTCAATCATATAGTCCTCGCCTTACGATGATTTTCGTACAATGTTTATTTGTAATTATTTTACTTTTTTGATGAGCTTTGACCCAAAACCTTATATCGGTACAAGCCGGTTGTACGGGTGCTTTATGATATACAGTGGCTCACAGCCAAAGTGATGCAGCCATCCAGAAATAGTATAATAAGCTTTATCTAAAATTTAAAGAAATTTTCCAAAAAAACATGAATGCTAGTTAATAGCGCCAGATACACATATTTTATTAAAGCTTTGAAAATTTTATATTTTATATATATTTTATGTAATTAACAACAAAAACAAACTTCACTATTAAACTAGTATTTGCATTGCTTGAGTGTAGATCAAAATGGGTCGCCGAATAAATATTGAAGTGCGCGAATTAATCCTAAAACGTTATAAAGATGACAAAAGTCAGCGTAAAATCGCGGAGATGGTGAAAATGAGCCAAGGATCTGTTCAGCATATCATTGGACGCTATGTTCTTGAAAATCTTGCGGTAAATAAATATAAAACTAATAAAATATTTAACGAACGTAATTGTGAATTGTACAGAAAATACGCGAAACGATCAGACAGAAAGAGCTATGTGTGGAGAAAACCAAATACAGCGTTACAACCGCAAAATTTACATAGCACTATAAAACATGGTGGAGAGCATGTAGTAATGGTATGGGGATGCATGTCGCCTTCTAGAGTTGGCAATTTGGATTTCATCAAAAGTACTATGGATACAACTGTGTATTTGGACATTTTAAAAAGAAATTTTCTACAAAGTGCCTCAAAATTAAATATTCGTGACAAGTTTCGGTACTATCAAGATAAAATTAGCTTATTTGGAACAGTCCGCACATAGTACAAACCCTAGCGCAATCTCTAGATTTGAATGTGATTGAGAATCTGTGGTCAGTTTTGGTGCGAGAGATTCAAAAATATGTGATTCGAAATCAGGCCGACTTAAAAAAAGCCCAACAAACAGAATGGAATATTAGCCTATTTCCACCGGACGTTAAATGCATTTTAGCTTAATTGCATTTAAACATCGCTTTTAAATGCTAAATTTCCATGCGTTTGTTGTTGTATAAAAGTGTGTTAACTCACTTTTCAAAGTGAGTTAACTCACTTTCGGTAATTTAACAGAAAATGTTATGTTAACAGTCGATGCTGTCACTACTAATGTAAACATTTCGGACGTTTCGGTATATTTCTTGCCAGAGTCGTGTATTTTCGGATTTAATGAGGGGCCAGGCTTTTATTTTGCGTGCTGAAATTTTTTCTGCAAAGGTTACTCTTTTGCATTAATATTGACCTAAAAACATATATTAAGTAATCGGCGAAGATAATGCTTTTCCTCTTTAAAAAATAAAATAAAATAAAAATAAAAAATAAACAAAAAGCAATTGCGGAATAGAAAACGATCCCCTCAACATAAAAATATACGCGATTCGGGCAACTATCAGCTGATTGCGCAAAACAAATAATTATGTATATATAATGTGCGCTTTGTAACCGGTTGAGCGATTTTTCGGCCGAGCTACTCTTCTAATTGTAGCTTGTAAAAACAAAATAAATAATTACTGCAAAAAATAAACTAAACTGGAAATGGAAACAAAACGACGCAAGTGGAACCTTACGAAGGAGCAAAGCTTCCTGGATTGCTGGGAAGGAAGAGCTCACGAATTGAGAGGTTGCCGAAAACACTCTCATGTATACAAAGAATGGCGGTGAAGTTAACGTAATCGGGGATCGAAGTCACTGACATTGTTGGCAAAGCTGTAAGCATGCAAAAGAGCATTTTCCTTTCAGCAGCGTCTGTCCGTGCAGCAATAATCTGCACTTGCAAATCATAATATTGTATAAATAGCAATATACGTGTAAACTGGATGCGGTCTCTTGAATTCATGATTTTAATACTTGTGACAAATTTTGCAAACTGCAAATGTAAACAAAAATTAGCTGTTTGAGTTAACTCACTTTCGGTGGAAACGTTTGACATTTCATTCACTTAACAGAGGCCTTAAATGCATTTAAGTGCTTGGTGGAAATAGGCTATAATATTCCTCATGACTACACGAAGAAGTTAGTGGAATCCATGCCCAAACGTATGAAAGCAGTCATAGACAGCAAGGGGTATTCTACTAAATATTAATTAACATACAATTTTAGTTTTGTTCTAAAAAAATTTTGATTTATTAATTTTTTTTTGTTACTACATCATAATCAGCATAAATCTTTATTATCTTTATGGCTCTTACTCTTCTCCCTCTGGTACTTCATGTACGTATGGTACATGAAAAGTATAATAAATTTAATTAATTATTATTAACATTTTCCAGCTATTTTTATTAACGGTAATTGAACCACACCGTTGTTAATCTGTAAGATGTTTTCTTGTATACTTTTAGGCGTATCTAAAACGCTGTTTAAAGCAAGTAGGTTTTTTTTTTATATTTAAAACTTTTGTAGTGAATGATATTATTTTAATCGCATACGCATATGTACGTATATAGCAAGCATTTTTGTTGGTTGTTTGTCGCATTGTGACGGTAAGCAAGATCGTTATCTTAATGTCTACTACATGCATATATACATATATTGTCTTGAGCGCTAAATATTTCTTTCAAGGGTTTACTGACATCTTATCAACCAAGCAACTGGCACACAACCATTGTCTTTAAATACCATAATAAATATGCAAATGCTGAATCAGAGCATTCAATTCATAAGTATTATATATATACGAGGGGATTAACAAAAGTTCGGTAAATTGACTAGAAAAAACAAAAAAAAAAATCTTTTTGTATTTATTTGTAATCTTTGTCCATTTTTATATTCTCTATATAATCGCCATTGATTTCAATGCATCTACTTACGTCTATAGATCCACTTCTGAAAGCAGTCTTCAAAATCTTGCTTTTTAAGCTTATCAAGTTCAGCATTAACCGCAGTAATTATCTCCTCGTTGTTATTAAAGACCTTTCCTTTTAAATGTTTTTTAATTTTTGGAAATAACCAAAAATCACAAGGTGTTATATCCGGCGAACATGGTGCCGGACGTATATCTTCGATTCCAGAGATCGCAATAAAATTACTCGCTGTTTCAGCAGTGATCTAGAAAGTAGCGCTGCTGATTTGTGTCGCTTAGATTTTACTGTTGGGTTTGCTTCTGATAAGCTCCTTACCATAGCCTGCTATTTGGTTTTTGGTTCGTATGTATAGAAACAAGATTTGTCACCAGTCACCAGTAACGACTTTACTAAAGTTTCTAGACTGACCAATTTCGAATGTGTTTAGGAAAAGTTGAGCAAAATGCACTCGAGCCTCTTTTTGGGTCTCATTTAAAATTCGTCGTACCCATCGAGTAAATTTCTTCGTGTATTCCAGACATGGCATTCAAGCCCAATTCATTAGCAATAATTTCTTGTGTCAATCGTGGGTCATCGTTAATTTCAGATTTCAGCAGAGCTACAGTGACATCATAAGTGGAAGATTTTGGTCGACCTTCTCGGCGCTCGTCCTCTATGGAGAACTATTCGGTCTGGAATCTTCCGAACCACTTAGAATTAGGCTTTAAAGATGGTGCAATCGTTTCACATGGAATTTGGCATTCACTCAATATTTGTATTGGCTGTAAATTACACCGAAATCCGAAGAGAGTCACATGATGTATATCTGTTTGCGTTGGTGGTGGAATTTCGTCTGACCTATCCTCAGCTATCTTTCGTTTTCTCGTCTTCATTTTAGCTGATCGTTCTAAAATTTGAAAGGAAGACTAATAAAGTAATTGCAAAGGATTTGGTATTTTTAGATTTAACAAAAACAAATTGAAAGTCATCAGCTGACCAAACTTTTGTTAATCCCCTCGTACGTACATACATACATATGTATCAGTATGCACATCTGAAAACATTGTTTTATGTGCGTAACACTTTTATAGAAACACACATGTTTTTTCTTATGTTTTTGTTTATAAATTAAAACGAATTCATTTGCATTTTAATAATCATAATCATTGCACTTATGCATTTGTAGGCATTACCATATTTCACTTGCTCTTTACACCCCCTCCGCCGCGTTAGGGATCACCATGTTGTGTAGATCGATTAATAAATTTAAATAATCTGACATTTAGTTGTTTATGTGTGCGTTATGGACGATGCATTTATTATATTTTGTTAACGTTTTTATTTATTTCTTCTGCTGATCAGTCATACGCTATCGAGAGATCACAAAACTCGGTCAAACCGAAATTGCAAACTGATAAGCGCATTAAAAGGAAATAAAACCTGAATATATGGTAAACAAATCTGTGTAGAGACTGATAGTAATCGGTTTAGTATTTCATACAAGGCATGGTTTATTTATTTGCAAATGATCAGCTATATTTCACTTTTTTTTTCTAAAGGCGTTAAGTCTCTTCATAGTGTGAGTATAGGTATGTACATACATAATTATGTATCAGCTCGGAAAGCGAGTATTGTGATGGGTGCAGTTCGGAGAAGACTCGATATGCTTAAGCCACACACCGGGGGGTTAACTTGCGAAATATATAAAAATGTTTTGTAGCGCTAGCAAATCAGTAACAAAATTACTTCCGTCCATAGAGGCAGCAATTAGAAGAAGAGTTCAAATTCGACAACGGAAAATAATTTAAATAATAAATAACAAAATGTTTAAAGTCGTAAGTTCATCTTTAAACCACACTGTGAAGAAGAACATTAGTTTCATATCATAAAACTCCATTCATACTTTTTCTTCCACGCAGCTTCTAGCCGCCACCACATTAATCGCTTACACTTACGCTGCTGGCGATCCTGCTGATGCACATGCGTCCATAGTGAGATATCAGAATGATGTGAATCCAGATGGCAGCTACAATTATGCTTATGAAACCTCCAATAGAATACGTGCTGAAGAGGCAGGCGTTGGCGGCTCTTATGCTGCGGGCTCTTATTCATACGTATCCCCCGAAGGGCAACCCATACAATTAACTTACACAGCCGATGAAAACGGTTATCAACCTAAAGGAGACCACCTACCAACACCACCACCAATTCCAGATTATATACTGAAAGCTTTGGCATACATTAAAGCTCATCCATTTCAGAAAATTCAGTTGAAAAAGTAATTGTTGCAACTGGATCTAAAACAGTGCGCATTCAGTATATAAAATTAGCAAATTTTCATTTCTTAGACGAATTACCATTTTAATCACTAAAGCTTCTCACTTACATACGTGTACATATGTATATTTTCTAATCTAATAAATTTATTGCAAAAGTATTAGAAACTGAACGAGTTTTTCTTCAAAAGACGAAGGTTTTATTTACATTTTTATTTTTCTAATTCAAATCTCTGACATCACTTCTTCTTCTTTACTGGCGTAGACACCGGTTACGTGATTATAGCCGAATTACGAATAATAACATTACGCCATTCATTTCTGCTTTTCGCTATCTGGCGCCAAATGGCGATACCAAGTACTACCAGGTCCTTCTCTACCGATTCGTTCCAACGGAGTGGAGGTCTTTCTCTTCCTCTGCTTCCATCGGCGGGTACTGTATCAAATACTTTCAAAACTGGAGTGCTTTCATCCATTCAAACGACATGACCTAGCCAACGTAGCCGCTCTCTTCATTTTCTGAACTATGTCAGTATCATGGTATAACCTTTCTCTCAAAAACTCTGAACGATGACTCATCAGATGTTGTCATCGTCCATATCTCCGCACCATATAGCAGGAGGAGAACGATAAGCGACTTGCAGAGTTTGGTTTTCGTTCGTCGAGAGAAGACATAATTTTTCAATTGCCTACTCAGTCCAAAGTACCACCTGTCGGAAATAGTGATCCTGCGTTGGGTTTTCAGGCTGACATTATTATTGGTGTTAATACGCTTGCATCACAAACACGGCTTTAATAAGAAATTAAGTTAAATTTTCTAATTCCGGTCGGCCATCGGCAGAGAATGTCAATCCCTGATATGATATAAAGGCTCCTCATAAAAAAACCATCAGCCGTTCGGAAGCGGCTTCTTATAAACTGTAGGTCTTTCCATTTGTTGAAAATACATCAAGATGCAAAACCAGAAATTGGGGGAGGAACGCTTACAAAGCTGCGAAGTGGGCGTGTTTCTATTCCTCTGTGTAACTCTTCGTTCAATCGTCGATGAAGCCAATTTATTGGAATAATAGCTCCAAAAGTCAGATCTTTATACCGGGTTTTCATCCAACCAAGGATGTCACTCTCTCCTTAACGAAGTCTTCTTGTAGTAAATCTTATTCAGCATCGAATGGCTCAAAATGTATTTTCTAATTCTGATGAAGCTTCTGTTGTTAATCAGCTTCAGAGAGAACAACATAAATATCTGGTCAACGGCAGATCGAATAGATCTGAATTCGCGCTAATAAGTTGCGATCAGTTTATTGATAAGGATAGGTACTCCCGCAACATTCCTTATTTGCGATATTCAGAAGACAATTGGCGCAGATTCACTGACCCATAATTGTAATCCAAACTACCAAATATTATTAGCTCTCAATCTCCTTCACTCTGTAATAAAAGCTACAGGGTGTATACATTTATATAATTTTCTTCTATTTGTACCACCCTACTTTGTTTATTTTACCAAAATACCAACTGTCATTTAAATCGAACAGTGATGCATTATTGAAACGAATTTAAGGGTAAAATTTATGCTTCGTGAAAGGAAAACCTTTGCAGGTTCTTTAACTCGAATAATAATAATTGATCATATTTCAAAAGTATAAATCAGTTCATTATGATCTATACGAAAAATTTTCAGGGAATGTGTTCATTAACGTAAATTGTGTTTGAGGCGCTAAATTTTCCCTCCTTTAAAACAAAAACTCTTAAAAGAAATTTGGCAACACTTGAACTTTGAACTGTTTTATTTTCATGTGGAGAATCAATGAGAAGCGAGCTGACAGTTTTTTGTTGTGCTATATTGTGTTTGTATAAAATTTTTACAGGAAAAACAAATAAATTAACGTGAACAGGATAAATAAAAAGATATCTTGTGAGTGCGGAAGTGCAAGAATAAATAGCATTGTCGACGACAATAACTGTGTGATTATTTTCCGGTTGAGAGGATTGCTATACGGAACGCTCCAAACGACAAAAGTTATAAGCTCGATAGCGGCTAGAACTTATTGAAAACGGAATCAATTTGCTTGAAGTGCTTGATGTATTTCTCTTTGTACGATTAATTTTCTTATTTATAATAGTGATTCACTCTAAATAGTAGACAAAAAAACAAAAAAGTCATAAATTTGCATACTATTTCGTTGGTCATCAGACAGAATAACTTTTTATCCAAGTAAAATCAGTAAGTGAAAGAAGTAAACAGCGCATTTTGCGCCACAAAAATTTTGCTAGAGTGCCATAGGGCTATAGGTCCAACCACTGGGAAGAAAAACCGAAAACGAACAAACCAGTCAGGTGAGTAAGCAAAATTATTGTATTTTACTTTAACAGCTTTACCGGTTGGAAACAAAACGAAATGATTGTTTAATCAAGAATTAAAAAATGATAGTCATTAATAAATGTACGCATATATATGTACATATGTATGTTAAAAGCATTTTCAATGCTGAATCAGTCAACATTGCAAGAAGGCATGAAATTTGTTTTCGTTTTCACTTACTAATAGGAGCACGTGTATACGGAAATACCCGTTCATCCCTCGAGGTTCTTGTTTGTGGCGGGAATACAAGTATGTATGTACAAAGTACATACAAAATTTTATCCAGTATCCAGAATTCATCATTCTATCCATTATTTCCGAAAATAACGCTTGAGTTGTAATTAAGTATGTACATATATGATAATTTTATGTACATATGTATATTCTAATAATCATACTTTGTTTAGAAGATATGCCATTTAGTCTAACCTCGTTTGAAATCCTCTGTAATATACATAATTATTTTTTTAAGAGTTTCCATGAAGGTGTTCGCAAGCCTAATGGAAAAAGTATTTATATAATTCCCGTAATGGATATTTTGGATGTATTATACTAAAATTTTATTTAAAAGTTTGTTTTATTTTTGCTTTGAAATTTTATTTATTTATATATGTACATATGTACGTAGGTGTAATCATTATACAAAATCCCGGCTAATAAAGCTCAATTACAACTAATTTACATTTATCCCCCCAAACCAATTGTACAAATTATACGGGTCTACAAATGCACACATGTACATAAATGTTCATACAAACCTATATTCATATGAAGGTATACATATGTACATATGTATGTATTTAGCTTTTCTTTGATTCATGCACTTATCACAGCCTTATAATGCGCAGCATTTTTGTGCCTGTTTTTTTCAACACCCTCGAACCACTACTCTCTTCTCACTTACTTATTATTATCTAAAAAATATTAAGCAATTATTTGATTTGCTTTTGACGCTTTATACAATTGTTTTCTTATTCATTAACCCAATAAGCACTTATGGAGTCTACACTGCGCTGGTAAAGATCGTTTGCAGATCCGACCAGAGTTATTCGGATTTTTAAATCACCGCTTCGGGTTAGGGTTTCAAGAATTTACCCATGGTAAGGCGTGACTGTCGTAAGAGAAGACTAAAATACAATAGCTTATTCGGCAAAATCCCGCCACTCTCGCAATGTTCCCCAAAACCACTTTAAAAAATACTTTTGTGGTTACAAAAATAATATAATTACAATTAATAACAACAGGAAAGACTTGAGTAACGACTTTTCCAATTTTTTCATTTCATGAAGAACTATTTTTAGACGAAAGAAATATTGAATACATATGTAGGTATGTAAATGCTTATGCTTTCCCGAAAATCGAATACTCGAGGTTGTTTTTGCTGTTGATATTATTGTAGCGGTATTCCCCGAATTGGTTCTCGGTTACAACAACAACAACAACAACAAAGTTCATCGTAAGTCATCGAGGTCATCTAACAGTAGCTCCAGGAAACGAGCTGTTTCGATGGTTTCGGACCAGATGGATCAGTTGGTTTTAGGGGACATGCAAAATGGTGGTTACTGCCTTGTGGCGTCTCACTGCATACAGGACATACATTGAGTATATTGTAGTTAAGTGGATAGTATCTTAGTTGTGCCAGTGAATTGTAGAGCTCATCTCTTTTGGTTTGTTGGGTAGATCTGTGCAATTCGTTTTGCACGTATTTCGCTCAACATTTACCAGAGTATTATCACACTCCCATCCAGCAGTACCTACTCAATGCTATTCCCGTTCAACAAGCGTTCTTTTAATTGTTTTTGTTCTTGCAAAAATAAAATAAAAAAATTGTTTAATTAATTTGATGACGGACGGTATAATAAAGTGGCAACCAGATAATTTCAAATTCTTATCAGTAAGAGTTTTGTTGTAAAGTCCATACAAAATACACTTGGTTTTAAGCCAATTCACTTACGTATTTATCTTGATTGTTTTTCTTTTCTTCATAATATCTTGTATCTACTTACATATGTATAATATTTTTTTTTTATACTGATAACATTATCTAATAAACGATAAATTTCCCAGACTTTATCGCTGGTGTTCCATTCAGTCCTTAAAACGTACATAAGTTTCTCAACTGTAAAAATTTATTTCTAGTAATTTTTATAAAAAAAAAAAGAAAATAGGAAAGACCATAATTACTTTTAAAATTCGTAGATGTACATATGTATACATATATAGGGAATGCAGAGAAGACGTACATATGTATATTGAAGATAACATTTATGTATTCCTATATATATATGTATGTTTGGATGTAAATACATACTCCTATATTTGTATGGATACTGAAGTGTGTTGCCCCTTGATGTTGGAGCATTTGGTTGTTATGCCAAGTGAAATCGCTTAATCGGCCAATATTTATATTTTCACTCTCCATGGTAACAATTAAAATATAACAATCCCTAACTTCTTACTCCTAAAAAAACAGTAATGTGTATGAATATCATCCCTGAAAGGTTTTTATTTTTTAACAATATGGATCCGGAAAGCTCGCATATCGCAAAAAGCATACATATATATGTTTTTGTTTAAATATTCTTAACTAAAAGCTTTAATATGATCTAAATCTTCTAAATCGCTTCTTGCACGTCATTCCCCTTTCACGGCCACACAACATATTTGTAATTTGCGTACGAGCGTAGGATTAAAAAATTATTTGCGCAACAACTAAACTTAATTTATTCATATTTTAGCGTTAACAAGCAACTAAATTTGGTCAATTGTTCACTAATCGCATATATGTATGTACATATGTACATATACTACAAATGTATGCACGTATGTACATAAGTATATAAATCTTTGGTTAAAACAAGTTAGGTTTTTTGCCTTATTTTTTATATGAATGTACTACAATGATGTTGTAATTATTAGATATGTAAAATAAGTACCCCCTTATAATATAAAGACCACTTAAAAAAGAAGAGCTATTGCAGAAATTATCAAAAAAAGGCGTATTAAAAAATTTCAAGGAATACTATTAGTTTCTCCAAAGAGGAGGTTCAGGGAGCTATCGGGAACGCTAAAGCGATCTGAGCCCACCTCCATTGGCATGGCTTCCGCTACGTGTAAAGCACTACATCTACACTTAACGCCATAAACAACCAGATAAACGAAGGACTTTCAAAAATCGACCTTGTACATTAGCTGTCCTGTTAGCAATGGATCCGTCAATAGCTTATGGCACGGTCAACTACGTGTGCTATATCGAACATTTAAGAATCCTTATTACCACTGGTGTTGAAAAGGGGAACCATGAATTAATTTTTATATTTAGCTGCGTCTTCTCCCAGCAGAGTACATTTCTGCAGTTGACTGCTCAATATTGGAACTTTATCAGGATTTTATATATAATATATACGAGTATAATATTGCCACTTTGTAACCGTTAAAGCGATTTTCGGCCGAGTTAATCCTAAAATTTGTGGTATGCGTCTGGATGTTTTCCAACGAAAAGGAGCTTTTAATTCGTGTCAGAATGCACTCGGAGAGCTTGGCATTCCCTGCTGAGGGACGATCACAATTAGAAAAATTAATTTTCTATTATTTTAAATGTTGATCGAACCAGGACTCGAACCCTTGTCTTCAGAATGACAGTTTGCAATGCTAACCACTCGGCCGGCCAGGATATTGGTAACCTCTATTCGAAGTTAAACTGCTAACTCGGCGATCTTTTCCCCTCTTCTTTACCACTTGGACGAAGGAGTTCCTGCTCGAACTGAATGTGAAAATCTACGACGTCAAAGTTTCGACAACCAATTCCAACACTTCTTCACTCCATTGACACCAAAAATGTCGTGAATGGCATGCCCAGCATCGGTCTCGCGAGCCCCAAGTAATACTGGCACCTTTTTAGTTTTGAGTACTGTAGCAGACTCAACTCTTACCTATCCAGACTTGATCCCATCATATTTAAGGTATATCTCCCCGGACGACGCTAACCATCACTTTGCTTACCCACTAAAACCAACTAATCTTGCGCCCTATCACCCTCTGGTACGAACCCGTCGAAACAGCTCCTTTCCTGTACCTGCCGTTATATGAGTAAGCCGCTACAACAACAATTACTTAAATTCGTGATTTCATTCGATTTTTAGTTGAGTCTATGCCAAAAAATAAAATCTACAGGTATGAAAGCATCTCCAAGCTACTAAATCTGAACAAAAAATGTAAATGCCTAATCAAAGCCGCACTAAATTTCGTGAAGCAGAAATATTAATAACCAATCTTATTCAATTGGAATTAATAGACGTTTGTATGTATGTATTTCATGACCTTTTCATTCCTCTTTAGCCATGTATCACACATACATACATATGTATATATGTTACATGAATGTATGCAACTTACATACAATATTTCCACTATTTATTAATATTTATTATTATAATAATATTTGTTTATAAAACATTGATAACAACTACTATGTAAATATTAAGGTGTAAATATTGAATGTCATAAATAGATTTACCGTGAGTACTTAGAATGAGTTAATATGCACCAAAATAAATATCAGCTGTTGCACACGTACGAGTACAATTGTATGCACATGCATATGTACATATGTATTTAGGCTGCTATTCTAAATATCACGTTCTCACTTTTCAAAGCTATTAGATTTACATGTCTAATAAGTCAAAACGATGCTAATTTACTTCATATGCACATATGTATGTATGTATGTATGTAAATAGCTATGTATACGTGTATGCATTTAGGTCTCTGATTTTATATGTATGAATGCGGGTGTCTATGGTACAATAAATATGTATGTCTACACATTAGTATATATTTAATAAGAAAACAGATTTTTTTACATTATGTTAACAGTCCATTTATACAGCTGTTGACAGCTAATTAGAAACGATGCCTATTTTAAATTGAATGATTTTTTTGCACATTAAAGCACGCATTTTCATAACTTGTTTTCTAATTTTATTTAAACATATACAAAACTTAAATTCACATTCTAAGCATTTTATTCAAAATTCATTTTTAAATTTTTTATTTTTTTGCAAAAACATGTGAAATCCATGAATTGAGTGCAACACCTAATTAGATGGACATTCTAAAATATTGATAGGAATTTTCGTCAAAAAATTGTTTCGTCAACTTAGCGGTGTGATTTGGATCGTTATCCTGTTGAAATTTCCTTATAACAGGCAAATTTTTCCCAGCCCAAGGCAACATGGCATTTTCCAGTATGTCCAAGTATTTCTCCTGATTTAAAATTCCATTTATCCTATAGAGTGGACCAACACCATTCCAGGAAAAACATTCCCATACCATGATTGATGCTCCACTATGCTTCACTACGCGTGAAATATAGCGAGGATTAAATTCTTGGTTAATGGACCCTCGAACATACCTCCGATCATCAGGAATAATGCGATTATTTTTATTTCATAGCTCCAAACGATATATTTCCACTGGTTCTGGATCCAAGACCAATGAGAATGGGCGAATTCTAAACGTCGTTTTCTTTCCAGATTCGACCAAACGCCGTGCAATTATTCTCTTTGGTATTTGAACAGTGAATTCATCCTGAATTTCACTTTGAATGTCCGAGGAACTCTTTTTTTAAGTCTCTTCGCGAGATCACTGCTATCCTGTGGTCTATTCCTGCTGAAGTTTTCCGGGACCTTTTTCTACGTGCGACACTTGCAACAGTTTTAAAATTCTGGATATGCTTTAAGGCATTAAAAACCATCTTTTTGGAGCATTTGACTGTATGACTGTCCAGCTCTGCGAAGGTCGAAAATAGAACTGCGTAATGGAGGTCTACAGCTGCTGTGTTTTTCCATCACAAATCTTGAGATAGAAATTTTAAATAAATAAATAATAGTACTTGAAATGCACAACTACAAATCTGGGGGCATTGGGTAGTAAATAGAGTAACAAAAACAATGCAAGTGTTGTTTTTAAGAAAATATAACGGTAAATTTGCATTTTGTACTGTTATGTCCAACAAGCGCTTACAGGAAGAAAGCGTTTCTAATTAGTTGTCAACAGCTGTACATAGGAAGTAAAATGAGATACCTTTACGAGATGTCTGATAAATAGGCCGAAATTGCAATTTTAGTTATAATTGATAAATATGTACAAATGTAAAGGGTTTTCCAATAAGAAATGTTATTTTGAAAAACCTGTTATTCCACACATATACAAAACTTTTGAAGCTGTAATTTGTTGATATTTGACAAGTAAAAACTACGCCAGTAATAAAAATTGAACGATATACGCTTCCTCAATGCATTGAAATGATTAAAATGGTGAAAATCAGGCAGAAACGATTCGTAAAACTAAAACATTTTTCGGTCGTCATGAAGCACCTTGTCGGGCCCCAATACCGAAATTGATGGAAAAAATGGATCTATTGGGACAAGTTAGTAATGTGAAGAATAAAACATGGTAACGTCGCTCAAAAACAACTGAGAATATTGCTGCTTTATTCCAAAGTGTTGTGATTGTCCATTCCTCGTAGTTCTTTGTAGTTGGGCATTCCACAAGCGTCATTACAACGTATTTTGCATAAAGACTTGGGTCTTAAGGCTTATAATGCTCAGTTAATACAAAAACTCCAGTCGGCCGATCATCAACAATGCCGTGCCTTTGCTGATTGGTGCTTAAAATGCATGAAAATTACCCAAAATTTCGTCGAAAAATCTGTACTGATAAGGCCCATTTCCATCTCTACGTCTAACTACATCAATGAGCAAACTGTCACATCTGGGGCTCAAAAAACCCAAGATTTATTGTTGAAAAGCATCTCCATCCTCAACTTGTAAAAGTTTGGTGCGGCTTGTGGTCTGGTAGAATCATTGGACTTTTTTGAAAATGAGACTGGAGTCACAGTTACGACGAATGGATTGCGCTATCGAGAGATGTTTAAGGGGTAGTCAGAATTTTCAAAAAATCAAATTTTTTTTTGCATTTTCGTTAAGTATAATATCTTAAAAATAATCTCTGAAAATTTCAAGTTAATCCGATAATTCGTTTTCAAGTTATTCGACAAATAACAAAGAGAGCTCGGGCCTTTCAAAGCGCTAGTGTGAAACTTTAAACGCGTTTTTCTCAAAACTATGTTTTTTGAACTGGTGACAACTGTAACTCGAAAACCGCTCAGTTGATTTTAATGAAATTTATACAGCTTTTAGAATACATAATAAACTCGGGCCTGATCGAAGGATTTTTTTTTTTTTGAAAAATTTCGATTTTTTAAGACCAATTAACTGTTGATTTTTTCCCAAAAATCTAGACAAGAATTTCCTGAGACCGCCATTTTGTTAATTTTTGAAGAAAAAAAAATCCTTCGATCAGGCCCAGGATTATTTATTTATAAAACTATATTTTTTTCATCCGATTGATTTCAGATGAATCTCCAAGGACTTATGATTGTCACCGCAAGGACCTTTTTTTGGAACTGGGTTGACACAGACAGCTGTAACTTCGGAAATAATTTTTTTTTTTTTAAATTTTCGTTACTTCAAGTCAAAACATTGTTTAATAATATTACTTTTGTAAAATAAAATTATTTAATAGCAAAAAAAAATACTGAAAATTCTCATTTTTTCGTGCCTCTGACTACCCCTAACCCCTTAAGGGTAAGGGTTAAGGCCACTGTAGATGGTTCAAAAAATTAATTTTTTTTATTGGCTAAAAATATTCTTTGAACCTTTTAGAATAAGGAACAAAAGGTCTTATACGTGTCCGACATCGCTTCCTTTGAAATTACGAGCCCTTTCACCGAGCGCACCGGGCCGCTCCGATATACCTATACTTATATTTTATATGTCTCAAAACTTTAAATTCACACAAGCAACGAAACCATTGATTTTTCAATGAAAAAGTTAACGTACCGTGTTATCTCTCGAAGAGGTGATCGCAATTGACAACCGAGATCTTGCGATTCAACACCTTGCGACTTTTTCCTTTGGGGCAACGTGAAACATAAAGTCTACGCCAACAGGCCAACGTCGATTCGTGACCCCAAAGAATTCGTGAAGCTATTGAGGGCACACAACAGCCACTTTGCAATTTGGTGATGATACAATGAAATAAACACCCGATCTTTTTAAGTATCAAAATAACATCTCCAACTGGAAACCGCTGCATTTACATATTATCAATAATATTATATATATTTTAATCGCTTTTTAACACAAAATATTGATCGTTGGGAGTAAAACTACAACAATCCGAAACAGCAGTTCACATCCTGATTTAGTAATTAATGTTCCTAAATCTACATATATTTCAGCAATATTCGTATTTTATATAAATAATCCATATATGTATGTATATGCTTGTATGCAGGTAATGAGATATGTCCCATTAAGCTGTGATAATTATTATTGCCTATAATATTTTGTTGTGTTTTCGTTTCAATTGCTTTACTGATTAGATTTGTGTTTAATATTTGTATGTGCATATGTACACATGTGTGGGGCTGAGGTCATTTCCAACTTTATGCTACTTGCCTGTGGGTATTTATTGCATTTAGCTATAATAAACAATAAATTTCTTCAGAAAAAATTATTTTCTAATTTACGATGGATCGCTGGCTTCAATCAAAATTTATCTAATTAATTCCTTAAGATTATAACAACCTTCCCACCCCTCTGTTTTAGTTTTAGAAGAAGATTGCATTTGAAATACATAAAAAACCGTATTTAACATAGAACTTCATTCAACGATAACGAATAATTACTATTTTTGAATGGTTCAATGTCTTCTTCTTCATTGGCGTAAGCACCGCTCATGATGCAATAAGCAAAGGTGATGTATGTACGTGTGACAGCTTGTTTTTTTTTCAGAAATGAATAATGCCAAACACAATGCACAATGTTCCTGCTCAACATTTCGTCAATCTTTGGTCCCTCAAATTAAAGGGAGTCATTATGGCGAAGTTAGAGCGAAAACGTGTCTATGTACATCTCACCTCATGACATCATGGGCATCGCTTACGCTATTATAGCAGAATTGATATTAGCGTGCCATTACTTTCATCTCTTCGCTGTTATGCGCAAGTTGGAAACACCAAGTGAAATCTCGCCGCCCTCCGCCTGAGTTGAGAATGCGATGGCTGTTTGTTTGACGGCAGAAGATATTTTGTCTTGACTTGAATCACTTCCAGACCTATTCAATTTGTTGCCTTATTCAGTCTAGAGAAAGCAGAATTTATAGCGTGATTTTTGAGGCCAATGATATCGATGCCAATGATATGCCAGTAATTGTACAATTTTATAGGTTATTTCACCTCCATTTAGCTCTGCAGCTCTTATGTTCTACAGCTTTAAAGAAATAATATGATAAGCTCCTTTCGTGTTATAGAAGTCCGCCTTAATATGTATAAAGAGGTGGCTTGTGTCAATCTTTTTTTCACGGGTATTTTTCCAGAATTTTAACATGATGAATACCTGATCATTTTTGGATCCACCAGGTGCGAGGCCAAACTGATAAGGTTCGATCAGTTTGTTTGCGATGGGATTTAATCTCTCTCTAGATAAGACTCTATATTCGATAGTAGTAATGTTTGGCATTTCATCATGGAAAGACTTACGCCTGAACCACGTAATTATTATTATGAAAATTCACGTTCTGTAAAGAATGTGTTACGCGCGCTGCGATCATCCTTTGTAGTCAACATAATCGGCCTACTGACCGTACTATTCGCAACACCATTACCCATCTTGAGACTCAGCACTCAATATTGGTGTAGAAAATATAGTAGCCGTAGCTGAGAGTGTACACGAAGACCGTGGAAAATCGATTCGGTGCTTAGACTGACGTATGGAACGACTTGGCGCATTTTACGTCGAGATCTTAAATTGAAAGTTATTGCAGCTTGTGCCAGAACTGAAGCCGCTCGACCTTCCCAGGTGGCATCGCTTAGCTGTATAGATTCTTACCGTATTTGGAACGAAGAGCAACCTGAAGAGATTTTAAAGCAACGGTTTGGTGGAATCATCGGTCCATATTTCTTCAAAAATGATGTCAGTGAGAACGTAACCGTCAATAACGACCATTATCGCGCCATGATAACCGACTATTTGATGCCTGAAATTGAAGCTCGTGATCACGGCGACATTTGGTTTCAACAAGACGTCGCCACTTCCCACACATCGGATTAATCAATGGATTTATTGAAATAACACTGCGGTAAGCAGATAATTTCACGTTTTGAGTCGGTCGATTGGCCACCAAGATCGTGTGATATCACACCGCTGGCCTTTTTCCTGTAATGATATGAAAAATCTAAAGTCTATACGAACAATCCCGCTTAGATTCAGGCCTTGCGAGCAAAATATCACGCGTGTCGTCCGCGAGTTACCAGTCGAATGCTCAAACGAGTCATCGAAAATTGGACTCAGCGGATGGACCATCTGAGACGATGTCGCGGCCAAAATTTCAAAGAGATAATCTTCGAAAAATAAATACCAAGAATTTTCTTTCGAATGATAATAAATATTCGGCATTAAATATGAATTTTATGTTTGTTTTTTTTTTTTTTTTTCATTTAAAAAAGTAGGGAACCTCTTCTAACTGAAGCGATTTTCAGCCGAACTCTTCCCCAAATTTGTGGTTTGCGTCTTGATGCTTATCGAACAAATGGAAAAAGCTCCGGGTTATTCTAAGCCGCTTCCAACGGGCGATTGTTTTTTTATTTTCATGTCCTAAAATAGAAAAAATGTATCTTTATTAATTGTATACCCACTTCAAACCCTTCTGAGTGTTTCAAATTCTTTACCCAGCTATTATTTTATTGTTCTGTTCATCCGCATGACGTACGGAAGATTTTTTTTATTGCTACCGAGTCACGATGAGCAGGAGTTTCCTCAGTGTTAAGGACTAAAAAGTCCAGCTACAGAGCGAAAACTCATCAGCTGATTTTTATACGTAACTTAATTCAAATATCAAATGTTTTTTTTTTTTAATAATTAGTTGAGCGTCGATAAAATTCGGAAACTACCAAATCTGTAAATCACGAAAGTCAGACCGTAATACCGAGTCACCGTGGCCAGCTTTCGGACTATTTTTACTTACCTGCAAGAAAATTCACATTTTACCTTACTAAATTTAGTAAAGTGCATATTTTAATCCACTAAAGGTATTTAGTTCAATTGCTTTGTTTTTGTTATTTCTATCCCAATTACATGTGCACATTTGCTCGGCGTTCCAAGCGTACGCACGCTCTGAGTATAAAAATAAGCTTTCTTCCCTGCGTCTATATTTTTAGATTTAAACTTGTAAAAAGTGGAATTGCAAACATGCAAACACAAAATTAGATGCAACGACCACTCAGCATTATACACAACATATGTACATACATACATACAATATATGAGCATATATAGCATCTTGCCTATTAGTTTACAACGTCACCTCACTTTATACGTACACGTATGTATGTATGTAAGTGTGTTCCCTTCAAAGTAATACCAAAAGAAATGAAATGTATTTACATATGTACATCATCACATGCAAATTGTTGAGTTATGAAATTTTAATTTGACTTGAGTCGGTAGCGTTTTTGTGCTAGATTTGCAGTTGTTTCGAATAAAGGAATTATCACAATCGCGTTGAGGGCGATACTTTTGCAAAGGATTCTGTCATCTGAGAATTCACTTTTGCTAAAGGACAATAATATATGTACATATGTATGTAACAATGTGTTAGCATAGGTGCTTACGAGTGCGCAAAAAATCAGTGAGATGGAATACGTATTTATTTTATGACTATCACTCATCTTTGTTTATCTTTGAAGTGTTTCATCAGTCCAAACATTATCGCATTTGTATATCTTCCTAACGCACATACACGTCTTTATATTTTTGTAGATAAAATTTAAAATAATTTCTACTTATTTTTCCACTCTCACAGATTAACTACACAGAAAACTCATTTCTCGAGATGAAATGGCATTTCCTAGAATAATGATTTCACAACACCCATAAAAATCGATTTCGTAGCTAATATAAATTTTAATTATGACTAAGTTATATTGCTGGATCATTGTGCCGACATGCAGACATACCTACATGTGTGCGTACGCAAGCGCGTGTAACCCACTAGCAAATTTGGTAAAGCACTACCGTGTGAAGAGTGAAGAGGTAAAGCAGATCGCTTCTCAAAAAGTAAAAGCAAACAAAAAATCTCTAAATAAGATAAAAGAAAACAAATCATCAAAAAACCATATAAGGTCAAGGAATATAGAATAGAAGGTTACGACAAAACGAAATCATAAGTTTAATGACGAAGTTGGTTCAATTTTGTGAGTTGCCGAAATTTTTAAAATAAAATTTTAATTTTATCCATGAAACAGCGTAGCGTAACATTTCAAATATAAAACCCGAAAACCTTGCATGGTAATTTTTTAAATTAATAACAATTACAATTAAAACATTCTGAATAGTTTAATGTCGAACAAATATATTTTAGTTTTCAAAAACTTTTAAATTACAAAAATTAAAATTATTTTTTACCAAGAATTCCTATAGCACAACTCTAACTTTTGTGTCATGTAATACAAATGGCATAGATAAATAATGTCAAAAACGAGTAAAATTATCAAAATTCTAAGGAAAATAAAGTATTTTTTTAAATTTTATATGGTAACGGATTTTTGAAAATTTTCTTCGTCTGCCAAAAAGTTTTTGGGAAATGGTTAATCCCTATTTTTTGAAAAAATCGTGTTTAAAATTAAAAGTTCGAAACTTTGGAAAAAGTGTACAGTGGGCTATTGTGGACGAAAATTTGAAAATAAAAAATGTGGGCGTGATTTATACTAACGTTTTCTGAAAAATTAAAACAAACATGCGGTATTGTGGCATATTCGTTAACTGCCCAATTTTATAAATTTAATGATGAAATTTTTCGGGCTGAAAACTTGAATTCAACGGATAGTTAGCAGTATAATATATCTGAAAGAATGAATTATTGCTTAAAAAATTATATTTACGTATCAACGTCACCGCTGTAACTTTGTGTGGTGGTCTTCGGCCACCTGGGCCTGGTTTGATCAAAACAGCACACGCCTTGCACCTTCCACAGTAGCTTGTTGTTTGCTAATTTTGTGACTGCGGTGTCACGGTTAGTACGTAAGTGCAAAAAACAAAAATTGTATAATATGTGTTTTCTTATGTATAAGAAAATTTTTCCCATATTTACATACATATATATTTTTCTTTTTATTACATAAATATTAAGTACCGCCCACTGTAAATATGACGAAGTTGGTACGGTGACGTCAACGGTTGTCGTAACCTTGTATTCCATAAACCTTGCTATAAGGTAGTTTCACTTCGAAATTTTTGACGCTAAACGTGTTTGCTCAGAAATTTTTGTTTTATTCCCACCTATAAAATATTCAACTTGGAGATTTTTTAATTATTTTTGAGGTTATCTTCTAAGCAGATGCTATAATATTGAATATACGTATCACGGATCTACTAAAAAATTTGTTTCAAGCCGTTCTTCTTAGGCTGCACAAGTAAGAAAAGAATTTGCTCGATGCTTTTTATTATAAATAAAATGGAAAGAGTGATCATTCTTTACCTTTGCTCGAAACTAAGACTTATAGGTGTTCTGGACTATATGCAAAACGTCCGTGGTTTAACTAACTGTTCATAGGAACACCCCAGGAAACTGTGGAACCGATGTGCTGAACTGGTAGAGAACAATCATAACGCCGGTAAACTCTGCCCATGATGTAGGCATACCTCTTTCCTCGGCTATGTATTTCTTAAAACTAGCCTTCACGAGAAGGGCCATGAAGAAGATGTCAGAGTGAAATGAAACCACGTGCAATTGATCAAAGTGAACAGAACTATGTTTTTACTCCTTCTAAACATGACCTCCATAAGCATAACAACCGGCGTATTGATCCGACACTGTGTTGTGGGGACTCATGGTAGAAGGATGGGCTGATTCTCAAACAACTTTTCTGCCATTTTTAGCAAATCTAGTCAACTCCTCATTTTCTTGAATTCGATTTAAATTTTGGTGGCCGAGTCTCTTCTCTATCTGATACTTTTTTACAATTTTATAAATTTGTAATAAACAATCATCAATAAGGCATAACTCGATGAAGTTCATTTTCATAAAAAATTTGAAAATTCTCCACATATTTTTTTATTTAAAAATGGTAGATTTTTTTTAAGCTTTGATTTTCATGTCAGAAATACACTTGGAGGGCTTGACAGTCCTTAACTTTCTCTAATTTTGGATGTTGATCGCACAAGGACTCGAACCCTCAGAATGACAGTACGCAGTGCCAACCACTCGGCGATTGCGGCCGGCATATACATATGTACATATGTACTTTATATGTATTTATAAGAATAAAAGTGATTAATAATATTAAACTTTTTAAAAAGCGTAAATACACATTAAAACATGAAAAATTACTTTGTAATCTGTAGATATACAGGTTGGTTGAAAAGCTCCTGTGCTCAGCAAGAAATAGCACTAATAAAAGTTGGGTAAATTGACCAGAAAAAAAGCAAAATAAAAATTCTTTTTGTATTTATTCGCAATCTTTGTCCTTTTTTATCTTTTCTACATAATCACCATTGATTTCAATGCATTTCTTAGGCCTATAAATCCACTTCTAAAAACAGTCTTCAAAATCTTGCTTTTTAAGCTTATCAAGCTCAGTATTAACCGCATTAATTATCTCCTCGTTGCTATTAAAGACCTTTTCTTTTAATTTATTTTAATTTTTGGAAATAACAAAAAATCACAAAGTGCTATATCCGGGGAAAATGGTGCTGGACCTATTTCTTAGATCTCAGAGATCGCAATAAAATTATTCGTTACTTCAGCAGTGTTGCATGGCGCGTTGTCATGATGTTAAAAGTAGCGCCGCAAATCCTCTTTCTTCCTGTTTTCCCACATATTTTTGAAAACTTTTGGTAAGCACTCTTCGGTGTACTATTTTGCAGTTACCGTCTGACCCTTTTCCAGTGGAATAGCAGCTACGATTTTAGATCGGGTGAAGTAAACTGACATCATTACGTTTGCTGCTGATTTTTGTGGCTTAGATTTTACGGGTGGGTTTACTTCTGTTGGCTCCATACCATGGACTGCTGTTTGGTTTCTGGATCATACTTATAGAATCAAGATTCCTAGACTAACCATTTTCGAATTTGATAAGAAAAATTGAGCAAAATTTACTTGAGCATCTTTTGGGCCTCATTTAAATCGTGGTACACATCGAGCAGATTTTTTCGTGTATCCCAGATTCCCAGATGATTACTTAATATTCGCGATACAACCATGGCATTCAAAACCAATCCATTAGCAATCATTTCTTGTGCCAATCGTGGGTCTTGGAAGATTTTGATTGACCTTCTCGGGGCTCGTCCTCTACGCAAAAATATCTGGTCTGGAATCTTCGGAACCAATTAGAAATAGTCTTTAAAGACGGTGCAATCGCTCCATATGCAATTTGGTATTCACTGAATACTGAAAGTCACCAACTGGCCAAACTTTTGTTAATCCCCTCGTAGCTAGCGCACATCAGAACATGCATTTTGTCTTTTAAGAGTATTTTCTTCAAAGCGCTTCTAAAATGGTTGGTCATTTAAATTTAGTAGAAATTTGAAAGGAAACCTGTATCAATTTTTAACATGATGCAATCGTAACTGCTGTGCGCGCCACTCATCGGCAATAGAAGTAGGGAAGGGACAATTACTAACCAATTAATTATATATACGTGTACGTGTATGTATATTTTTAGCTTGCGTGTAAGAATTACTCAAATGCATCTTCTAAATATTTGTCTCTACTCATCAACATTATTATTTGCATTTTTGTTTATTTATTTTTTACGTTTGTTTTTTTTTTTTTCTTTTTGACTCACTTCGTAGTTTCCATAGAATTACTTGTATTTTCCATATGACGGTTGATTGACATATGTACATACATTCATTCAGGTGTGCGTCAGCTTCTCTGCTTCTGTTGCCAGTTATGTTTACTATGCGACATTTTCCTATATTTTCTTGCATTCGAAAATGACAAATAATCTGTTATAATATATTTTGTGTATAAATTCAAACAAAATTTCTTATATAGCAAAGATTATAAGCGTGAATTACAAGTTTACGGTACGTTCTCTTTAATTCAGTGTATTTTTTGTGACAGTTGACCACCAGCGATTGGTATATATGTTTATATGTTTGTTGGAATGCTAATATTTTTATCAACTTTTTTGCGATTTTGATAAAGTGAGCAATTTTCGGATCTTTTATGTAATTTATTAATTATAGGTGTACATTTATATACCATAATAGCCTGAAGAAGTGTTTGAATCAGTCATTAAGTTATTTTTATTGTGGTTGTAACCGCAAATTTTCCCCGAATTGGTTTTCGGGTAATATTGTGGTAGTGACAGTCCTTGGCCGGATAAAAATTCGGGCCGTTCCGGTATAAAGACCCGACTGTCGCGAGAACTATCGTATTTTAGTCGCCTCTTACGACAGGCATGTCTTGCCACAGGTAAATTCTTGAGCCTCTAACTCACAGGGTTATGTCATTAAGTTGTATTATTTATCGGTTAACACTATTTTATAATATATAAAAAGTAATTTAATTTCCTTCTTTTTCAGAGGCGACGCAATTTTATTTTGCATTTTACATACATAGATATAAAGAAAAAAAAAACACATCCTTTATTACCAAAGTAAGAGCATAATTGACATAAGGATTACCATTAGTCGACGCATCCACATTTACTAAGTCGTTCGACTTGCTGTACTCGCAACTCTCATACACACAGAAACACTCCAACAAAATGGGTCAAACCCTTTCCGAACCAGTCACAGCCAAAGAGTCTGCATATTGTCAGAATGAATTATATCGCGTTGGTTCCAGCTGTATGCAAGGATGGCGTATTAATATGGAAGATTCGCATACACACATACTTTCATTACCCGACGATCCCGGCACATCATTTTTTGCCGTCTACGATGGTCATGGCGGTGCCACAGTAGCCCAATACGCTGGCAAACATCTGCATAAATTCATACTAAAGCGTCCGGAGTACAAAGAAAATGTTGAAAAAGCTTTAAAACAGGTAAAGCACGTGGAATTCTCCATAAAAAACGAATCCTTTATAAATTATTATTTTTGTTTTGTTTTGTTTCAGGCATTTTTAGACATCGACTATGAAATGTTATACAATGAGTCGTGGGGTGAGCAAATGGCCGGATCAACTGCTGTCGTTGTACTTATTAAAGATAACCGTTTGTATTGTGCCAATGCTGGTGATTCCCGTGCAATCGCTTGCATCAATGGAGAGGTAGAGACTTTGTCTATGGACCATAAGCCAAATAATGAGGCGGAAACTAAACGTATTCATGAAGGTGGCGGCTATGTGGAATTCAATCGTGTAAACGGCAATTTAGCGTTATCGCGAGCACTTGGAGATTTCATATTCAAACGGAATGCCAATAAAAAGCCAGAGGAACAAATCGTAACCGGTATGTATAATATTCAGTTGAAAAAAAAAAAATATTTTTTTTAATACTTGTATATACCGGCCGCAGTAGCCGAGTGGTTAGCATTGCGTACTGACATTCGAAGGCTCGGGTTCGAATCCCGGTGCCGCCAACATCCAGAAGTTATGGAAAATTAATTTAAATAAAAATTTTAGTTAAAATTTTCTAATTGCGGTCGCCCCTCGGCAGGGAATGTCCACCCCTCCGAGTGTATTTCGGACATGAAATAAAGCTTCTCGTAAAAAATACATCAGCCGTTCGGTGGCGGCTTAGTATAAACTGTAGTTACCTCCATTTGTTGGGAAAACATCAAGACGCAAAAACCACAAATTGGAGGAGGAGCGCGGCCGAAAATCGCTTCAGCGGTTACAAAGCGCCAATTATTTACTTACGAACTGTTGAGAGTAGTAGGACTGAGTGGTAGTTGCATATTTTAGACAAGAACTTGCTTTGTGTTGTAATATAATATTAACTAATTACTTTAAAGTTCATTCAATAGTTGATCCTAGAATTTGTTTTTCAATCACGAATGAAATTCATTTTTTAACAATTATTTAGTATAATATTTAAATTCAATTTAAGCTAAACAAATTATTCTTGCTGAAGTGCTATTTCCTTAACTATGGAATTTATCCTTAATTTTCTTGGAAATCTGTTGCGTGATACAGTTACAAAGTTGATAATGTAGACTACACTAATATGTTAGTTATTCAGTAACTTATTCTTAATTAAATTCGAATTTTATTGCTCGAAAGTGGCAGTCTGCATATATCTTAAATGGCTTTAATCTGCTAATATAAATGGCTGAGCCAGCAATGTTAATACGTCAGTTATTCAGTTTTTTGATTTTTGGTCAACATAAATACAAGAAACAGCTCTAAGCTGAAGCGAAGGCACTTAATTGACTATGAAGCATAAATAAACATGGGAATGTAAATATAAAATGTTTTGTTTAATTATTTTGTGGATTGTGTTTTTATTTAGGCGTATTTTATTGTCTCACCTTCGTTCAATGAATGATTAACACTACAGCTATATATATAATAAGTTATGGGTAACTCTTGATCACTTAAGCTGTTTTCGGCCCAATTTCTGCTCTAATTACAATACAGATTGTTGTGTGTTTTTTTTTAATAAGAGTGCATCTTTAATTTGTAATTTTTTAGTGATGCCAAATAAACAATTTGCAATACATTAATTTCTAACAACTAAAAAATATCTCATTGTTGACCAAACAATTGTTTTTTTCACGTACTTAAACTCACGTATCTATTTGATTTTTAAGGAAGAACTAGAGTCCAGATATCCATAACATTAATTTTCTTCAAAACATTCCTTAAATATTTCATCATATGTATATATTGACGCTTTATAACCTCCTCGAATTTTTAGTTCGCGTTTTGGTGTTTCTCCAACGAATGAAGGGAACTTCATTTTTTTCTAAGCCGCTTCTGAATTGCTGTTGGATTTTTATGAAAAGCTTTTATCTCTCATGTAAGAAATACACTTGAAGGAGTTTACATAACCTGCGACTGGCGGCCTCAATTAGAAAAATTTACTTAATTTTTATTTAAATCAATTTTCTATAATTTCAGTTTGTTGGTTTGGGTCAGACCTCAAATCCATAACCTTCCGCATGGTAGTGCCACTTGTCTATTGCAGCCGCCAAAAAGTCCATTTTAAAGCAAAAAGGTGTAGTTGTTGTCCGTTTGCATTCATATTTTATTCGATTTTATACTAGATCAAAGGAATTATAAGTATACAATTTTATTGAATTATGCCCTGTGGTTTTTGAGATCAACTTTTTGAACCAAAAGTTGTTTGTGCCACGCCCACTCGATATTTTTTCCACCTCTCGTATTTTCCGCTTTAATGCGATCGTCAATGAAAAATTGAGTTCTATTGCAAATTTAGTTGCTGAATTATCGCGAATTTCATACTTTTCAAAGTAACCGTTGCACAGGAGATGTGTGTTAACTTGGTCCGATTTCATCCATTTTCAGTACCGTTATAACCCGACCCAAAGAATATGTACCATAAACCAAGAAGTTTGATGTATGTATAATATGTATGTACATATATCATATATCTACTCGGGATTTGAACTAACGACTTCCGTCTCATAACACCCACTGATACCTGCGCGACTACAGTAGCAAAGGTGATTTAATTTATAAAGTGAAGGCGTTCAATAACTTTCATCACTGCAACGTTCTGATCTATATTTATAGCTAAATATGTAAACACGCACTTTGGATGAATTACATACGTATATATATATATATATAGGTATGTGAACATACCATATATTTATACACATACCAATGAGTTTTTGTTTATACATATTCGGCCTTTTATTTTATTTATTTCATTGAGTAACAAAGGCAGGCGCTTAATAAAATTATTTGTTTATTTTAATTTCATTATACATATTTACATATGTACATAAATATACATATACTACATGCATATTGTATGTACATACGTTGAAGTGTGGAATGATTTAAAATTGTTATTTGCATTCTTCCGTTTCATATTTGCGCTGGATTTCTTATTCAATTCTCATTCTCTTTCACATTGTTTCATTCTTTCGTTCAGCCTATCCCGATGTGGAGACACGTGAAATAACAGCGGATTGGGAATTCATTGTGTTGGCATGCGACGGTATCTGGGATGTAATGAGCAACAAAGAAGTCATCGACTTTTGTCGAAAACGTATCGGCATGGGCATATATCCGGAAGAGATTTGCGAAGAGCTAATGAATCATTGTCTCGCACCTGATTGTCAGATGGGTGGGTTGGGTGGCGACAACATGACTGTTGTGCTTGTCTGCCTTTTAAACAACAAACCGTACGAAGAACTGATAGCGCGTTGTGCTAAAAATAACAATGTCAACGGCAGTAGCGGCAATATAACCACAACTTCTTCCATGGATGATGATCATCTCGATCTGAAATAACAAAACTCCACCACACTTTCCAACTCTACTAAAACAACAGCTAACACAGTAGTATCGGCAACATCAATAATAATGGGTGGCAATTTAACAGTGGCGAATGCTAAAACAACAATGACTCTGACTACTAGTACAGCTGCACGCAACAAGAATTTTAATGGTCGTGCTAAGAGAATGCCTAATCAACTAAGAATTACTACAAGCATCATTAAAAGCAGCAATTATATTTTTCGTAAAATCTACAGGTTGCGTTACTTAATAATTGTGTTCCTTGTGTTTATGGCCTATGCATATCTATATTTTTGTATTTAAATTTTCTGCTGTTTATTCGGGCACACATTGTCGTACTGTGAAAATTTTTGTGACATTTGTTGTCCCACAATATTAAAACATTAATTAAAAATACATATTTGTAATTGCACATAACAGTTGGAAAATCTGCAAATGCTTTTATGATGCAGACATATTAACACACTTACCTTTAGAACACACATACCAAGCAAACCAGTTTACACAACAAATATGGACGATATTTTTTGTTTTGTGTTGTTTTTACCATTCATTGTTTTGTAATCAATTTAGAAAATTTATGGAAAAAATTGTAAAAATTAATGTTCTATTATTAATATCGTATTATAAAACCATAAAGCTAAATTTAAAGTAGTTAAAAGAATTTGTGCATAAGAATTAGTCAACATTATGAGGTCGATGTAATTATCAACGACATAAATACACTTAAATACATACATATACACGCATACGTTGGCATACTGGCAATAGTTACCCTAACTGTATGATTTAAACCAGATATTATTTTGTTATAATCTTTATTTTGAAACACTTATAAATTACTTTATGTGTGAGGTCGAGATGGGACTGAGATGAAATAAAAATTTAGTTATAAACTTGGATAAAAGTTATGATATTTTACTTTCTACTTTACTTTCTGGTGAGTTGGACGTAACTATAAGTAACCAAAATTATTAACCACTAATAGGTTATAGTATTTTGGAAATATTAAGGTTAAAAGAAAGTTTAAGGGATCGTCGTTCTTTCGCTCATAGAGGGTTTCCATTAACCCGGGTTTCTAGCTAGCTTATAGAGGTACAGAAAAAATCTGTCTCGCTTGCAGAAGTTTATTAATAATATTCAAAATATTTAGCTATAAACAAAATAAATATAGTTTTTAATGATAAGTTTACAATTAAAAACAAAATCTTTAAAATAGTTCGGCTACCGAACCTTATTTTGCAAAAGATATTTATTAACTATAATAAAGTTGATGAACTGGTTATGGTAGTAGTCTGGTAGCTTGTACCTATTCTTTTTAATGCTTCTTTGTGAATATTTTATTTGGAAAAAATAAAATTCAAGCAGCTTCATTTTGTAATATAATCAGCCCAATTCTAAATATTCTCGCGAAAAGTCTCCCTTGCGGATTTAAAAATCCCATAAAAAAAAATTCGCCAATTTTAAATGCACAGGGAGAATGATTTTTTGGCAGTGGGATTTTTTCTCTTTCGAAAACAGCTGCTTAGTATTATTGTGTATTATTCGTATTGACTTTTGATAATTTGATTGAAATAAACAACTGTTATTGAAAACAAAAAATAAATTAGAATTATGTATACTGTGGTAATATATTTATTGGCTGCTGGAGCAATTGAGGAAGAAGAACAACGAATTATTCTTCAAAGTAGATAAATTCTAGATCAGGGTAAGCATCCAGTTCGTTTGACAAGGCCTCTTGCTCCTCCAATCCAAACTTCCTCGCTGGCAAACCTTCCACCGACTCTTTCATCCCAATGAGGTTGAATTTCGCTTCTTCGGGAGGGGACCTGTCCGGTCGTGTTTCCTGGCCTTCAAGTTTTGAGCCGCATGTATTTCTTTTGATCAGCCCACACCTAAAAGTAAAATGAATTCTAAAAAAACGACTTTTACTGGAAAAGAAATTTTACCTTCTTCCATTCCACAATATTTTTTACAGGCGGTTCTGCGGTATTTAGCTCCTCCTTATTACCCTTAAAAAATTCTCTGAAATATTGAAATAATCCGATTTGTTTGCATTGGGGATGCCAACTTTTTCCACTGGGAATTTTACCCATTTTCGAAATTTATTCACCATAGAATACGAGGAAAGGGAAAAGAAAAAAGTCTGCAAAATTTTGTTATTTATGATAGGAGAAGAGGGAACTGTGAGCAGTCTCCCGGGGAATTTTGATTTAGAATAGGGCTGATAATTAATAGTATCTCAAAGTGAACAAGAAAATTATTTTTGTCTTTTTTTTTTGCAAATTTTTTGTTTCGAACCACTGAGGTGAGCGTCCCAAAACAAAGGAGGTAGCTTTTGGATATATGTGATTTGGTCGCTTGAGGATATATACAATAGAAATATCAAAAAGGTTATTGTTCTGTGAGCTTGTGGTTCTGGTTAGCACTAGGATTAAACAAAATCGTTGAGAAATAAAAAAAAAATTAAATCAGGCTGTAAAATGGAAAGTTAGAATGTTATTTCGAGAAAAACGCTCTTAAAGTCTTCACAACTTTAACGCTACCTTGCGTTCATTCTTAATATTAGGTATATTAAAAAGTAATCCATTATTTTTCCAATAGATAGCGTTAGTTATATGTATCTCGTTGTATAAGTCCGATCGGGTTCTGCTAGACGCAGTTAGAAAAATGGCATTTCGTGCTAAAAAAGCTTTTCTGACAGTTTTGTGATTGGTTGATTCAGTTTTGTTTGAGTGTGCGTCAAAGATGTACACTAGCAAGAAGAAAATACGCTATATTTTACAATTTTTCTTCGATAAGGGCGTAAACGCAAGCAAGGCGACTGAAAATGTGAATAGCGTTTATGGTCCTGATAATGTTAAGCAATTTCGGTTTCATTCCGGTAACGATGCTTAACGGAGTGGAAGGTCAATTGTCGAAAATATCGATAAATTCATGGACATTGTCGAGTCCGACCGCCTTGTAAACACTGTTTGGTTTGCCCAAGAGCTAAAGATTGCACAAAAAACCGTTGGAACCATTTGATGAAGGCTGGATACGAAAATAAGCTCGGTGTATGAGTACCACACGACTTCACGCAAAAAACCCCATGGACGGAATTTCCATTTGCGAATCGCTGCTGAAACAAAATCAACCCATTTCTGAAGCGGTTGGTGACTAGCAATGAAAAGTGGATCACTCACGACAACGTCAAGCGAAAAAGTGTCGTGGTTGAAACGCGGTGAAATGATATACCTACATGGGAACATGAAAAAGATAGAGAGCACAACGAGGCAGCCCCTTTTTCTGCTATCGCAGACAGTTTTAATGGTGAATGTCTTTCCAATGGTGAGTTTTCCATGTGTAAAGCCCGCCTGAAAAGGTTCAGTAATACTAGTGTTGGCACTAACTGCGGAGTACCCCTTTTGATGGATTGGATATTGTGCAATTAGGTTTCAATGTTGTTGTTTGCTGTTATTGTAGCGGAAATTCAAAAACTGCTTAGGAACAGACAAAATCATCAGATGTCTTACGACGCCATCTAACGGCAAGTCCAGGAAACAAGCTGTTTCGACGGATTCGGACCAGAGGGAAAGGAGGGTTAGATGAGTTGGTTTTAGATGGCATACAAAGAGATGGTTAGTGTTGTGCGGGGACTTCGCTATTTATGTAAACTTCTTCATAGTCGGCTATCGAAACGTCTTTTCCATCATAATCGATTGAGAATTCGGTTTCACCAACTCCGGATGTTGCACTTTCACTGCCTTATTTGACCGGCGTTCTTGACTGCACAGAGGCGGATGTATATCTTGGCTGCAAGAAGACAGTTGTCCGAATCGATATTAGGACGGGCAGGGTACGCACATATAAGGTAGTCCCGAAGTGTCTGTGACAACATGGTCCACCTGGATTCTTTCTGATAAACGGCGTAGTCGATCAGTCTCAGCCTATTAAGGAATGCTAGTCACGGAACTGAATTTTCCTACCGTTTTACTTATTAAAGCTACATTCATTATGTACCCTGGCACTAAAATCGCGAAACAACATCTTGATGTCGGGACGAAGGCAATGCTATTAGCTACGTTCGAGGCGCTCATAGAGAGCAGCTTTAGTATTCTCTTCCCTCGGGGCGTGAGCATGAATAACTTCGCTTCAATGCGGATTGAAATAAAACGCTTACTCATCGATGTGAACGAGAAACACAACACCAAACCCTATATATGGCCACTGCTTAGAGACACCTTAACTTAAGCGATTTTTCAAAAGAAGCTTCTTCATCGTAAATTATATGTTTCAATATCCAGTAAATTGATATTACCTGTCACATTACCTGTGAGATTACTAAATTTTTCTGTAAGAAAGATCCCGAAACGTTAAGACTTTAATAAGAATGAATCTATGGAATGGTCGCAAGGTCCGCTTGCTTCACACCGAAGGAGTAGAGCATATGGTAATTTATATCGAAACATGCTTATCCGACAACGAACTTAAGTCCAAAAAGCTGAGTCCTTCAATCCACACAATTAAAAGGTAAAGTGCAGATGATTTTCAAATGGTTCCAAACGGTTTTTTGTGCAATCTTTAGCTGTTGGGCAATCGAAACAGTGCTTACATAACGGTCGGACTCGACAATGTCCATGAATTTATCGACACACCGTGAAGCCGGAATGAAACCGAATGAAACCGAAATTGTGCTTGCTTGACTTTAACAGCATCAAGACCGAAAACGCACATATTTTCAGCCACCTTACTTGCGTTTTCGCGCTTATCGAAGAAAAATGTAAAATATAGCGTATTTTCTCTTTGCTAGTGTCCATCTTTGACTCACGCTCAAACAAAACTGAATCAACCAATCGCAAAACTGTCAGAAAAGCTTTTTTAGCACGAAATGTTATCTTTGTAACGCCATCTAGCCATCTGATTTTTTCGATTAAATTTGTTCTATTCTCGAAATAATACGTGTAAATGCTCCTGATATTAAACACGTCGCTTACACGATTGCGCCATTCGTTTCTTTTTTTTATCTGCTTGGCGTCAATTGGAGATACCAAGTAGTGCCAGGTCCCTCTCTACCTGGTCTTTCCGACAGAGTGGAAGTCTTCCTCTTCCTCTGCTTCCATCGCCGGGTACTGCATCGAAAACTTTCAAAGCTGGAGTATTCGTATCCATCCGGACCACATGATCTAGCCAGCGTAGCCGCTGTTTCTTGATTCGCTGAACTATGTCAATGTCGCCGTATATCTCATCAAGCTTATCATTCCATCGGTTGCGGTATTCGCCGTTATCAACTCGTAGAGGACCGTAAATCTTACGCAAAATCTTTCTCTCGAAAACTCCTAACGCCGACTCATCGTCCATGCTTCCGCGCCATATAGCAGGGTGGGAGCTGTCACCGATTTGCAGAGTTTGGTTTTCGTTCGTCGAGAGAAGGCTTTACATTTCAATTGCCTACTCCAAAGTAACACCTGTTGGCAAGAGTGATTCTGCGTTAGATTTCCATGCTGGCATTGTTGTTGGTAATAATACAGGTTCCAATATAGACGAAATTATCTACGACCTCGAAGTTATGACTGTCAACAGTGACGTGGGAGCCGAGTCACGAATGCGATGACTGCTTGTGTGATGACAGGAGATATTTTGTCTTGCCCTCGTTCACTATCAGATCCATATCCTTCGCTTCCTTATCCAGTCTGGAGAAAGCAGAACTCATGGCGTGGATGTTGATGCCGATAATGTCAATATCATCGGCGTACGCCAGCAGTTGTAGACCCTTATAGAAGATTGTACCTTCTCTTTCTGCTTTACGGCTCGTATTATTTTCTGCAGCAATAAATTAAAGAAGTCACACGACAAGGAATCACCCTGTCTGAAACCTCACTTGGTATCAAACGGCTTAGAGACAGCATGGTGAATATCTGGTCAATGGTTAATTTACCAGGTCTAAATTCAATATGCTCTGGGCATCGGTTGCAAGATCACCTCTTTGCGTCCGACAAGAGTTTTCTCCGGTCTTAAATCCTTCCGTAAGTCGCCGTATCTTTTTGTAGAATTTTCGGCCATTACCCTTGTCGGCCAGCTTCTCAAGCGTTTAATACTCACACACTTCGGCCTCTTTCTTTTTCTGTCTGCAAATGCGTCTTGCTTCCCTCTTCAGCTATCGTTATATTTCCCACCCCGCACGTGCTGTGGTCGGTCGCAGAGTTGCGAGGTAGGCAGTCTGTTTTCCTTCCACTGCAGTCCGACATTCCTCATCGTACCAGCTTTTTTCTGGCACTGCCGAAAACCAATTGTTTTCGTAGCGGCGGTACGTAGGGAGTTTGAGATGCCGTTGCACAGTTCCCTTATATTAGTTGCTGAAGAGTGCTCTTAGGAGCAGGTGTGCAAGAATATCGTTCGGAAGTCTGTTATGATTGCGGCTTTTCGACGTCGATCCTTCCCTGTGTTTGTTGACGGATGTCCTTTGATACACGGCGGCGTGTGCGTATCTTCGATTCAACAAGATAGTGGTGCGAGTCTTTTCGAGCTGTCTCCAGGCCAAATACCTTGATGAATTTTCTTGTGCTGGAATCTAGTACTGCAAACAACCATATTTCGAGCGCTGGCGAAGTCGATCAGCCTCAACACATTTAGGGATATTTCGTGGTGGAGGCAGAATTTTTTGACAGTTGTGGCGAAGATACCTTCTTTGCCCACCTTGGCGTTGAAGTCGCCAAGCACAATTTCGACATCGTGGCGGGGGCAGCGTTCATAAGTATTTTCGAGACGCTCGTAAAAGGCATCCTTGGTCACATCGTTCTTCTCTTCCGTCGAAAGCTCGTCTAGTAAAACTTAATATATAAACAAATTAAAAAAAAAATAAATATTTAAAATGTGTCTATTTATATATACATATGTATATATGTGCTTGGCGACTTCAACGCCAAGGTGGGCAAAGAAGGTATCTTTGGTACGGCTGTCGGAAAATTCAGTCTCCACGATGAAACATCTCCAAATGGGCTGAGGCTGATCGACTTCGCCGGGGCCCGAAATATGGTTGTCTGTAGCACTAGATTCCAGCACAAAAAAATTCACCAAGCTACTTGGCTGTCTCCAGATCGGAAAACTTCCAACCAGATCGATCATGTTGTGATAGACGGAAGACACGTATCCAGTGTTTTAGATGTGCGTACGTTCCGAGGTCCCAACATTGACTCGGATCACTATCTTGTCGCAGCGAAGATACGCACGCGCCTCTGTGTATCGAAGAACGCCCATCAACAAACACAAGGAAGTTTCGACGTTGAAAAGCTGCAATCACAACAGACTGCCGAGCGGTTTTCTACTCGACTTGCACACCTGCTCTCTGAGAGCACTCATCAGCAACCCGGTATAAGGGAACTGTGGGACGGCATCGCAAACTCCCTGCGCACAGCTGCAAACGAAACCATTGGATTTCGGAAAGATCGCAAAAACAGCTGGTACGATGTGGACTGCCGTGTCGCAGTGGAGAGAAAACAGACTGCCTACCTCGTAACCTTGCGATCGACCACAACACGTGCGGGATGGGATAGATACCGAGAACTGAAGAGGGAAGCAAGGCGCGTCTGCAGACAAAAAAAGAAAGAGGCCGAGATGCGCGAGTATGAGGAGCTTGAGAAGCTGGCCGACAAGGGTAACGCTCGAAAATTCTATGAAAAGATACGGCGACTTACAGAAGATTTCAAGACCGGAGCAAACTCTTGTAGGACCCAGGGAGGTGAGCTAGTGACAGATGCCCAGAGTATACTCGATTTATGGAGGGAGCACTTCTCCAGCCTGCTGAATGGCAGTGAACAGGAAACACGCGGAGACGGTGAACCCGAAACTCCAATGGATGACGATGGAAAAGTTGATCCATTACCCGACTATGAAGAAGTGCGAATAGCAATCGTCCGCTAAAAAAACAACAAAGCGGCAGGGGCCGATGGATTACCGGCCGAGCTATTCAAATGCGGCGGCGAAGAACTGATCAGGTGCATGCATCAGCTTCTTTGCAAAATATGGTCGGATGAACGCATGCCCGACGATTGGAATTTAAGTGTGCTCTGCCCGATCCACAAAAAAGGCGATCCCACAGTCTGCGCCAATTACCGTGGAATAAGCCTTCTTAATATCGCATATAAGGTCCTATCAAGCGTATTGTGTGAAAGGCTAAAGCCCACCGTCAACAAACTGATTGGACCTTATCAGTGTGGCTTTAGACCTGGTAAGTCAACCATTGACCAGATATTCACCATGCGACAAATCTTGGAAAAGACCCGTGAAAAGAGAATCGACACCCACCACCTTTTCGTCGATTTTAAAGCCGCCTTCGACAGCACGAATAGGAGCTGCCTTTATGCCGCTATGTTTGAATTTGGAATCCCCGCAAAACTTATACGGCTAAGTAAACTGACGTTAAGCAACACTAAAAGCTCCGTCAGGATCGGGAAGGACCTCTCCGAGCCGTTCGATACCAAACGAGGTTTCAGACAGGGTGATTCCTTATCGTGTGACTTTTTTAATTTAATGCTGGAGAAAATAATACGAGCTGCAGAGCTAAATAGAGAAGGTACAATCTTCTACAAGAGTGTACAGCTGCTGGCGTACGCCGATGATATCGACATTATTGGCCTCAACAACCGCGCCGTGAGTTCTGCTTTCTCCAGACGAAACGAAACGAATGGGTCTAGTAGTGAATGAGGGCAAGACGAAATATCTCCTGTCATCAAACAAACAGTCATCGCATTCGCGACTCGGCTCCCACGTCACTGTTGACAGTCATAACTTCGAGGTCGTAGATAATTTCGTCTATCTAGGAACCAGCATTAATACCAACAACAATGTCAGCCTTGAAATCCAACACAGAATCACTCTTGCCAACAGGTGCTACTTTGGGCTGAGTAGGCAATTGAAAAGTAAAGTCCTCTCTCGACGAACGAAAACCAAGCTCTACAAGTCGCTCACTATACTGGTCCTACTATATGGCGCAGAAGCGTGGACGTTATCAATATCTGATGAGTCGGCTCTAGGAGTCTTCGAGAGGAAAGTTCTGCGAACGATTTATGGTCCTTTGCGCATTGGCAACGGCGAATACCGCAGACGATGGAACGATGAGCTGTATGAGCTATACGACGATATTGACATAGTTCAGCGAATGAAGAGACAGCGGCTACGCTGGCTAGGCTATGTCGTCCGAATGGATGAAAACACTCCAGCTTTGAAAGTATTTGATGCAGTACCCGCTGGTGGAAGCAGAGGAAGAGGAAGACCTCCACTCCGTTGGAAAGATCAAGTGGAGAGTGACCTGGGTGCACTTGGCATTTCCAACTGGCGCCAAACAGCGAAAAAAAGAGATGAATGGCGCGCTGTAATTGATTCGGCACAATCGCGTAAGCGGTGCCAACGCCAATAAAGAAGAAGAAATTCAATATGCTCTGGGCATCGGTTGCTAGATCACCTCTTTGCGTCCGACAAGAGTTTTCTCTGGCCTTAAATCCTTCCGTAAGTCGCCGTATCTTTTCGTAGAATTTTCGGCCATTACCCTTGTCGGCCAGCTTCTCAAGCGTTTCATACTTACACACTTCGGCCTCTTTCTTTTTCTGTCTGCAAATACGTCTTGATTCCCTCTTCAGCTATTGGTATATCTCCCACCCCGCACGTGCTGTGGTCGGTCGCAGGGTTGCGAGATAGGCAGTCTGTTTTCTCTCCACTGCAGTTCGACATTCCTCATCGTACCAGCTTTTTTTCTGGCACTGCCGAAAACCAATTGTTTTCGTAGCCGCGGTACGTATGGAGTGTGAGATACCGTTCCACAGTCCCCTTATATAAGTTGCTGATGAGTGCTCTTAGAAGCAGGTGTGTAAGCCGAGTAGAAAACCGTTCGGCAGTCTGTTGTGATTGCAGCTTTTCGGCACGGTGGCGTGTGCGTATCTTCGATGCAACAAGATAGTGGTGCGAGTCGATGTTGGGTTCTCGGAGTGTACGCAGGTCAAGAACACTGGAGGCATGTTTTCCGTCTATCACAAACATGATCGATTTGGTTGAGAGTTTTTCGAGCTGCCTCCATGCCAAGTAGCTTGGTGAATTTTCTTGTGCTGGAATCTAGTACTGCAAACAACCATATTTCGGGCGCCGGCGAAGTCGATCAGCCTCAACACATTTAGGGATGTTTCGTGGTGGAGGCATAATTTTTTGACAGTTGTGGCGAAGATACCTTCTTTGCCCACCTTGGCGTTGATGTCGCCAAGCACAATTTTGACATCGTGGCGGGGGCAGAGTTCATAAGTATGTTCGAGACGCTCGTAAAAGGCATCCTTGGTCACATCGTTCTTCTCTTCCGTCGAAAGCTCGTCTAGTAAAACTTAATATATAAACAAATTAAAAAAAAAATAAATAAAATGTGTATATTTATATATACATATGTATGTATGTACCATATATGTATATAAAAATCTTATGTTCGTTTGTGAAAATCTGCAAATCTCCAATAGTTACCGACGGATAGATTTAAAATTTTGTCAGATTGTTTCTATTCAAGAAAAATCGTATTTATGTCTTTTTTTCTTTTTGTTTCTTTTTTCCTTTTCGGGAATTGGATCGATCTATTTGAAAAAATATAGATTTGTGCGATAATTTTCATATATCGAGCGCCTCACGCTTTTCTCTCAATTATACAAGTATTATTGTTTTAACCCTTATGTTAGTAACCGGGTACCCACCGCGGTGTATTTGTGTGAATAGTTTAAAGAAAGTTCAATATTTCATTTTAAGCTCTCAAATCGTCGTTTTTTAACATAAAAGAAAGCTAGTTGTGAGTTCCTTTAATTGATTTATTTTTTATTTTTTTTTTTTAAATAAGCTTAAACTCCAGCCGGGTACCCGGGTACCCACAGTGGAAAGCATAGGAAATAAATTGAATACAAGTTCTATAAATGCATGCAACTAAATTTTATTAAAACATAGGTATTACATTTTTTTTATAATTAATGACGTTGAACACATTCTACACGATTAACTGAGTGCTCGTCACATACAGGTTGGTGACAATTGGCACAAGCCTTACGTGTCTTTCGCCGTCTTATTGGCAAAGCATTGCAGACATGGCAAGATCCTATAACTATTTTCCTTCCGGTTTTATCTTTTGGAGCCGGTGGACCAGGATTAACCACGACTGGTTCTGTCAGTGCATAGCCTAAAATACTTTGAATGGCATTCTTTGTTGAGAAATGGCGCATTATTTGTGGATTCGCGGTACGATGTTCAATCACCGGCAATGCTAGTTCTTCACTTAGCTTACGCATAAATTGACGACGTTCTGTCGTTTTTTTGGCAATCATTTTATTATTTTCATAATAAATTGTATATGCCGCAAGTGCAGAAATGTCTAGCATGTTGAAAAACATTGCCATTGGCCATCTCGAAGATCGTCGTTGACTGGTGTATCTCCGCACCATTTGGTCCATTGTATCGACGCCAGCTTTATATTTATTATAAAAAATAATTATTTCTGGTTTCTTTTTAGCATCATCACCAACTGATGCATCGGAATGCATTGTAGACATCAGAATGACAGTTTTATTTTTTTTAGGAACGTAAGAACACGTGGTAACCTTTTCATGAAATCCAAAAACTGTGGAATACTGCTCCCTTGTCTTATTTACTCCCATACCACTAGGTATGTAAGGTTTATTTTTTTTTACCGTGCCACCAATAGTGTTATCTGTTTTACCACTGTACATAATCCCTTGCAAAGGATATGCGTTTTCTGCATCACAAATCCACCAGATCTTTATACTATACTTAGCTGGTTTCGATGGTATGTATTGAGTCAACCCAGTACGGCCACGGTATGGATATAGCTGTTCATCAATCGTTAAGTTTGCGGTTGATTTGTACATCTGAGCTAGATTAGAATTCAGCATTGTCCACACATCACGAATTGGAGCTGCCTTGTCTTCTTTTTTACGTTGACTTCGAGTATTATACCTGTAGTGTCCCAATACGTTTCAGATGTCATTCATAACTCTACGTTGTTATTATTTTTTTTTTCTTTACTCTGTCACTTACTATTAATATTTCAAGAAAAAATAATTTAGAAAAAAAAATTTAACAAAATAAACAAAATTTTTAATACTCAGAATTATCCCGGTACCCGAGTACCCGGTTGCTAAAAGATGTCGATAAAGTTGGTTACTAACATAAGGGTTAAGTTTATTTCCAAATTATTTTCAACTTTTTAGTTTAATATTCTTTAAAAGCGTGTTTTATAGTTTTTTAAACTGCATTTATTTTATATATTTTTTTAATTAACTATATTTGATTTTATTTATTTTTTATTTTCCCTGAATTATTGTAATTTTGTCAACGCCACGATGTATGCAACGATTCGCATCTTATATATTTCATATTGGGATCGCGTCACAGCTAAAAGAGTTACAAACTGACAAGCAGACAGACATAAAAGTGGGGCTAATAAAAGCGTGTTAAAAATAGGGTTCGCTTTGTCTAGTGGACCTTATTAAAAAATTACTTGAATGGAGTATTTATAAAACTGTTTTCCACTATTATAGAAGCATACGATACACTTCCAATGCGACTGCCGATTTTGTCAAAATTATGTGTTTGACCTTGCTAACGTCACACCTTTTCTGATTACACCGTGGTAGAAAAGTAACATTCAAATAAAAACAAATTTTTGTTGTTTTTCTCTTGTTTTGGTTTTCTGTTTTTTTTTTCTTCTTTAATTTACTTTATTAAAAACTAATCAATAATAGCTACATATATGTACACATATTTATATATTTATTCGCACATTTCCACTTCGAAGAAAAATTATAAAAAATAATCATGATGTTTTTTTTAGTTTTTTTTTTTATTTGTTTTTGGTTATTTTTAGTAATTTCAATATTATAATTTTTTTCTCTTATTTATTTTAACTTTAATTGATTTTCTTATGTTTCACATTCATTGCTACAAAAGACCAAATTATTGTTTGTTATTTCTTATATAATAGAAAATTATCAAATTCGCTTTATTCAACTCAAAAGTGTATATATGTATGTTGTATTTTAAAGTTCTGTAATTGGTTTCAGTGGGTTTTGGCTGCTCAAGTGCTATATGCATGTTTATATATATATATATGTATAAAAACATAAATATAGTACTGTGCAGAGCAAACACAATATGAAAAATATGTAAATATGTAATTGTGAAAAAACTATAAAATATTTCTTTAAAACTTTTAGTCGAAAGAAGAAAGCAAAATATTTTTTGGTTGCATATACTACATACTCGTACATACATAAGGGTATGTACGCGATCACAAAATAGACGATATTAATAACAATTAATAAATTTTGCTTTATATATTACAGTAATTATATATGTATGAGTTTTGTTTTTGTTTTTAAATTTAGTTTGCTTTATTAGTTTAGATCTCCATACATATGTACGTATTTATATATATGTATGTACTTGCACACCTACGTGTACATGCATACATATAAATATATTTTTATTTATTTGTCTTTTAGATGCAATTGTTATATTGTTGTTGTTTGTTCTTTTTTTTATTTACTTTCTTTAAATTGCTTTCCTTCTCTCTCTCTCTCACCCACAAAACAAACTATTGTGGTATAAATTTTAGCCTTTTCATTTTGCTAAATATCAAACGATGTTGATTTTTTTTAATTTTCATATTTGTTGTACCTATTTATTTATAACTAAGTTTTCTAACCGCTGCGCTCTGCAATTATATTTTTGTATTAAAATAGTTTAGTTAGCTGCTGTTTTGCTGAATAATGATTTGAATTTTTTTTTATTTATTTGCCTCATGCCTGCTCAAGCATTATATATGTATGTATGTGTATGTGTGTATGTATGTATATATGGTTACTAATATGCATTTTACTTAAATTAGTGAATTGATAGCACGTACATATATGTATATATACATATTATTATATTATTATCTATGTAAGTAAGTATTGTATATATATACACAAATTTCTTTTTCTCTTATTCTATTGTATTAATTTTTTATTTATGTATACACACATACATATGTATGTATATTATTATGCCAACAAATTTGTTTGCTACCCCATACATATACATAATTTTTATATAATATTATTTTCCATAATTATATAATTGTTTAAATACTTAAATGTATGTAAATGTGTGTGTGTTTTTCCATATCTACCAAGCTCCTACAGTTTGCCCAAGACAAAACGACATTTTAAGCTAATTATTCCTTTAACGTTTACAATTTTTCAAATTGTATTTGTTTTTATATTTACATATGTATGTGTATAAGTATTTATATGTATGTATCTACTATGTATGTGTATTTTTGATTGTGAATTGAATTTTGTAATCTTATTACTTACATAACTAGAACTTTTTGTTTCCCATTTAGCGTTAGTTATCTATTTTAAATAGATGTACGTATGTATGTATGCAATTACACAAAAAAAAAATTAAATCTTAGTTCAATAATTTATATTTTGCTTTATTTTGTTATTGGTTTTGTTATTCAATTTGTTAACCTAACCTAAATATACATACATATATCATTCTGCACACATTAGTATTTTCGCTATATAAATATGTATTTATATACATACAAAAAATAATATAATTATTAATATATGTATAACAAAAGTGCATAAACCTCAGTCCCATTCTCACTGTAATACATGAATTAACCAGTATATACATACATAATATAATAATTATTAAAAAAAAATATTAATAAGTGAGGTTAGGTAACTCTGAGTGGCTGTTACGCCTTACATGGACCTACTGGTCCTTTGTAGTGACAGATGAACAAAACAAAAATTCAAAACAAAAGTGATTTTCAGAAGACTTCTTCTTGCGTTCAACGTTCAAATATCATGAAACACACAAACAAAAATCTAACTTGACCCTTTCAATACTGCATCGATGCGAGTATAACTCATACAAGACCCAGAAAATGTTAAAATTTTCTAAAAAAAAAAAGTAAAATTATATAAACGTTTCCTTTATTTATTTACAGCACATTTAGTTCAATTATACAGAAATATCTTCACTGGCCAAAAGTCGTATTGAAAGGGTTAAGCTTTTCGATAATTCAATAATATTGCCTAGTTTGGTTTCATCCAAGGAGGGATTAGAGAGGAAGGTATGTATAATTCTTGGATGTTCAAATTAATGGCGAAAATCCATGAAAAGGAATATATAAGCTCCATCTGGAGCGTTGGACGGAACAGAAAGTGCAGGCTCTGATCAAAAGTTACAACAGACACGTACACAATTTTTGTAGAAAAAAAAACTATCGTCATCGAAGTAAATCTCAAAAATTGACATTAAGTGCTGAAGGGGAACTCTCATGAACGCCGTATTGGTCGTATTTGTTGCTTCCGTTGTATTTTGCTATATGTATGGTATATCTGAATCCGCAGCTGGGATTTATGTTATTTGTAAAATAATAAATAGCTTCTCATAAAAAAAAGCATCAGCAGTGCAACGGTAGTCCTACTTGTAGTGAATTGCACAGAGTGCACTCAGAGCCAATCATCGAACATGTTTTAATCCGTTTATTTTAATTTCACTACCATTAATCTGGCTGACGAATTGTTCCCTCCATAAAATCAGTGTGCTGCTCAGATCAGCCGCCAAAGCAACACTTTGCTTTCAACAGGAACACAAGCCGGTCTTGAAACCTTCTGTAAGACGATGCATCTTATCATCTTATCGTAGAATCTTAGAGCATTATTCCTGTCGACCAGCTTTCACCGAACAGGGCTATAAACTCTTCGTTGGTAGTATGTGGGAAGCTTGTAATGATGTCTCTTTCTATTCTATCCACTACAAGTTTTCACAGTTAAAAAAAAAGCAAAAAAAGTAGTTTCCAAAATTTTTGCTCATTTTCATTATAATAATTCGCGCTTTATATTCGCTGAAACGATTTTCGAAGGAACTCTTCCTCTAATTTTTTGGTGTGCGTCTTAATGTTTTTCCACCAAATGAAGACTCTACTATAACATACAGGGTCTTACGTATCGGATTTTATCTGTGTGAATATACACGAAGCTATATAAGATGTTCCATCGCTACAGTAGGCGCTGATGGAAGCAGCGGTAGAGGAAGACGTTCACTCCATTGGAAAGATTAAATGGAGAGCGACCTGGTTTCACTTGGTGTCACCAATTGGCCCCGAACTGTTAAGAAGAGGAGACAAAGTTTTTTGGAATCGGTCTCAAAAAATAGATAACATTTTCGTTGTGCATTTATACATAGATACATATATACTTTCAGTTTATTTTAGATTTTCCATAAATCATAGCTCAGCATTCACACACGTGCAAGCAGTATCAGTAATTATAAATATAATATAAAACTAGTTTTATAGCAGGCACTTTAGCAATTACTAATATATGTACATATATCTGCAATCTTATATATTATAAAATAAACTTATGAAATTTGTGCTCCTACATATGTATGTATAGTATCTATAAATATATGTATGTCATTGATGAAATAGAGGCCCCAACTATCAGTTACTCGACTTTTAAATACAGCCGAAATTAAAAAAAAAAAAAACAAATTTTTTTTTGGGAAAACTTAACCTTGAAACTCCGTTAATATAAATACATACATTCGTTTTATGTGCCAAATGCATACAGCTGGCGAGGATGTCACCATCGACTACCTTAGACACTCCAACACCCTCTAATGTTGTCCAAAGCAATTGACATTTCAGGAAGACTTCAGGTCCAGAAGCACTTCCACTAAATTTTTGTGCGCCAGCATGGATTGTAGACAGACTAAACTCTTACTTGCATTAAGCGAAATTGAACTTAGTATTCTTGCCGATGTACCATATGTCGACGGGGCATCTAACACTAAGGTATATTTTATCCACAAGACAGATTAAGTCTAATCGGCTGGGCACAAAAGATGACGAAACGCTTGAACACTACCTTGCAGCTGCCATCATGCAGTTTTGGGCTTACGTGATTGGGAAAAATTAAAACAGTTTAGAAAGTCTAGCGAACACAATGAAAAAAAAAAATATTAAAAATATAATCAAAATTTGTTTTTTTCCTCTAAATTGCTAGAAAATACTCATAGAAATTATACAGAATTAGTCTCGAAGGTCCACAAGATCAAGAAGTAAGTATTGAAGAGAAGAAAGCGGATCGCGTTAAGCAGTAAATCCGGTCGCTCGAGTACTCGCCTTTTTCACTCTTATTTATAGCCTATTGAGGTTATCAACATGAACTAAACGGCATTTTACTCATATGTCTCTCTATGGTCGGTACTGCAACCAAAAATATTCATTGTTATTTAAAAAATTTATAAACAATTAAAATTGAAAAAAGGGTAGAAAAAATTAAAAAGTCCGCTATTTTGGCCATAGCCAATATGATAGAATATTAAACCGTTTTGATTTTTACTTTCAGCTGATTAGTTTTACAGTTATCGTGTCACTCACCAACAAATGGGACGTGTTGCAGCAGCAATTTTAAAAGCGGGCTTAAAAAAAATTGTATTAATATATTTATACGTCTACTTATCTACAAAATTTTATTTTTTTAATTTTTTTTTAATAAATTAAATTTGTTAAAAAAAAACACGTTTTTTGGATGAACCTGACATTGAGGAAGACTTACTAAGATTATCAAGACTGAACAGATATGAACGCTGCGTAGAAATGTTTAAAAAGAACGCAACCCACACCCGCCTCTAATATATCCGTAAGTTTTAAGTGTACAAAAATCGTTACAAGTAAACCTTTTCGAACTTTTCCTTCTATTTTGGGGAATGTATAAACTATCAATCAAACTATGATGTACAACGAATGCACTTAGTATCTATGCAATTGATATGTACATAAATAAATACATGTATTAAAAATAATAATGATGTTAGAGAGGGTAGATATTACGCTTCAGTAAGTGTTACATACAAATGTATGTATATTTTAACTGTTGACAGTAACATCAATTATGATGACTATGAGTTTTATAATATATACAAGGGTTCACAATGACTTAGAATTGGCATAACTTATTTATATACATATATGATACAGAAGATTAACAAATACAATAGAAGATTACAACTATTGATATAACCGTAGCAAATTAGTCATAATTACAGTGGGTGGTGTTTAAAAAATATATACAATATGTCAACCTAACTACGAAAAAATGTGGAGAAATTTCCGAAATGTATTCTAAAAATGCTTATACCAGAGAAAATATTTATAAATTAAATAATTCGTGTTTTCTTCTGTATGATAAAATTTTTCCCATATTAATTTAATTAGGCTCACATACTACATACGTATATATCTTGTAAACAAAAAAAACTAGTTTTAATAATTAAATATTCAGCCTCGTTCGCTGTAAATAAGACGTAGCTGGTTCGGTAATATCACCGGTTGTAACCTTGTATTCTATAAACCTTGGCGTAACCGTATTCTCTATAAACCGTGTGAGATACGAACATACCTATATTTCTTGTAAAAAATTATTCACTCTTTTTGCATCAAAATGAAGGCTTCCATTCTCATTGTTAGAGTTTTTCCATTTCATTTTGCTCGACAACCCCATCATGCTACCTTATCCCTATTGGCAAAAAAATTGGAGCAATCGATTTCCATAGACTTTTCTTGAGGCCAATTCTTCAACAACCAAATAATTCTCCATAGGAAGGATAATTACCTGTTGCCAGGTCCGTACTATAAGGTGGATGCATAAGAAACTCCCAACCAATCTTGGAGCTTGTGTTGGATCATTATCAATGTGTGTGTTTGGTCTGGCATTGTCCTGATGAAACACAATTCAAGTTCTGTTGGTCAAAGCTTGACGCTTATTGGCAATTTCTTCCGTCAGACGTTCCAATTGCTGACAGTATGGGAGCAGATCATAATGGATGATTTCTTGCCAATTTCACCAATCACACAGCAAAGCCTTTCTGGCTTGAAGACTGTTTGTACCGGCTCACTGCGCTTCGAGCACGACCCTTTTTGTTTCACGTTTCACCGGTCCCCTTCCGCTTCAGAAATGGGTCGATTTCGCTACGAATCAGCAACTCATGAGGCCTCCCATAAAACAAGTTTTTTTGTGTATTCAACCTTTTTCAAGTGGTTTAAAACTGTTTTTTGTGTACCACACCGTGGAGCATCTTTTACATCAATGTTACCGGAACGAAATGGACGAAATCAAACCAAATGTTTGACTGTTACATACGAGTATGTGGTATGTGGTTTTTCAGTTTATTGTTATATTTTTGATATTCAAATCATATATGTATTCAAGCTGTGAAGTTTGCTTAAATCAATAAAACCGGTTTTTAAATAAAAAAATGGAATACGAGCTGTTCTTTTCAAGCTCAAGCGATGAAGAAGACTACTACACGAAGTGCCGCCAATTGGCACATCATCTACTGATGGAACATCTACTCGAGAAGATTCCTTGTTTGACACTTCAGGAACTCTCCCTAAGTCTGTTGACATATATAGCACCAGCTGGACTTAACAGCTCTCCGACTCCCATCGAATTCGCAACAGATTCTTCAAGAGGAGTCAATAGGGTTTACACCCTTTCCTGTTCTTCATCGTTTTTTTCTTTATTTTAAATTTGCAAATAAAATAGCTAAAATTATGAAACAAGAAACATCTGTTTTTTTTTTTTACGTTTTAAATATACCTGGTACAAGGTACTATCGTCTGCCGCATTAAATTTTGTGACAATAGCTTCCCACTCCTCTTTTAAATTGTGTTGGATAACGCTTTTTTGAAAACTCCTAGCTGAATGTGGCGTATTTTCCAATTCTGCCACAAGAATCTGCATCGTCTGCTACGTTGAAGGATCGTAGGTAAAATAACTGACGACAAGAAACGGCAGAAAACGATGGCGATAACGCTAACGAGCATACCGCGATATCGTCGTCTGACCATGCTGTTGACGATGGCGTTGAACGGCATACCAATATTACCGTATCGTCATTTTCACTCACGCATAAGGCCGATTATTTTCCTCAAATTTGGACGTTTTGATTCAAATTATTCAAGAAATCGGATGATTTAGAAATTTTTATATTTACTACTATTCCAGGTACTTGCACCCTACAGTCGGAAATCAAGATTTTTGACACATCTGATTAAGAATCATACGAAAATGCAAATATTAAAAATTTTTCAACCGATTCGGGTATTTTTCTTATTATATATACACGTACATATCAAATACTACAAACTTAATAGTCATTTTTTATGGTAGCATAAATGTAGTGAATTTAGTCAATAAAACAGGATCTTTTTCTTTGAAAAACTTTATAAAATTTCTTGAATTTTTTAGTAAAACTTACGAATTCACTTCTTCTATTGTATGCTTTTAATGGTAATAAGGTAAAGAAGGAGAAGACCCAACAAAATGTATACTATCCATCTGTCTGTCTTTAAACCGGTCCCTTGGTTTTGGAGATATTTCAACCAAACTTGGCTAGCAGACGTAATTTTATACGACTTTTGACAACTTTCTGAACTGGCCAGTTCGGACCACTATGCGTATATGTTGCATATATATATGCATTAAAACTTTTATTGGAATAGGATGACCCAACCAAGAAATACTAAGCGAATTAGAACCTTTTTGAACTCGTAATGACATTTAAATCAAAGGTTACAAATAAAATTGAAGAGTACGAATATTTGCCAAACAATTTACATATAAAAATGTTTTAAATTTAGGAAATTTTGGTCTAAAGATGTAAGTTCAAATTGAAATATCTTAATATAATAAGTTTGATACCATTATTTAGCTTTATTAAAAATTATACCATATGGAGCTGAAGTACTTCGTTGATCTGCGATGAGTAAGAAAAAGTTTAGATCCAAAGAAAATTGGCAATTTTTCCAAAAAAGGCGTCTACTTTATATACAGTTTGAAGGCTTATATTTTTTAACCAAAAGAGAAATCGATAAAAGAGTTAACGCCAGGTAAATTATACTAGTATTCTGGTATAACATAAAAATAATGAACTTATTTAGTTGACACATGTTTTTTTACAGACATGTTTGTACAGCTACCAATTAATCAATTTTCGAATACAAAAAATTCAACTCGAGATTGCTCAACTTTGAATGGTCATATCTGAGGAGCGCGTTATTCAATTTCATCATGATAAAGCTTTTCTGATTACGTAATGTATTTAAACTAGAAAAACTAAAAAAAAAAAATTTTGCTTGCCACTTCAATTCTTTCTCTAATGCACGTATTTCTAGCACTTTTACCCCACTGTGACTTTTTCGGTGAGACAAAAAGCCAGTCAAATTTGCACCGAGAGAGCGCTATTTTGACTAACTAATTCTCACCGAACAGAGTTTACGTATGTTTAACTGTTTCTATTCGTGTCATCGAAATTTCTGCTATACATATTTAAATACATGCATACACTCGGTAAGAAAAATCTGTGTACACCCTTACGGCTTACTTTCTTTTGTCAAAAATTAATTTTTGTATAAAAAATTTCAGAGCGAAATCACATTGCGTGCTTTAGGTATTACTAGTCTATTGCATAATATACATAATAGTACTTAAAGCGTTGAATTTACAAAAAATACTAATTTGGCAGCGCAGAAAAACTCTGCGTACAAGTAGTAAAAAGGGGATTCCCCACATTATAGTGTAGTGGTATAGTGTCGGAAAACTATAATTTTACTTTTTTCATAAAAGCAGTAATTTTAAAAATAATAATATAATAGGAAATAATACGAGCTACAGAGCTGAATAGAGGTACAATCTTCCATAAGAGTGTACAGCTGCTGGCGTACGCCGATGATATTGACATTATTGGCCTCAACAACTACGCCGTTAGTTCTGCTTTCTCCAGAATTGATAAGGAAGCGAAGGATATGGGTCTTGTAGTGAACGAGGGCAAGACGAAATATCTCCTGTCATCAAACAAACAGTCATCGGATTCGGGACTCGGCTTCCACGTCACTGTTGACATTCCTAACTTTGAAGTCTATCGTCTATCTTGGAACCAGTATTTTCACCAACAACAATGTCAGCCTGGAAATTGAACGCAGAATCACTCTTGCCAAAAGGTGCTACTTTCAACTGAGTAGGCATTGAAAAGTAAAGTCCTCTCTCGACGAACCAAAATCAAACTCTACAAGTCGATTATAGCTCTCGTCCTGCTACATCGTATATGGTGCTGGGGCATGGACGAAGACAACGGCTAATGAGTCACCGTTAGGAGTTTTCGAGAGAAAGGTTTTGCGTAAGATTTACGGTCTTCTACGAGTTGGTAACGGCGAATACCGCAGCCGATGGAATGATGAGCTGGATGAGATATACGGTGACATTGACATATGTATGTAGTTCAGCGAATCAAGAAACAGGGGTTACGCTGCCTAGATCATGTGGTCCGGATGGATAAAAATACTCCAGCTTTGAAAGTTTTCGAAAAAAATGAAAAAAATTAATGAATGGCGCAATGTTATAAAGCAAAGTAAAGTAAGTTTCTTATTTCATGACATTTCCTGCCGAGGGTTAACCGCAATTAGAAAAATTAATTTTTCTGTAATTTTAAAATTTGGTCGAACAAGGATTTGAACTTATGAAGATATTCGTAACAAGCGTTGTTATTCCTGGATTATGGAAAATTATATAACATATATATATGTATATATAAATATATTTATATATAAACTTTCGTGGAAAGATTAAAATCCTCATTTATAGTAACTCATAGTTTTTACATAATATTTATATATTTATAAACGTCAAGCATTAGCACTCACGCTGGGGGGTTTGAAGTGGTATTTAGGGAATCAGGGATTGGTTTAAAAAGAAATAATTACTATAAAGTAAATGAACAAAGTGTTGCGATGTGATTTAACTTTTCAATCGACTGAAGCAGTGATCCAGCGTTTCATTCTTCGTGCATACTCTTTAGACAGCCAAATCAACTTTACCTAGCTTATGGAGATTATGTGTCAGGGGTGTATGCTCCGTTAATATATGCATAAGAATGTTAAGTTCCTTTTTGATTAATGCGAGTAACAGTTTGATCTGTCACTATCCACGTACTTTAAAGGTACGTCCCACGTTCGACATGTTCTAAGACCTTAAGGAGTAAAGCCGCTCTAGGATTTTGGAAAACGCGATATTTTTTTTTTTTTGTTTTCTCACAGGGCACCTTTGGGTCCTAGAAATGTTATGCAATTGCTGAACTTTATTTTTGCTGCAGCCTGAGTGCGCTGATCGCTGAGTACAATCAGAATTTTTAACGCGTCTTTTTCAAAATCACATTTTCCAAACTGGGAGGAAAGTCGAATCGTATTGCATTGTTTATCTGAAAATTTGATGGTATCTTCACAAATACATTTTTTTTTTGGGAGCATGTAGTCGTTTTTCGATAATTTAGTGCGTATTTTTTAGTCAAAAATCAATCTTTTTAAAAAAAAGTGTGCCGTTTGCACAAAAATTAGTTAAAAAATAAATCCGTACGTACTTCCAAAGACCATAGTTTGTAGATCATAAAACGTTTTGCTTTTCTGTTCTAGGTCTCATCCTTTAGAAGAAATCGGTTCTCCCGTGGAAGCTTTTAAAAAAAAAACATGGATTAAATGGACTTTATCACCTCCATTTTGCAACAAAACAATAAATTAAAGAATATTTTTTTGTACTTCAATATATGTATGTTCAATGAAATTCCCTTTCTCATATTCCCACAATAAATTTAAAAAAATGTGTCTATTTTTCAACCTCTAGAGTGGCTTTACCCCTTAAGTGTTCCTCTATGGTATACTGCTTTAAACAACATTTGGAACCGCTGCAGCCCCACCAGCGCCAGCCAGCTCTTTCATCTTTTCATTGCCTTCTACATCTCTACATCCGTGTGACCTGGTACCCAAGTGATATTCACTGTGCTTTCTCGCAATAATCTGTTAATCTGTTCTATGTTTTAACGCTTTTGGACTTTATGAAGACGTACTTAATGGCCTTAATTGCAGATTTTCTCATTAAAGCGGTTGCACATTTATGAAAACTTCACTAATGCCCACAATCTATGCTTGAAAGAGTTGTAGTCATAGAGTTTGAAGCTACCTTGGTTGTTGGCGTGATCACAGAAGAACCCTACCCTTGTATCAGCCTCATATTTGGACCCATCGACATTCTTATGGTCTTCACTCTTACCGATGGACCCACCTTCGGGTATTCGGAGCGCTTTACTGGCCCTGCATTCAACATGTGCCCTAGAGCTAGTGCTTTATTTTGTGGTGAAACAAAATTCAATATATTTGCACAAAAAACTGGCGAAAACGAACGGTTTACCCACCTTCCGCCCGGCCGCACGAGGGACACAGCCTGTTTGACATCGGAACCTTTCTTTAGGTTGGCACTTTGTAACCGCTGAAGTGATTTTCCGCCGAGTTCCACCTCCAATTTGTGGTGTACCAAGATGCGAGCGAAATCAGAAAAATTAACTTAATTTATTTCACATTTTTATATTAAGTGATCTTTGTTCATTGATGGCTTTTTAACCGACGAAGAAGAAGATTCTCAAGTGACGCGTAAATTTTTTTTATTATTTATGACAACGCTTAGACAGACGAGTGCTAGGGTATACTTTAGATTTGCTCGCCCAGAAATTTAGAACAAATTTTTTTCTTTTGAGAGGTAGGAGAAATAATACATTGATTTCAACGTATAATCCCGCATAACTCACATTGGAATTGAGCAACATCTGATGGAAGAACCTCACAGAGCAGAGCTCATCTCGCTAAAGAGTAAGGAAATATCTATCATGGGTCTTCTTACGGAACATCTTCTGTTAGTTAGGCAATCAGGGCACTGAGCGTAAAATCAAATGATATCTGGAGGTGTTTATGCGAGGAGCGTTGCATAACTTTAGGCGCTGACTAATTGCTTCCTGCCATTAGAAATTTTTGCTTTCTTGCATATATGTATGAATATATGTAAATAATATTCATGGAATTCTCAGGGATCAGTGAAATTATAAGGCTAAAGTGCCTACTGTGTGCAATGGATTTACAATCTCACCTTGTTTGGGTATTCCCATCCGATTGACGGCTACGCAGCTTGAGATGTCCAATATTTGATACGAGCCCAATTCTCACCAATACATTCAACTTTTTCCCCCACCGGCTTGTAGAGGACAAACTGAAGGTGGCAACATTTAGAGACTTGAGCGAAATAGCGGGTACAGAGATAATTTGATCACTTAGTTATGCGAACTCCACGCTACTGTCCACGCTATAGTGAGTAATGTTTGTGGAAATATTGCCTAAACATTTCTTGCTTCCGCAATAAAATTCAAACCAAGTTAGTCATCACCCTAATGCTGTTCGCTATATTTACATATCTTTTATATATCAATATATATATATATATATATATTTTATATATCTATGATGGGGCCATGTGTAGAAGTTCACACAAGTAAGGCAAGTTTTTGACTGCCATTCACCTGTGAGTAGCCAGAAACGATTCTTTTGCATATGATTCAAGCAGCTCACGACTCCCGGTCTTAGACCAAGTATCCCCTGGGTAGCCAACAAACAGCCGTTTGGAGGCGTGCTAAAGTGAGAAAGTAAACTCCAATGAAAATTTGTATTATGCCGCGGAAGAGACCCCCCTTTTCACGACGACTCCCGCAAATGTTCCAAGGATTACGATTTGAGGGTGAGCACCTGGAATATCCAGTCCTTTGATTGGGAAGGTACCGCTGCCCAGCTGGTAGATGTCCAAATAAAATTAAAGGCTGACATCACCGCCGTCCAAGAAGTGCGATGGACGGGACAAGAACGAAAGCGATGTCACGAACGGTTCTTGTGACATTTACTACAGCGGCCATATAAAAGAGCGTAAATTTGGTGTCGCGTTTTTGGTGGGATAGAGACTCCGTCGCCAAGTACTGGTATTCACTCCGGTGGATGAACGTCTCGCCACAATCCGCATCAAAGCAACATTTTTTAACATATCGTAGATTTGCGCCCACGCCTCGGCGGAAGAGAAGAACGATGTGACCAAGGATGCCTTTTACGAGCGCCTCGAACATACTTGTGAACTCTGCCCCCGCCACGATGTCGAAATTGTGCTTGGCAACTTCAACGCCAGGGTGGGCAAAGAAGGTATTTTCGGCACAACTGTCGGAAAATTCTGCCTCCCCGACCAAACATCCCCAAATGGATTGAGGCTGATCGACTTCGTACGAAATATGGTTGTCTGTAGCACTAGATATTAGCACAAGAAAATTCACCAGGCTACTTGGCTGTCTTCAGATCGAAAAACACAAAACCAAATCGATCATGTTTGTGTTAGACGGAAAATGTGTCTCCAGTGTTCTTGACGTACATACACTCCGAGGGTCCAACATCGACTCGGACCACTATCTTGTTACAACGCAGATCCGCACACGCCTCCGTGTATCAAAGTACGTCCGTCAACAAACACAAGGAAGGTCCGACGTCGAAAAGCTGCAATCGCAACAGACTGCCGAGCGATTTTCTACTCGGCTTGTACACCTGCTTTCTGACAGCACTCATCAGCCACTTGATATAAGGGAACTATGGAACGGCGTTTCAAACTCCCCACGTACTGCTGTCACAGAAACAATTTATTTTCGGCAGTGCCAGAAAAACGAGTGTTACGATGATGAATGTCGAACTGCTATGGGGAGAAACCAGACTGCCCACTTTGCAACCCTGCGATCGACCACAAAACATCGAGAGCTGACAATAAAATAAAGAGGCCAAAATGCGTGAGTATCAAGAGCTTGAGAAGCTCTACGAAAAGATACAGCGACTTACGGAAGGTTTCAAGACCGGAGCAAACTCTTGTAAGACCAAGAGAGATCATCTAGTGACGGATGCCTAGAGTATTCTGAACTTATGTAGTGAACACTTCTACAGCCTGCTAAACGGCAGTGAAAATGAAACACCCGGAGATGGTGAACCCGACATCCCAATCGATGTCGATAGAACAGACGACCCAGCTTCACTTGGTATTTCCAACAGGCGCCAAACAGCGCAAAAAAATGATGAATGGATCACTATAATTGATTCGAGTATAATCGCGTAAGCGGTGCCAACTCTAATAAAGAAGATGTACGTATATACGTATGTAGGAAAACTTAACTCGTAAATCATCCGACTTATATACACAAATAGTAAATTATTAGAAAATATAATTTCTTCAAACTGCAAAACTAATTAGCGCCCAGAGAGTATGGAAAGAAATCGATAACGCAAAATTAACAGAACAATATCCCACCCAACAAAATAATTATAAACTTAAATTTATAGTTGAGTTGGCAATCAACTTATACAAACGCTTTATTAACTTAAATAACAACTGCAGTAGTACGAGTATCTGTGTTAAATTATAAGATTTTTCTCTTCATCACTTCCTTTTGCTTCCTCCAAAACGTAAATGATGCCTTGTTCTTTTTCCTTTTTTTTTGTCATATCTTTTGTTCTAAATATGTATCTATTATGTATGTGTGTTTGTATGTGTGCGCATGTGTAATATAATTAAATTTGAAATGAAAAAATGAACTTCACTTTTAAACAAATATTCATATACATATTAACTGAGGATTTTGCAAAACTATGAAAAACTAAAAATAATAAAAAAAAATAAAAAAAATAATAATACGATTATTTAACATAGTAAGAGTAGAGATTAAAGTTTCTTTAAATGTATTATGCTTCTATGTATGTATGGTATGTATTTCTTAAAAGTTGTTGTAATAATAATAATAAGCGCATAAACAAACAAGCCCACATTTAACCACAACATAACCGAGCATATTGTGTATGTATGTATATAAATAATTCAAATTTACCACTCCATATTACTCATCATCAACTACATACGTACTAATTCATGAATTCAGCGCCTAATTTACTATTACATACACTTTTTCAGCACTGCTAAGCAGCTCATTGATTTTGTAATTTTTACTTGAATTTTAATATTTGAATATGTATTGTATGTAAGTTTGTATATGCTAGGCTAGGTGTTTTTGTTTTTTTTTTTTTTGTTTCTATATAATAACATCTTTAACTTATATGTGTGTATGTATATACTCCATTAGCTGTACACTTTGTAAAGGTACATGTTAAAAAAGAAAACAAAACAAAAAAAAATCGCTTTAACAAAAATGAACTCTGACATCTTCACTTCGTCTATGCAAATGCATACATATGTATGGTAATTATAGTTAATATTTATTATACGCATGTAACTAATCCACGTTGTCATACTACATACATACAATAGTTGTTTTAAAAAATGATTGATGTGTGTGTGTGTACGCGTGTCATTTTTCGGTATTTTAGCGCTAGGAATAATAAAAAAAATAGTTTTAGCTTTTATTATTATTTTTTGTTTTTTTTTTGTTTTTTTTTGTATATTACATATTTACATATGTATGTATGTATGCATATTAAGCATGCAAAAACAATTTTGCAAAATTACATACATATATTTTATATATTTCATTTGTTTGTTTTGTCATATTAAATGTGGTATACTTTAATGCATGTGCTAAATGTATGTGTGGATACACATATATATGTATATTGTTTAGTGAATAACATACATACATATTTGTATGTACCATATATACTATGCTATAATTTAGTCAACTTATTGTATAGTACCACCAGTACAATTTCACTTACAACACTACAAAATAGTTTTCCCATATTCATATTTAATACAAATTTAATTTCGGTGTAGTTATTTTATTATATAGGTATATATGTATATATTGTACATTTATATGCATATAATCTAAATTGTTTGCTTGTCTCTTAATAACTTCTATATTTGAAATTATAATAAACATCGTTATCTCAACACCATCAAATCACATACATACATATATATATGTACATATGTATCTGTATATTTGTGATTTGGTACAATGCACACATACACACACATTACTAAAAACGCACTGCATAAATGTTATGTTATATAAAGACTTACATATGTATGTAGGTGTGTATGTTTCCGAATATAATATAAAATTTAGATAAATAGCTTGCACATATGTACACACATATATATATATTTTGTAAATACCTATGACAATTTATAATCTTTTTATTGTATGCGCGAAGAATAAAGACTGTATGTATGTATATTTGATTTGTTGCTTTGAAATTTCGATGTGTTAATATATTAATGTATGTATATTTTCGCATGTTAAAAAGCTCAAATAAGCATTAAATCAAGTTAGAAATTATAAAATGCATATTTATTTCAAAACATACATATGTACATACATTCATGTAAGAAATTAAAACATATATATGACTTAATATGTACATATAAATTTACTTATTCAGCATAAAAGGAAAATCGCAATCGTATGTACATACATTGACTTTCTCGTGCACAAAAATATGAACACAATATTATACATATGTATGTATGTACGCAAAAAATCATTTGCACACCTTAGCATTGGTGAGAAAGTTGACAGATACCGCAATTTTCAACTCGGTCCAAATTGAATGTACAACATTTGAGTACTAAATACATTTAACAACATAAAATCTTTCGAATTGAAAACAAAAAAATATTTAATTTTATTTATGTTATTACTAAAAATACATACCCTGGCTTGGATTTCAAGAAAAAAATACATATATATATATTATTTAGTGATAATAATAAAGAATAAATATTAAAATTTCAATCCATAAAAATTAGGTTTTTAACAACTTAATTCAATAAAAAAAAACTAAAAAAAAAACAAATAGTAATTATTAAAAGAAATTCGGTAATCGACTTCAATCAAGTTTTGAAAACAGAAATGCCACTAAAATAAATTTGTGTGTGTTTTTCTTTTAGTGCATAAATTTGTAAATAATACTAACGTCTAGTGTTTGCATATTTGAAAGGAAGTAAGTGAATCTTTAATGAAATGAATGGAAAGGCACGTTCAAATACATATTGTACATAAAGAAAAAATGCTTCATTTATAGAAAATCTGTTAGCTGCCAATCAAATTACAAATTACTGAATTATTCTTAAAGACTACCTTTTACATGAAAATGGTGCATTTACACAAGTGAAATATTTCTTTAAACAAATCGTTATTGAACATACTTTATGTGTATTTAAAATATGTGTCAATAGTGATTTGTTAAGAGAAATTTAAGTAACATAGTTTTTAGAAAGAATATACCCTAAGTTCTATATATTAAATGAAATTTTTGAAGTATATGCTTATCTATACATAAATATATATATGTACATACATATACGAGCACGCGAACACACGAACGAATAATTAATTTTGTTTCAAGCTGCTCAAGTAATGGAAAATTATTGTACATAAAATGTTTGAAAATGGAAAAGTTAGTGATCACAAAATTTTAATTCAAACATTTTTTTTTTGTTGTATCGTCCAATAATTAAAGATATGCTGAATAAGGAACCGATTAGTTGTAATTTGTCTAAATAAGTTCCTACATGATCAATATGATACCGAATAAATAATACATCAGAAAAAACCAAAAAGTTTACGCAACAACTATTTTAATGGTTCTATATTTACTGCTTGCGTTATATTGTGTATTTAAATAAAAAAAAAAAAAACAAAATATTTGTGTCCACATTTTAAAATACAACCTTCTGCCTGCTTCTGTTCCTCTAACAATTCTACTATTGATTATATTCATAATTTTTAGAAAAGTGAAACTAAATTTTGTTAAGAAAATAAATAATAATATTAATAATAGAATGTAATACAAGTATATCAAAATACCACTAAAGGTTGTCATTAACGCTTAATTGCTTTCCTTTTTCACTCTCATTCGCACAAAATTTGTTATGGCACATTCGATTATATTTCTTACAACTCGTTTTAATTTTTTTTCAGTAATTTCTCTTATCTATTTGCATATAATTCAATTATCTAAAGGGCTATAATGTTATTTCATTATTATCATGTATATGTAAGTATGCCTTTGCATGTATGTATTACTTTGTTTCAACTCGTTTATATACATTGGAATTTTTGAGCCGTGAAACAAGTTTATATTAAATTCAAAACATATTAACAATAAAAACGTAAAATAACATAAGATTTATGCCTCTAATGATGATGTTTTGGACTTCAAATATATATATATATTTTTAATTTAAAACTATCTGTAACCATAACCACAAATAATAAGTGAATAACAGTGTATCGACCAATTGAAGTAAATTTATTTCATTATTTGATATTGATTTTAAACGTTAAACTTCACACAAATAAATCATCAAAAAAAAAAATTCGTTAAAAACTACTTTTTAGAGATTTTTATTAAAAATAAATTTACTTGACACGTATTTTCATTTTACGAAACTGAATATTTGACTTCATAAATAAGCAGTTCGTTTATTAAATCTAATAATTTTTGGTTTAAATGTTTGCTTTCAACACGAAAAATTTTTGTTTTTAGTCTCGAAAAATTATTCAATTTTGTAATGAATTTGAAGTCTAAGCAGTAAACAGTATTATTCCTCAAAACGAAAACTGACTTTTTACTATGGCCTTTGCAACAAAATTCCCTACGTAATCATTAAATATATGCACATTTATCCATATATTTTTCCTTACCTAAAAAAATAATAATAATAATAATAGTCAAAAGTAATAATATTGAAAAATTAACAAATCTAATGTTATCAAAATAAGAACTAAACAACTCATTCATTCCATACCTTATGTCTATCACACTATAACTGCAGTTTTCATTTAAGATTTTAATATTCACTGTAATATGCCTAACTACCAGCTTAACATATAATATCGGATTTGTGTTTTCTTTGTATTATTTTTTTCGATTCTAGTTATAATATAACACATATAAGCCTTTAGAGAATTCTACAGCGGCATATATGTATATATATATATATATATATATATATGGGTGTGTGTGTATGTGTGTGTTTGCAACCATCATATTTAATTAATTTTGAAGAGTGTCATATCTACATATATTTTGCATACATAAATACATTCCACATAACAAATATGTGCATATGAATATGATATTACAATTATTATAATATATTGACGAATTATTTCTTTAATTTAATCTCTCTCTCTATATATATATACAACAATAACGCACGCTGATTGCTCCCTCTTTGATCCACACGCTTGTTCTTTTCATTCATTTTCCTTCAATATTTTGACAATTCGTTCATCAATTACTTAATAATTAAGTATAAGTTTGGTTATATATATTTGTTTATATATATATATTTCTTTATATTTATATGTATAATTATTGTAATCGAATAATTTCGGTATGGTCCTCTGTTTATACATATATTTTTCACGAATTGTACACGTTTCGTCTTTTTATTACCAAAAACAGCTAAAATAAAAAGAAAATATTTATTTAAATAAAGTTTTGAAACAAAACAATATAAAATATATGTACATTAACATAAATATATATTAGCTTCATCAAACTTGAAATCTATAAGTTTATAGTTGAACTTAATGTGAAAGGCTAGCGAAATACTTTGTTAAATGTAGAGAAATGAAATGGTTATTTTTGTAACCAAAACTGTTTGTCGTTTCATTTCAAAACTCTTTTTTTAAAGGCATTCTTTATGCACCAACGAACTAGACCATAATCCCGCGACTAAAATCCAAATGGACCCACGACAGTCGAGTCTTTATAACGGAAGGACCCAGATTTTTAACCGGCCAACTGGAGAATATTTTTGCGGCTCCAAAACCCATAATATACTTAATGCAATAATATAATTATCTCTTTGCTTGTATGCATACGTCTAAGGTTGTCTTGGGTTATTAGCAGAAATGTTTGTAGTTAGAAAATACAAAATGAAGAATAATGATAAACACCAATCCAGAATTACACTCTTATCGAATTTTACCTTTATAGTTTTATTAGATATCAGTGCAAATACCGAATTGTATCTGTACAAAATAATCATACTGAAAACTTTCGGCAAGAATAATGTTAACGGAAATGTGTACCTTCATAAATGTAAAAAAAAAGAAATTCTTACAATTCTTGGACCTTTGAACCTCAACTACCAATAAGAGTAATATTTTAAAGTATTTTAATAATTTTAAATATATTACTAAGACATTCTTTCGAACTTACCTTCTTTCTGTTGTTCTATAACATGATTTATATTTTCTTATAACAATTATTCGCGAAATTTTATAATATCATAAAAACAATTGTTGTTCAGTAGTAGTAGTAGTAGTAGTAGTAGTACTAGTAGTACATAGTAGTAAATTGGTAGTTTTTATGCAGCAATTTGGCGGTTTGTAGCATTTCGAAGAAAGCATATGCAAGTACAAAAAGCGGTATTGTAGAACCTTTAGCAGCACGGCTGCCCGTTTATCAAAACAATATTTCCACTCTTAAAGCGATATAACTATGCAGCAATGGTAGTGTGTACTATAAATATAGGTCAAACACTACCGTTTATAAGTTTAGCAATTGAACAGCGTTGACAACTTTCACTTTTTTTTAAATTCGTAGATCACACACAAAGAATTTTGCATAAAATTCACTCGTAACACGCTCTCATTTTGTCTCACCTAAATTTTCTAAATGTATTTTGTTCATTTGTTTTTGATTTTGTATGCATTAATTACGTTAGATCACAAAATAAAAAATGTTTCATTAGTTTACGATGCAATGTGATTACTTATTTGCTGCCATGAACACAAAGTACCGCAATGCCAAGTTATTCGTTTGTGTGTTTCTACATACATATGTTCTATTTGTGTGATTTTATACTCTCAAATACATGAGAGGATGTGTTTAGAGTGTTCTTATGTATGCTTTGTTGTGTATTAATTATATATATGCGTGTGAAATGCTGTTTCTATGCAAAGTGTATCGGCTCCTTTCAACCAAACTGACGATTAATTTCGCCCAGACTTTCGACCGCTACTGCTACTTTCGGCAGTGTCATGACGTTCCCGCACATTCTTCTCTTTGCCATCGTTACCACGATTGCGAATTGTTGTCGTTAGAGTGGATGGCGATGCAACATTACTAACTGCACCACTGCTACTAAAGCCACTACTGCCGCTATTGTTACTACCGGTACTTTGTCGATTTTCGCGTAAAGCATCTGAAATGTAGAACGTGAGAGATTGATTGTATTAGATAAGAGCTTCCATATGATTATAGAGTCAAAAAAATACACTATACATACATATATTCTCAAAATTTATATTACGTCTTTAAAGTTATACTTTTGCTTCACACTTACCCTTTTCTTTGGAAATATCAGTGCGTAATGTAACCACATTACTTCCACTGTTCACAGCACCTGTACTATTGCCGGTGCCACTACCTGCATTACTTGCTGCGGCACCGCTTGAAGTTCCTTGACTCACGTTCGTTACGCCACGTGGTTTGTCAAAGACTATAGACTTATCGCTCTGCTTTTCTACATATTGAGGGGAAGCCACAATAGGTGTAGATGGAGTCGCTGTCGCCGCAACTGCCACTCCAATAACAGCATTTATTGCGCCAGACGCAGCATTACTGCCATTACTAGGCTCATTTTTATTGATGTTCAATGCCAATTCGTTTTTATTAGGCAGAGCCACAGGCGATGCCTGGCCTGAGGCAGAATTCTCCTTGCTGTTTCCACCATCTGTGGTGGAACGTTCTTTGTGGTGTTGAGCGACTTGCGCATAACTTAAGCGTGAACTATTATTACCTGCTGCTGCAGGAGCAACATTTGGGCAAGTGGGATTCGTTATAGGTATGCCAGTCTGCGCTGCAACTATATTTTCAATGGAAGCAGTATTTGTAGATGTTGAAGCATTCTTATGCTTGGTAGCATCTTTCGGCGTCGCCTTTTTGGCTAATAAATCTGCCACTGCTGGCGGTTTTTTGTGATTACTTAGGCTGCAATCGGCGAAGTTTGTGGTCATAGTCGCTACGCTACAAGTGACGGCTTGTGATCCATTGTTGCTGCTACCACTACAATTACCGGCCGTAGCTAAGGGTGAAGACATCACATGCTGAGTTGGGGGATGTTGGTGTTGGTGTTGGTGCAACTCTGTGCTCGTATTGTTATCTTGGGGGATATTTTGTTGTTGTTGCTGTTTGCAACCTGTTTCTTGTGTCGCGTTGAAAACGGACAGATCCTCAGTCTTGTTAATGGGTTTTTCACCAGGGACTGTAAATAGATCTTTCGTTAGAGAATTGCAAATTCAATGAACTAAATATATTATATATACATTTACGGTTATTCCGCTTAAGTTCGTCAACTACAAATTAAAAAGAAATAGTTTTAACATTTTTCTCTGCAAATGAACATATTGTTCGTAAGTATGAGTCGTTAGAAAATAAGAACAATAATTACAGATATATTATTTTAAGTGATTTGACTGCTTTTCTTATTTTATAAAATTCGTAATGAAATAACCAAATGTGGAGAAATTGTTCGGTTAAATAGTATGAAAAATTCTATATCACCATTAGCATAGCTCACCAGTATTACTGTCGTATGACGCATTGCCGCCAGTTAGACTATAGGCATTGTTGTTTTTGTTATTATTGGATTGTGTTGGACACTTTATCACAGTGTTGTTGGATGAGGAGGCGGTGGTTGTGTAATTTGTATTCGAACTCGAATTCAAGTTCTGCTTATTCAATGTTGCCGATTTGTTGGTCGACTTTACAGATGCTACTGCTACTGGTGCTGCCACAGTCGCAGCCGCAGTCGCAGTCGCAGTCGCTGTCGCAACCATATTCGGTTCGTCAGCGGTAAAAGCACCTTCTGCGGCGGTGATGGACGATGTTGAGGTGGGACTAATAGTGGCACTAGAGCTTGCATTACGCTGTTGGTAATTTTGTTGCTGCTGTTTATTATTATGGGCGGAATCTTTTCGGGATTTACTCTTGCTATTATTACCACCAGTATTAGCGCCGGAGCGTACAACGTCAGCCAAACGATTTTCGTTAGACCAACCACTACTACTAACACTGGCACTGTTGTTTTGGTGGTTATTACCACCGCCACTGCCGCCACCAACATTCGCTGTTATACCAGTTACCGTCGATGAGGAACTATTTGTTTGCTGTAAGGCATTAGAATGGCTTGAGCACAGATTGTTTTTTTGTTGTTGTGGTTGCTGTTGCAAATAACTTGTCTTTTGCAACTGCACATCATTATTTCCACTTACACTACCATCATTGCCGACGCCGGTGCCGCCGACACCGCTGCCGCTGCCGCTGCCACCACCGAAAGACTGCTGTTGGTGATGGTGTTGCTGCTGATGATGATGTGGTGTCAAGTTAGCAGTTTGTTTGTTACTAGACACCGAAGCACTGTTGCTATTATTGCCACTGCTATTTGTTGAACTCGCCCCGGATAAACCCAACGAAGACGAAGCTGTGGTCGCTATTTATTTGTAAAAAATTATATTAAAATACAGAGTAAATAAACTAATTTGAAAAAAAAAAAACGTTATTTGCAAATGCAAAACTAAGAGGGTAGAAACAACGTTTGAATAAAAATGTAGTTAAATAGTTTTGCAAAAGTATTCGGCAAACCCCTCCCCATACATTTTGGGAACAAAATAATAATTCAATTACTTAAGATCTAAAAATTTAAAATTTGTATCATAATCATTTCATTCTCTTTTAGAATTCTTTTTTAAGTAGCCGAAATGAGTTCCGAATACTTTTGTAGAGTATTAAATTTGTATGTGTACATAGGTATATAAGAATTTTCACATTTATATTATCATAACTTATTTTTTCCTGGAAAACATTAAAATAGATAACGAATCTTTATGTAAGTATCTGCTATCATTTTAAAACTATTATGGTTAATTAATGTGAACTAATATTAAATATCATAGGTCAAAAGAATGGGTAAAAATACAAACCTGGCAGTGGTGGAAATGCGGCCGCTTCTAAGTCGAATTGTGGTGGTTGAGGCGGCGGCACATGTTGCTGCTGCTGTTGTTGACCGTGATGTCCATGACCGCCATTGCGATCATTACTGCGATCGCTCATGCCATGTCCACTATTCGCACCGCCACCACTCAAGCCACCGCTACCACCACCACTACTACTTCCAACTTCGTGGCGATGGTGATGGTAGTGATGCGTTGAGCCCGAATGATGTGACGATGAATGGTGGTGGTGATGTTGCTGCGATGTACCGCCGCCACTGTGATGATGATGATGCGATGCACTTGAATGTTGCGAGTGATGGCCCATACCGCCACCGCTATTGTAGTGGGGATTGTAATTGTTTCCCTTATAACCTCCACGATGCTCGTCACGATGAGAGTTGTAGCCGCTACCGCCGCCACCACCATGATGTATACCGTCACCACGCTGACTATGGTGACCGGAACCACCGCCGCCGCCACTACTTTGAGACGACATTGTACTGTTATTGTTATTATTTGATGATAATGCAAGTGTACTGCCGGAATTGGAGGATTGTTGTTGTTGTTGCTGCTGTTGTTGTTGTTGTTGCTGCTGCTGCTGCTGTTGATGTTGTTGTTGCTGCTGTGTTTGATGATGTGACGAGGAGCTACCACCAATGTAGGTTTGCTGCTGCGAAGTAGAGGATTGAATGAATATTTTTGCTTTTTGCGTATTCGCATTGTTTGTTGTGCTTGTTATTATTGATGAAGTTGTTGTTGTAGCAAAATTATTATTATAGTTATTGTTAGTAGCATTAGAATTAGTAGAAGTTTTAGTAGCAGTATTAGTAGAAGTATTGGTATTGGTGGTGGTAGTAGAAGTGGCAGAACTATTATTACTAAATTTATTATTATTATATTGATTATGATGGAAGCTGCTGTGGAAGCTATTGGACATTATCTGGGTTTGATTTGATTGGATATGCTGCTGGCTTTGGTGCTGGTTTTGGGTAAAGTGCTTATGCTGATTTTGATTATGGATTTGGCTTTGTTCAGTTTTCGCATACGAATTACGATTCTGACTCGGATTCGGGCTCTGATTCGTATTCGTGTTCATATTCTGATTGGGACTTGCAATTACATTTAGATTTAAATTCAGATTATGAGTTGAATCCACTGCGCTGTAGCTGTCGATAGCAGTGATGACAGTAGTGGTGGTGGTGGTAGTGGTGGTGATGGTGGGGTTGCTAGTAAAGGACTGCAAACCGCCGCCATGCTGCCCTCCGCCTTCCCCACCTCCAACGCCTCCTGATCCTCCAGCTCCCCCTCTTCCAGTTTCAATGCCGCTCGTGTTTTCAACGCAGCCACTATTGCTGCTACTATTGTTGCCTACATCGAATTCTACATCCATATCGCTTCCACTAACTCCAACTCCACCACCCACCCCAACAACATTGTGCACGAATGTGCTATAAGGCGTATAAAATGTTGTTATACTGACCCCACCGCTAACTCCGCCGCCGCCTCCGCCTCCAAGTCTAGTGGTTGGCGAATATGTCATAACGTTGCCGTCATCGTCACGTCTTCGACGTCGATGACGCGGTTGTGTCCAATGTATTGGCTGTTCCTTCCCCACCCCACCGACACCAACCGACGATGACGTCGCCAGCGACGATGTGGAACTTGACAAGTTGCTTCGGCTATGTTGTTGTTGCTGTTGTTGTTGATGAGGATGTGTCGATTGCTGCTGCTGTTTTGGCAGCATATCATAAACGATAACACCATCATCATAAAAGTTTTGACTGTTTTGTTGCGATTGTTGCTGATGCTGCTGTTGATGGGGATGAGACGATTGTTGCTGCTGTTTCGGCAACATATCATAAACGATAACACCACCATCATCTTGAATATCGGAAACATGCTGTCCATGCAAACTTTGTTGCACGTGTTGCTGCTGTTGTTGTTGATGATGATGATGACTTTGCTGCACCGAGACTGTCGGCGTACCATGTGAATAGGAAGTGTGCTGCAAAGAAGTGTTTGCCGCTGCCGCTACTGCTGCAGTCGAGGAAGGCATCTGGTAGTGACTTTGTTGTAAATGTGTTCCAGTAGCAGCTGTGTTTGATTGCTGTTGCTGTTGTGGTTGCAATTGCACTGATGATGTATGATGGTGAGATGGACCAGCATTCGATTGTGATTGCGAGCCGAAATGTATGTGACCTGACATGCCGCCGCCTCCATATGACTTATCTAATGATGATTTGTTCATGCCGCCTATATGAAATATTAAGAAATTAAGATTAATTAATTAATTAATTCTAATAAAATCAGCATATCAAGAGAAGCGAAGCTTACCACCACTAGCTTTTATACCACCATAGTGTCTGGTGGTATTGGTGTTTTGTGTTTGCTGTTGGGATTGTTGCGTCTGTTGTTGTTGCTGCTGCTGCACTTGACTTGAAGTCGATTGTTGCATTTTATGCTGAGATTGAGCCTGTGGCTGTTGTTGCAAGGGATCGACTATTGCTGGTACGACACTCACCAAACTACCAACAACATTGCCGAGCGTTGCGATCATACCCGGCAAAGGCTGTGTTTGTTGTTGTTGTTGTTGTTGTTGTTGAACCTGTTGTTGCGTATTATTACCACGTATTTTGTTGCGTCCACCACCTCCAGCTCCACTACTATTATTGCGATGGTTATTATAGCGGCCGCCGCCACTTGGTCCCTTCGAAGATGACATCAAAGGCGTGGCCGCTTGTTGCGCTGTATAAGTAGCTGGTACTGTCGCCTGCGGTGCCAAGCCATTAGCAAATACATTGCCAATTTCATAGAAGTTTTGATTATGACCAGTGGTAGCGGCTGCTGCTACAGCGGCAGCAGCCGCCGGTGGCCACGGTGTGGTTGTAACAATGCTTGGGTAGAATTGCTGCTGATTGAAAGGCTGCTGAGGATCACAAAGTAGGATTAGTTTAAGAAATAAAGTAAAAAATTTCAATGATACACTTACGAATAAAACTGGCGTATTATAGGGAACTGATGCTTGTGTCATTGCGGCACCATTTGTAGCATAAACAAATCGCTGTGGAGTTGCATTATATGCAACAGCTGTTGCTGCGGTATTCGGATCGTATACGGCAGCCGGGGGCGACGTTAAACGATATCCGTTCTTTAAGGATGGTACTGGTGCAATCGGAAGTCTATTGATAAATGGTTTCGCCTTCATTCGAGCCATTATTGGCTTACCCTAAGGAAAAATTACATATTTATATAGGTTAGATAAATTTTAATTTCAATAATTTCGTCATTATTCCTTACTTTGAACATTTTAACATCTTCACGCAGATATTTAAACGCTTTCTGTGCATCTTCATCCGATTCGAAAGTTATGTACCAGGAGTTATTGCCCGCAAACTCGCATGATATTACTCTTGGGCAATTTTCGTTATTAAAAATATTCTATAATAAAAGGATTATTTAATATTTACAAAGCTTTGAAATATAAAAACTAATATATGTTAATATATATTTACCTTAACCTCTTCGACAGGGGTTTTTTCAGAAATTTCTCTTAATATTATAATACAACGCTTATGATTTGGACGCACACGCAATCCATCTTCATCAACCTGCACATTCGGTGATTCTCTTAGCACATCCGTAATAAGCTTAATATCCTTTGTAAGCTTTTTTACAAGATTAAAATTTGCCACGGTAATAATAGGCACGTACTGATCACTGTCCATCTGTGTCAAAAGGTATGTGTCATTTGCTAAATTCTCCCTACAAAGAATAAAGAATATTCATTTAATCTCCTCAGAAAAATCGGAAGTCATAATAACTATTTATCTATATACATATGTGAATTTATTTAAATTTTTAATTATATTTAATTCATTGTCAATAATTTTTGTTTTAAATACTGCATTTTTACCTGGAGAAATAGTATTCCAACTGTGTGGACAGCATTTGTTTCAGTTGATCCAATGGTATGCCGGAATTGTCAACTGTATTGATATTATTACCACTATTAATTTGTTGTTGTTGTGTCTGATGTGGCCCATTTGACACAACAACAGCATGTTGTGTATGTGTTTGATGATTTCCTACCGACGTCGGTGTGCCCGTCATCGAAACATCCACAGCCATTAAATTTGTTCCAGCCGCTACATTGGACAACTCCTCTTGTTGGCCATAGCAGACGGTAGTACCGTCCTGGGCAATTGCTCCATTCATAACGGCGGCTGCGTATTCAGCAGTGTCAATTGTTGTTACAGTTGTGCCACCCGTAGCAACTTGAGCTATTGGCTGTGGCTGATGAGCGTATTGTAAATGTGCGGTCTGATGGGTGGCAGTTGGCACCGTTTGTATTGTGGCACCAGCAGTGGGTGGTTGTGTGTGTGGGGCGGCTACCGCGGCAGCGACAGCTGCGTTATGTGTATGTGTGTGCGCGTGTGGATGGGTATGTGTTATCAGCTGTTGGTGCTGGTGTTGGTGTTGATGTTGTGAGGGTGGTGGCGGTGCTGCAGCCACTTGCAATGCTTGTGGATGTGGCGGTTGTGGGGCTGTGGTCGCTATCAATGGAATATGTGTAGCCGTTTGAGCTGCCAGTTGAGTTGTCGGGGCGTATAAATTGGTTGTGGCTAACATTGCCGTCTCGACGGGTACATGGGCATATAAGGTATTAGCAACAGGTGGTTGTAACTTCACTGCATCCCCATTCATATAAACGTAACCGCCTGATTATTGATAATAAAGGATAAAAATTAATAGAATCATATTTAAATACGTACACCAAAGTTAAGTAAAAACGATTAGTTTGCTTTTAGAACATGTACTATATCTAAAAATATACATATATATGTATGTTTATAAGAAGTGCGTGAATGATTTTAGCATGATAATTATTTTATTTTTTAAATTCCCTAATATCTTTAAACACTTAATTTCCTTTTATATCTAAATTGTTATATATGTATATATATAAATTTGTATATCCTTTTTTATATATAATTAAAACATACATATGTAAATTATGAGTACCAACATCTCAAATGTTAAATAAAAACACTTGATCACTTTTTACCCACAAATATTATTAGGTTAGGTAATAGCATTAAAAAAAAATTATCGTAAAACTTGTCTAGAATTAACAGACACAGATTAAAAATGTATTCCTATTAATGACAATTTTTAAAGAATAAAGTGCATAGAGATATCAATATTTTTTAATCTATTTCATAATTTACACAAATGCATATATGTGTATATGTACATTTGAAATTATCCTTGAATACGGGCGTTATAGTGACACACAGTTTATATTGTTTCCAGTTCTATGCAAAGCGTTTATAGTTCTGCTTATACACTAACATATCTACAATTATGTCAAAAATCAGACATTTCTCTTCCTAAGTACTTTGGTATTTTAAACTTTCGTTTATTTGTGCATAAAATATGCATGTGTTTATAGTATCTATTCTCATATTCATAAAACACACAAAAGACAATACGTATTGTAGAAACAAAACAAAAAATGAAAAAAATTAAGACGTTTTGGAAAAATCATTAATGGTGCAATGACTAAGGAGCAAACAGCTGCTATCTGCATTTTCTTTGTATATGTATATTCCCTAGATAGGTATGTACATACATATACTATAAACTACGAACAATATTTTTGGAAAATGCAGTACAAACCCCATAGATATTCCATTTTGTGCAATCTGTTTTAAGTTCTTAACGTTCACTTTTACTATATTGCTTTATCGTTGCAGCTGCGAATTGGCTGATCGTATGAACGCACGCACTTACGCACAAGGTGTACGTATAGTGCGCGCTTTATTATTTGGAAAATTTAATATTTCACTTAACTTTACTATTTATGTTTATGTTACTACGAAACTCTTCGTTGTATTTTTTATTTAAATAACTACTTTAATTTTTCATAAAATTCATTGTCTTTGAAGCAAAAGTTTTGGACTGACAGCCACCGCCTCCGTCTTTTGCTGTCACTGCCCAAGCTCTCCGTTCCCTCTCAGTCGTTTTTTTAACCTTTCCGCTTGATCGGTACAAAATTTTGTAGTCAATTCGCGGTTCCAACGTTGCTGCTTTTAATTTTGTACGTAGCAAGCAGTTGAAAAACTGCTGCCTCAATCGCTAGCGACGTAGCAGTGTCGTTTGGATGACTTAATTCTAGTTCTCTTTTATTCAATTGTCTTATCTTTCTTTGTGCTCGTCCCTCGAAATTATTGCCTTGTACAACGTTTATCCTCTATTCTGTACGTGGTCTTTTTCGTAGTTTCTTTTTTTCTCGTTATAGTTATGATGGTTTTTGTAGTAATATGTTGTTTTTAATTTTTCTTCTAATCATGTTACTTTTACCAAATTAGAATTTTTTCACAAAATACACTTTCAATAAAAGTATGTAATGCGAAAAATTGAGCGCAGTTTTATATTTAGCAGCATATGAATATTTTCATTTTTCTTTATATGCCAAATTTCTTTTTTTCTCTATATAGCCTTGCTGCGTGTGATGTAGCAACTACCACTTTTTTCACTTCACCAAAATCAGATTTTAATCAATTATCCTCACGTTTACCCGTTCGATTTTTAGCAAAATTCAATTGTCGTTTCATGAATTATCTTCTTAGATTTACTTCGTTAATAATTCTGCACGATTTTCGCTTGAAATATTTACTTATTTCTGCCAGAAACTAGTGAATAAAATTTTTGACATATCATTAAATAAGTCAGTCGCCGTTTAACTTTCGCCCGTTTCAATATCACACTATTCCTCAAGCAAGGGAACGGTCAGCCAGTGAGTGAACAATTTTGCAACTGATACACATGAAAATAGAAACAAGTTAGCGTTGCCAACGTTACAAAATCCAAAAACATGTGCACAAAGTGAATAGTGTTGTATGTTTGAAATTCCACACCCACACGAAAAAAGCAAAGGTGTGTTTGACTATCCAATGCAACATATGTATATGTACTAGAGGATAGCGGGATTCCCCGTAAATAAGTATTTGCATAGATGTACATCTATCTACATACATACAAACATATCTGTGTGCATACGAAACAAACCTGAATCAAATCAAAGTAAATAAAAACCCTTAAGTAGGTTTAAAGAAAAATTTAATATAGAATATGACACAGGTACCAACCAAGATGCGACATTTTAAAGGTTATCATTGCATACTTATGTACATTGGTAGGTACCTAAATAAGCATGTGATTTTGTGTTTACACCTTTAAGCATTAAGACAAATTTTGAAAGACATACATATACATATGTACATTTTGTACTTTTGCATGTACAGTTGCGAGCATTAAATAGTAGTGCCTAATTGCAAAAGAACTTTTGCGTTATATTTGTATCCTTTATAATATTACCATCGATTATTCCTTAAATTATATTATTTGAAGTGTAACGACCCGTTATGTACAACTTTCAACTGTCACACACTTGCCGTTATTTTTTAAAGCTAATTATATTGTATCGTCAGTTTAAATAAGCGAGCAATAAAATAGTAGTGAACAGTGAGCTGGTGTAAAAAAGTCCTTTTCACGTTAAAATTTTTATTTGTACAATATAAAAAGTAAATTTCCGGATATTTTATTTGTTATTCAATGAAAAAATATGACTGTGTATCTTTTAGGGGGCCGCAGGAAGCACAGCAGTGATGAAAAACGGGAATGGATCCGGTCTCTAATTAACACCGGGAAGACCTACAAGGAAGTTGAAAAACTTGTCGATTGTTCAGCCACAATGATACGTAATGCTATTACTTACAAAAAAAAAAAAAGAAGAGATGCACACCTTTTCTCGATGGATTCTTTCAGATAGTTTTGAACGAAAAGTGGTAAGATGCGCTAGGCCACGACCGACAATGTCGGTTGTAAATATTAGGAGCGAATTCAACCTGCCCTGTGGTGTCCTTGCAGTAAAAAGACTTCTGTGTAAACATAAGTTATATGCCAAAAGTCCTTGAAAAGTACCTCTTAAAAAAAAAGCATGTAGCACGACGTCTTAAATATGCCAAAAAACACCTTAATTGGCCGATTGAGAAATGGCGCAACATTTTGTGGACCGACGAGTCAAATATAGTTCTATATGGTGGTAAAGGGTCCCCTCAGTATGTAAGACGCCCACCTAATACTGAGTACGACCCCAGATTCACCACAAAAACATTGAAACACGGCGGCTCGAGTATTATGGTTTGGGGTTGTTTTTCATACAGAGGCGTAGGCTCAATTCACAAAATTGATAATATAATAGACCAACACGGATACGTTGCTATAATGATAAATATTATGCTATCATTTGCCGAAGAAGACATGCCGCTGAAATGGATTTTCCAGCAGGATAATGACCCGAAGCACACCAGTAAGGTGGCTAAGGTGTGGTTTCGAGTAAATGGAATTGAAATCATGGATTGGTCAACTCAATCCCCTGACCTTAATTCAATTGAAAACCTTTGGGCAGACGTTAAGAAAGCCGTATGAAGTGCTAAACCGAAAAACAGCAACGAACTCTGGACCGAAGATTCTATGAAGAGACGTTGTATTGCTGTTATAAAAAATTATGGTCATGCTACCAAGTACTAAGTTTATGCATAGATGAAATTTCAAAAAAACCTTCATTGCTCCTTTAAAAAGTTGTTTATTACTTTACTACTATTTTACTGCTATCTAAAATTTTCACATATAAACAAATCTTTGTAAATAAACAGACATATCGTCGACATATGTGAATCAAAATGTTTTTGTTAATAAATATAGCTTTGAAAATATGTTCCAATGTTGCATTTCAATAGATGTTAAAATTGTTTGCAATTTTGCATAGCTCTAAGATATCCAAAATTCTAGTACCCACTATTATTTCACTGCTCGCTGCTGTATGTATGACACAAGCTTCCTCCAATACCTTGAAAATTTTTGCCAAAACGAATATTGATTGCCTAACAATTGAGTTTGTTTAAATTTGATTGTGATTGTTGCCTACTACTGGCATTCTTAGAAGATCTTACACTACAATATATCGTATAACCTCCAGCAATAGATAACTACTGAGTTGAAATAAAGTTATCCATGGCCAGAGTAATGATTAAACCTAGAAACACCAAATTTCATTTGTATAATCATTTAAAAAAGGTAATAAAATTACTCCTAACTCTTATTACAGAAGCAAAATTCAATCAACGATATCAAACAATGCTGTCTGATGAAAATACAATTAATATTAAACTACTTCTGCTACTAAAATATATTAAATTAAGCTAGAATATTTAATTTAGGAACTATCATCAACAAAATTTAAAGATATATTAAATTAATATGTGTACAATATCTAACAAATTATTTGACAAAGCTTAACAGTCATCCTATCCGTATATTATAATGTATAATAGCATATTCTTGTATACATCTTGGAAAATTCTGTAGTTAGGTTGTGCAAAATTTATTTAAAAAAAAAAATTAATAACTTTGTGTTAGATGCGTAAAGAAACCGTACTTATAAACCCGCCTATTTGATAATTATAGAAGGATTGGATAGCGACATAACCATTTTGGGAGATGCACACTTACCACCAATATCCATTCCACATAAAACAGTATCTGTCAGGAAGGAATAAATGATGAATTATTCGTGAAAATTAAAATTTTCACACGTTTAGACGCGCCGACTAATAGATGATCGCGAAACGATGTTTAAAAATTACGTTATTACTGAGAGACTGTTGCATATACGTTTTCATTATCCGACATTGCTGCTGTTAAGTTTACGTATGAATATTAGTTAATGATTAAAAGAAACATTCTCTTAATAAATTATAAAAATATGGTATTAATTTCTATAGGTTTCCGGTTTGGTTAAATGTCATAATCAAATTTTATCAATTATACATAACATTTCAAATAAAAATCCTTACATATGTATGTAAATCATCATAAAGCATAAATAAATTTTTTACTATTTAATAAATTTTTAGTTAATAAATAATAACTTGGTTGACTACTTACGCAATACTTGTGAAAAGATAAAGATTTTACTGTATTCCTGGTTTTTGAAGATTTCAGCAAAACATAAAATCAGATGCAAGATGGAGACATGGTCTTGTAAAGATATTTTAAATATATTTCATAACGCATTCAACTGCAATAGTTTGTCTTATTCTTAGTTTTGATTAAATAAAATGCACATCACTTTGCGAGTTTCTCTTAAAAAATTGAAAACTTATGTGGAAACCACCTGTTCTGCTGTTTTATTTTTATTTTATCTTTTTTTGCACAATGTCCATAGCGCAACATACCAGTATGAGCAAATTTTCACTTAAATATCAAGTCTTCGAAATTTTTTATAAATTTCAGACTTCCGCGATATTTATTTGTTGTCGATACTACAACAAGTTAAGAACTATGCTGTTTGGAATAGCTTCTTTTACTCGAAAATTATTTTTACTAAAAAACAAAGCCGCTACGTTTCTTTTCCGCGTTGCCGCATTTGCAAATTTATTTGACTTCCCACTGTTCACTGTTCACAGTTGCCAGCCCTTGCGATCAAGTTTCACTAATTCCGTTTTGTTTCGAACTATACCAATGCGAGTTGAAATGTAGAGAAATTCTTTGAATTGCAAATGCACACGTATGACCAGATAAGCGCTAGTGTCGCGGCTTTCAGCTGTCAGTTATCCAGCCCGGCAGCGTTAATTAACGACGGTGCAAACAAGATAGAATAATAACCATTCATAAATGCACACCAGACAACACTTTTTTTTCTTGATCTCAAACTGTCTCAAACCGCGCCGCTTCGATGTTACTTTTGCACTTTATTTTCATATGCCGTATACAGAGATACTAATTAAGGCCGGTAGATTATTTTTCAATAAGTATAAATATTGTAAATACGTTAAAACACACCTATTTTAAAAACCATGTACTAACGCAAACAAAGACTGAAACTATCGCAAACACATTTCGCACAGGAAAGCGTAACTGAGCGTAATGGAAACGAAAAATGCACATGAAAGTGATGAAAGTAAGGACGGGAATAATAAAAGCAAAACGCTAAAAACAGAGATGTTTTCAATCACCCTGCTCCCTTTTGAAACAGAGGTGATATATGATTTTTTAGATAGAACAAAATTCAGAACTAAATACAAGTATCAAAGAAGAGATTAATATAAAAACTGTTTTTATATTTACATTTCATAAAATTTTTTGGTTTACATAATTCCTACACGAGCAAAATTTGAGCAAAATAGCAAAATAACAACTTCTCTTATATTTGGTGGATTAATTTTTCCTTTATACAGCAGCATTAATTTCATAAGTATTTAAGTACATGAAAGTGACACCGTGTTTTACTTTCGTATGCAATCTATAAATTTAGTTGAAGTTATATTATGAAATTATTTCAACCGAAGTCAATTCTTTAAATACTAAAAAATTACCGAATATCCAATCTTACTAACATCTCTGAATATGAATATCTACCAAGAATATTAGAATTTATAGCCTATTTCCACCGGACGTTAAATGCATTTGAGCTTAAATGCATTTAAACATCGCATTTAAATGCGTGAATTCCCATGTGTTTGTTGTTGTATAAAAGTGCGTTAACTCTTTCGGTAATTTAACAGAAAATGTTATGTTAACAGTCGATGCTGTCACTACTAATGTAAACATTTCGGAAATTTCGGTATATTTCTTGCCAGAGTCGTGTATTTTCGGATTTAATGAGGGACGAGACTTTTATTTTGAATGGTGAAATTTTTTCTGCAAAAATTACTTTTTTGCATTAGTTTTAACATAATACTTCTCCTCTTTCAAAAAAATAGAATAAGTAAGAAAAAAAAGCAATTGCGGAATAGCAAACGATCCCCTCAACACAAAAATATGCGTGGCTCTGGCAGCTATCAGCAGATTGAACAAATTAAATAATGTAAGGAAACAAACATGCAAAAGTGAGAATGAAAACATGCATAAAAGCATTATCGTTTCAGCAGCGTTTGTCCATGCAGCAATAATCTGCACTTGCTAATCATAAGATTCCATAAATAGCCAAATAAAATGAATGCGGTCTCTTGAATTCATGATATCAATAGTTGTGACAAATTTTGCAAACAGGAAATGTAAACAAAAACCAGCTGTTTGAATTAACTCACTTTCGGTGGAAACGTTTGACATTTCATTCACTTAACAGAGGCCTTAAATGCATTTTAAGTGCTCGGTGGAAATAGGCTATTAGACTGCGCCGACCTGAATGAATTTACTTGCCGACATGAATTCTGGAAACCAATTCTAGCTGACGTATGTATATATATTGTGGTGAAAATGCCACATATGAGTGATAGATAAAAAAAGAGATTCCGATAACTACAGCATGTTATAGAACGCGAAAATCGAATATTATATTTCCAGGACATCGCCAGAGAACGTATATTATAGAGAGGAACCGGGGCGTGCCGATTGCCATTTGTTCCTCCTACGGGATTACTAAGAGACTATTTCACCTCCATACGATATTAGTAAGAGACTATTTCACCGCTGGTTAACAGCGCACTACCACTACGTTCTCAGGTTCACTCCACATATATATATATATTTAAGAATTTATTCAACAATAATGTAATATAAAGGAGTATAGTCAACCTTCTGGATATGCAATTGCAGTCACGAGGCTATACTCAATTCCTACTGTTGCGGCCAAGCAGTAACAAAGCCGTGTTTAGTCTTGGGTCACGGCTTAAAGAGGGGAAAATTCAGTGGAGCCACTCTGACATATTCGGTTTAAGAGTTCGCTGAATTCTAAATATTTATAATGTCTGTTTATCGAAAGTGCGGCTGTGATCGGGCGTCGATCTTGAGATAAGCGACTTACTATAGAAATGTACAAAAATAAAATTTAAACCTATTCCTCTAGTGAGGTTCAAATGAAAAAGAGACAATAGCTTCGGATGAGATACCTCACTTTTGATGACGACCACTGCAAACGTATGAAGCATTATGATTTAAGGGCATGTACATGAACTGTCCGTTCCTTTTTTATTAAGGAGGCAGCGGCCCAGCTAGTTGATGTCCTCTTAAGATTAAAGGCTAACATTACCACCGTCCAAGAAGTGCGATGGGCAGGACAAGGACAAGGGTAATTCTTGCGACATTTACAGCGGCCAAATAAAGGGCGACACCAAATTTCGAATTCGTGGTGTGAGAGAGATTCCGTCGCTGTGCGCTGATACCTAAGCCTGCTGAATGCCAGTGAAAATGGAACACTAGGACATGGCGAACCCGATCCCCTAATCGATGACGATGGAACAAATGTTTCACTGCCCGAAGAAGTTTAAATAGCAATTAGCAGCTTGAAAAACAACAAGGCAGCGGGGGCCGAAGGATTGCCGATTGTGCGAGGATAATGGGTTCATGTTCCTGGCGACAGGACTTTAATTTTCAATTCGAGGTAGTACCTGGTGGCAAGAGCGAATCTACGTTAGATTTCGAGGCTGACATCATTGTTGGTGTTAATGCTTTATTTCATAGAAGTTGTAAACATCATCAATCTTCTCAAGGTCTTCATACTCAACCGATTCTTCGTCTCTTTTTATCTACATGAAAAAAAACTTCATCATATTTTCCCCTCCAACCAATTTTTCAGATATGACCATCAATATTTAATCCTAAAATAAAATAAAACATATTTGATATGGTCAAGAAAGGTATAAAGAGACTTCGGCATGGCTCTCGACGGCTCTTCTTTCTTGTTCCGTCTATAAATGCATCTCACTTCCCTCTTTGGCTCTGGGTATCTTTCCCATATCTTTCATGTTGCGGTCCTCATCGTACCAGCAGTCTTTTGACCTTGTCGAGAACCAATAACTTCTTTGGCGGTTGTAAGTAGGTAGCTTCAAATGCCGTCTCACAGTTTCCTTATAACGAGTTGTTGACGAGTGCTGTCAGAGATCAAGAGTGCAAGTCGAGTACAAAGCTTCTTGGCTGTCCATATGTGCATACGTATTCAAGATTACCAAATAATTGTACAAAGTATGCAAGTAAAATGGGCAAAATCAGTTTTGGGATAAACGAAATTCGAGTTTGTGGCCTCAGAGCTTGTTATCAAGTGCACAAAGTTAATTTATTTCGTAATTGAGAAGAATACAAAGCATCAACAAAAATTATAATTTTAATGTATGTATGAGCTGGTACATATACCGTGTAAGCGTGTGAGAATGTATAAATATTCACAAATTCAAGTTTTTTCAGTGAGTAGCTAGACGTCGGCGCGGTTGGTGGCTTGAGTTGTATCCGAAATGGGTCGATTTTTAGATTTATTTATAGTGCTCATGGTAGCCATTGCTTCACAACAGTTTTTTGTAGCAGGTGAAGAGTACAAGTGAGTTTACAGTTACATATGTATGTATATACATACATATACTTACAGGTCTGTGATTATTTGTTCGTCACCCAAAATTACTTGTTTTGTTTAGGAAAATGGTTGAGCTCAAAAATCCCCAAAAAGGCTAAATATCAGCTATAATATTTATACATACACATGTTCAGATCATATGTACATATGTATGTACATAATAGTTCTGTTCGGCGACCTGATGGACAGTAACAATTGTTATTGAATTTTACCGAATGGCGTTCGGTGAGCCAAAAAGTCAAAAAGCCAATAAAATTGACGTTTAGCTTAGAGAGAAAGTTGCAAATTCGTGTTGGGAAAACTTTAACAAGTAAAAAGTTCTGTTCGGCGTCTAGATAAGCAGTAACAATTTTTACTGAAAATTACTGAATCCTGTTCGTTGAACCAAAACCCAGTAATAGTAGTAACGAAAGAGCGCCATTTGGACGTTTGGTTTGGGGAGGAAGTTACAAATTCTTGCTGGGAAAATTTCAGCCAGTAAAAACTAGACAGTTTGAAAAACAGATGATTTATGATCATATGATTGAATTTTGTCAGCAAAACAATATTGATTTAAAAATAAAATAATATTAACATCATGATACAAAAAACAAGGTAGTTTCACTCAAAACTTTTTTTTAAAATATTAACCATCTGAGACAAAAAGATTTTTTGACTTTTGCTTTATTTTTGTGCTACCAACTTCATTTTTTAAAATATAAGTTTGCAACTTTCTAAAGTTAAAAAAAATATGTTATAAAAAATGAAAAACGTTCCTAGGTAAACAAAAAATAAAGAAAAACAAAACGTACTCACAAAAAACTCAAAGGCTTTGCATAGTATATTCTAAAATCTAATGGAAATAAAATTAACTTCAGGCAGATTAGCACTTTTTTATAAAATAATATATGAAATATTTTTAAAGTGACAATATCTTGAACTTAAAATGAAAATCAGTTACCACCTTCCTTTTTTTGTATCATGATTAATACTTTAATATGAATGATATAATAACAAAGTAAGTGCCCAAATATAATTTTGTCAAATTAAATTTAATGATATCTACGATTCAATTAAACAGTTGAGGTACTCATTAAATGAGAATGAGGTGGCAATGAAGTTGAATCATCGCCCCTTTACCACCGAGCCCACGTTGATGAATTGGAATTTAAAAATGTTGAAGGCATAGAATTACAAGATATTATTATTTTTCGTACAACGCAAATTGATTTTAGATTTCTATAATTTACTACTTGTTGCAACCGTCACAGTGATACACAAAATGAAATATTAGTGGCGTTTAGAAGGAAAAATAAAGATCTTTCTTAGTTTTTATTTGAACATAACCGAATAAACTCTATAATAATGTTGAGATCATATGCCGGCTTACACGGAAAAAGGATTTCAAATAGATTTTCCCATAAAATACGAATACAATGATAAATTAAGAAGTTAACCGCCAAAATAAACAGCTGTTGTACAACTTGTTGGCTAATTTTTACTGAATTCTGTTCGGTGAAAACTCAGTAAATTCCTTTCTTTGGGAGTGTAAAACATCTTACTCTCAATTTCGTTACTAGTTAATTTTAACTAACATTTCTCAACGAACACAGCTAAACCTAGCAAGTATGAAAAACAGCTGATTTGTAATCATACCTATATGTATAGTTGCATTTTCGTCAACAAAACAAAATTGATTTAAAATGAAAGTATTATTAATACTTTAATATGAATAATATAATAACAAAATAAGTGCCCAAATGTAATTTTGCTAAATTAATTAAATAGTTAAGGTACTAAGGTAAGGTTAAACGAAAATGTGGTGGCAGTGGAGTGAACCGCACACCACATGGCCTACGTTGAGAAACTGGTACTTGGGAATATTGAAGACATCTACCATAGAATTAAATTATATTCTTATTTTTTGTACAATACAGCTAATTTTGGATTCCTTTAATTTACGAGAAATCAGTGACGACACTGCCAAGCGAAATTGTTGCTACGATCACAGTGACGATAATGCAATCTTCAGCTCTAGAAAGCTAAGGCGGGACTCCAAATGAAATGTTGAACGAATTTGTATGGAAAAATTAAGCGCTTTTTATATATACTTGGATTTTATTAAAAAGTTTCCAATCGTTTAACGGCTATAAAGCATCTTGAATTAAATTATTGCTGAAATACAATTACGAGTTAGATAGGAATTCGATTTACCAGGTTTCCATTTATCGAGATTCAGAAAACCAAAATTAGAATAAACGACGATTTTATATTTCACATCATATTTACATTTTTAACTTTATTGATAACTAAAAAATATAATATGTATACATATGTATGTATGTAGGTATGTACAATTATTTGTACGTTTTACAAATTTAATCAATATTAAAAATTAAACAGAAACATAAAATTATAATGACAAAAAACCAAGTCTATTATTTTCGATTGCTTGGTATTTTTTTCTTAGTTTTTCTATTTCATTCTCCAAACTGATTAGGTTGTCGAATATACTGTGCATTTAACGCACACCAATTTCGACATCGCCTTATTTTAGAGGGACAATAGAAGCAATATCCCTTTTTCTATGGTGCCAGCTCTTTTCTATTTTCGTTATTGTTCTTTTCGAGCTCTTCAGGCAATGCATATTTTATATTGCCTTTCAATACGTTATGCTACAACTACCCATCTTACATACCTGCCGTCCATAGCAACCTATATTATGAGAGCGCCAGGTAAATGAAAATTTGTCACCACTTGCCGATGCCGGTACTCACAATTGTCCCGAAGAAAATTCTCGTGTTTGTATATTCTATTACAATCGGGTGTGATGGCTGTGCGGTATATAAGATGGGTAGTTGCAGCGTTACTCAAACTAGGAATCTGATGTTAATAATCCGGAGACCGCATACTTACTTACTTTACTGACGTAGACACCACTTACGCGATTATAGCCGAATTTATAAAATTGCGCCATTCGTTTTTTTTTTTTTTTTTTTTGCTGTTTTTGAGATTACATATTGTGGTAATATATAACATATGAGTTTACGAATAGCTATGTTCGGCATTGCATAAAATATTGCCATAGGCCACCTGTGACTTTATTATAAAATTATGTCTATCTTTCCACTACTATCGTCGATTGCGCCCCCTTCCTTACATGATGAGAGCATGAATACCATCATCGACTCTGGCTTACGTATATAAGACAGAAGGGTTGATCCATCATAACAAAACATGCTAGTTCCAACTTCTCGCTATCGATCAAAACAAAATAGATATACAATGAAGTGTAAAAGTCACACAAAAGATAACCATACGTCTTTGAGACGTATGCAACAGCCAAAACCCCGAAAAGCAACGAACTTACCACATTACGACGACTACCACCGGCAAGCTACAATTGAAAAAATGAGCGCGCGATAAAAAACACTCGTGAGAGTGAGGGCGTAAATTGTAAAAAGCGTACGTCTCTCAGACGTAGGTTATCAGAGCAGGGTTAAAAAGATCTAGCCAAACACTGCTTGCCTTAAAATCAATTACGTTCATAGCTTTAGCAAAAAACAAAGCATTTTCTTTTAATAACTCCCGCCATACAGGAATATTGAGTTGACGGTATTGTGTAAACCGTAAGAATATAGTTTTTCTAAATCCGGAAATTCAGCATATTTCTGTCGTTTTAGTTTACTAGAAAAGGATGCTTGCAGAATAAACTCTCGATTTCGATTTATAAGAGGTTCAACATTGTTTTGTTGCGAAAAAAATACAAATTAACGAGGGCACCAAAATGTATAAGAATTTTTACGAATTAACGATTTTTTTTCAAGCGGACAGCTCTTTTTACGCATTATTGAGGTTCTTGATTTAGCGGGGGACGAATTATGGGGATTAAACTGTAATTAATAAATTAAAAATGGCAGTTTACTTAAAAATATACTTAAAATCAGAAAAAATTAACTGTATACCATAAATGAACGGATTCAAATGTAACCGCCAAAAAAACAGCTGTAATACCATTTGCTAGCTAATTTCTACTGACATTTCTCACCGAAGCGAGAGCTTTACTTTTCCTTCTAAATGCCACTAATATTTCATTTTGATATTGAAAAAAACTAATATACCTAAGTATGTGCATACATGCCCTCATGTACATACATACGTTATAAGCATTTTCATTCATAAGTAGTTGCAAGTACTAGTGTTGTTTTCTTCTTTAATTCTTCCACAGTGTTGTGTACGGATACGAATGTCGGCAGAGCAGATGTGTAAAAGTTGAGCTTACGGCGAAGACCATAGATAATGCTATTAGTTTATCGGTGTGTCGTTTACTCTGTGGAGAAACGAAGGTGGGAACTGTGTGGCCAAAGCCTACTGGTGCAGTAAGCGCGGGGAATTTCATACAACACGTGGACATAAACCAAATCACATTTGTGTTTCCGAAACTTACCAAGCAGCAACCACTATGGGAAGCGTGCAAGGAGCGATTCTTACAACAAGTAAAGAGTCTCACGCCCGACATTGGTGTTGTTAAGGCTGGTGGCTCCAATTTCGTAGTAGTTGTACAGTTAGCTACAAAAATCGATGAGCTTCCCCGCCTAGTGCTTGACACTGACGAAAGCTACAAACTATCCGTAACCACAACGCCAGATAAAGGCACAATAGCTAAAATTTCGGGAAAATCATATTTTGGAGCACGACATGGCTTGGAAACTCTTTCTCAGTTAATTGTTTATGATGATATTCGTCGGGAATATCAATTATTGACTGATGTGGAAATTGAAGATGCCCCAGTGTATAAATGGCGGGGAATACTACTTGATACGTCCAGGAATTTTTACTCAGTGAATTCGATTAAACGTACTCTGGGTAAGTAAATATATTTCCTCGATTTTAATTAAATAATATCTGCATAATATAATTGGCTCCTTGTAACAGCTGAAACGATTTTCGGCCGAGCTCCTCCTCCAATTCGTGATGTGGGTCTATATATGTTTTTCCAACAAATGGAGGGACCTACACTTTATACTAAGCCACCACCGAACGGCTGATAGATTCTTACCATATGAGGAGCTTTTATTTCATGTTAGAAATACACTCAGAAGGGTTGACATTCCCTGCCGAGAGGCAACCGCAATTAGAAAAATAAATTTATCTGTAATTTTGGAAGTTGGTCGAACCAGGGCTCAAATCCTGGCCTTCCGAATGGCAGAATGCACTGCTAAGCACTAGGCTTAATTTTGGTCAGTTTATATTGTATTTTATAAACGAAAATTCTTAAACCATAGTAAGCAAAAAAATAAATATCGCAATCCCAGATTCATCAGAAGAATCTGAATCTAGTGAGTGGAACCGATGAGTATGTTTGTCTATTTGAATTTATATATGAAGACCTGGGAAGCCCCTAGATAACTAAGGCGAGCTCTACAATAGGTCGTGGCCTGTCAGTATGGCTACAACTGGGTTGCAATCCATTCGAAAACGTGTAGACATGAATTTGGTGTGCTGGATTTCGATCTCAGCGCCCTATCTTACTCCGAAGATCTCCGACGAGAAAATACTGCGGAACTCCGCAAGTTTGATAGGAAGAGATCTAACTCGGCACAATAGATACCGGAGCACACTCCATCAGCCATTTCTGATCCGTCCGGGTAGATTTTCTAAGTTCCGCTAACCGCACGTTCTTACGTCATCCATCCTCGTTACATGCAGCTTGAAATATTCTCTCCCAGTTGAAACGTGGGGTTTTGTGGTGTATTTTGTCCACGATACCAGATACCAATACCACTAATCTTAAGGATTTCGCTGCAATGTCATTTGGCGATAGGTTTAATAACATTTCAAGTTCAGGCGTTGGGTAGTCCATAGCCCTTCCGTTATGTAGAGCCCAAATGAGTCTCCTCATTGATCTTCCACACAAACTTACGGTCCAAAACTACTCCGGGGAACTTGGCTCGTTCCTTAATTGTTATATCCATCCCGTTAGGCCTCACTGTTTCCACGCAGAGATCTTGTACCTTCTTCTGCCTCTAAGGCGATTTTCATACTTTATGCGTTCTTGATATCTCTCGCACTTGCCCGTCAATATTATTGTATTAACTATTGTTTAATAGGAGATATTGTTGAATGATCCGCTTAGTACATTTACCAAAAGACACTCAAGCGTACTTATTATACCCCAAAAATTTCTTTATATATAGGGCTGGGGAATGAAGTGTAGTCTCAATGGATTGACCCTTCGCGTAGTTGAACTTTCTATAAGTTGACTTGCAGGAGCTTAGCTTTAATGTAAGCATCTAGAATATAGTGTTCTCAAGAGAAATGGAGTTAGACTTTTTGGACTGTATTCGTTCGAACACAACCTTGACAATATCGCTATTCTGCAAGGGCTTCGGGTGCCAAATGCCTATTTATTACGGATATTATATTCCATTTGTAATGTTAAACTGAATTTCAAAGTCAATTGAGGCATTTTTTATAAGTTTTTGTAATCAATCTCTTTTAATTTTTAGATGCCCTAGCGATGGTTAAACTAAATACCTTTCATTGGCACATCACGGACTCTCAAAGTTTTCCATTAGAAATTAAAGCCCACCCGGAATTTCATAAACTTGGAGCTTATTCCCCAAATAAGATTTATACACATGAAAACATATCTGAAATCGTACTGTATGGACTTATTCGCGGCATCAGAGTCATACCGGAATTTGATGCACCAGCTCATGTAAGTGAAGGTTGGCAGCATAAGGGTATGGTTGCCTGCGCAAATTATCAACCCTGGAGAAATTATTGTGGTGAACCGCCGTGTGGGCAACTTGACCCAACTGTAGAAGAATTATATCCGATTCTTGAAGATATTTATCGAGAGTTATTTGAACTGTTTTCTCCGGAAGTCTTTCATATGGGAGGCGATGAAGTGCTGTCGAAATGCTGGAACTCAAGCGAAGTTATACGCAATTGGATGCAGTTAAAAGGATGGAATTTGGAAGAGGACGATTTCCACCGACTCTGGGGACATTTTCAGGCGAAGGCACTCGAGAGAGTGGACAATGTTGCCAACAACTCCAAACCACTAATTATTCTGTGGACCAGTAGCCTTACAAAGGCGCCATATATTGATGAGTACTTGGACAGTTCCAGATATATTATACAAATTTGGACACGTGGCACAAGTATCGAAATTAAACCAATCTTACAGCGGGGTTATCGTGTAATTATATCTAACAATGACGCTTTATATTTCGATTGTGGTGGCCCTAGTTGGGTAGGAAGTGGAAATAATTGGTGCTCACCGTATATTGGGTGGCAAAAAGTCTACGAAAACAATTTGGACAACATTGCTGGCGAATATAAATCTCAGGTTTTAGGCGGTGAGGCGGCTATTTGGTCTGAGCAAATCGATGAGCTTACATTAGATTATCGGTTATGGCCACGTTCAAGCGCATTGGCAGAGCGATTGTGGTCCAACCCCGCCAGTGGTTGGCGCGATGCTGAGTCTCGAATATTACACCACCGTGAGCGATTAGTTGCCAATGGTATCCATGCAGAAGCACTCCAACCGGAATGGTGTTTACAGAATGAAAATGAATGTCCTGTGAATACGAAATAAATTAAAACTAGTTTAAATATAGATCTATCTTTTCATTTACGAAGGGTGAGTAAGTAAAATAGGTCTCTCAGTAAATAACACAGTCGAGTTAGTACTGCCAAAAAAGTTAGATGTTAAGTAATGTAGCATTCTAAGTTGCAAGTGTTAATCTACTAGATTTAGCCCTTCGTTCGTATTATTTTCTTCTTTATTAAGCTAAAGAAGGCGGATGATTAAGCGACTACTCCAGCTTCGTAATTATCTGGGGAAAGAACATTTATTTATTCGTCCTCGATTGATGATTTGAGGTAGATAAGTATTCCCTTCACAATCTCAATATGCTCTGGAAGTAACTTTCCTCTTTTTTACTTTTCATCCCTTCAAATGCGCCTTGCGACATGGTTTAACTCCGATATCTTTTCTACTCGGCACATTCTGCAGTCGATTTCAACATTGAAAGAGCTTAGAGAGAAGTGCAAGTCGAGTAGACGTCGAATCTTACCTGAGGCTTTTGAAGCCCCTTCTTCACCAGATATAGTGGATTGCATGTCATAGCAATTTAATGGTCGGAGTCGATTTCATGAACTCGGAGAAGACGCGCATCTAAGACATTTCCAGCAATAGACGGGTCTTGCTCCGAACAAAATTCAAAATTATAGAAAATTCCCCGTATAATTTCTGGCCGAAAGTAAAAGCTCTTCATCCATCCGCCGTTCGAGGGTGGCTTAGTTAGGAAAATTTCAAGATGTACACCACAAATTGGCGAAGCAATTCGGACGAAAATCGCTCAGCGATTACAAAGCGCCAATTATATATGTATGTATATGTATATATTTTTTTTCAGTGCGTACTTAAGACATCCTCAAGATTGGGTTTCATTTTTACGTAGGGGGTCCCAAGCCCAGGGTACAACTTGGTTATCAGAAAGGTTTGCATTGAAACGCAGACTGAAGTCCGTTAGAAACCACATTTCTAAAGATCAGAAACTGTTGTAAGACTTCAGCGAACCCCTAAGTGGGAGTGGTTTCTCTAATGCCATCTGTCCTTAAGAAGGTACGAAAGAACGAAATCTTTCCTATTAATATACGTTCTTTGTCGCTTCTTATTCATATACGTTCTTTGCCAATACCAACAAAATTACGCACATGTCAAATGAGATTTTTATACTTTTATGAATTGCAACCCTGTTTTGCGGCCGCCATCATAATCGCTTTGTGTTTCAGTTTGATTTCCGTGGTAAAGCGAAATGTCAATTTTTTAATTGCTTGGAAAAAAGGCGAAATATTGTTCGTCCAATAAGCTTTAGTTTTTATTTAATTTGTTAATAAATTACTAAATATTCGTGTTAGTATTTTTCATTAGCGAATGTTTACTTACGGTTTATGCACCAATACGTCTTAATACAGCCACATTCGGTTAAATATCCCAGGGCTTTGCACAGCAGTGTAAATGTATATGCATATGTGATATATTTTGGTAAATGTGAATAATAAATATTGATTTATAATGCTAATGGAATTTACCATAATCTAAATTAAGTATTTTATTAAAAGATACGTGTTTCAACAAATTTGTGTACTTTGATAAATTCCCATTGGCCCGTGTAAAATATGTGGTTGAACGCAAACTTGTATTTTATGTATACAATTTGGCACAATATGTTCCAAAAATGTAATTAATTTTGCTTTATTGCAAAAAGTTGTGCTAAAATCCTTCAGTGGTTTCATTTTGTTTAATTTTTCTGATGCTGTTACAATTGTCACGGTGACTAAAATAAATCCGGCAGCTGTTTTACATATCTGTGCACACTACTTCTCCGTCAATCGCGAATTTACCCATCTCTGCTTCCATGATTTTACAAATGTTTTAATATTGTAGTTTGAGAATGTCGTATACATATATGCTAAAGTTCATGATTTTTTGATTAAGATATTACTTTATAAGGTAAGTTTAAGTACTCATAATATGTACTTACATATGTCAAATAAGTTTTTATGTCCTTTTTTCTTTTTCCACTTTTTGTTTTAGGATTAATTCTTCGGACGTTATAATAATAAGTAAAAAATTATTTGCAATGGGGCAAGGAAGTTGAAATTGTTGAAATTATTTGGGTGGAATTAAAAGTACCAAATTCCAATTTAGCTTAGCCTTATTCTATTCTTCTGTATGTACTGCTGACGGAATGATTCATATTGCGTATATTGTAATATAAGTGCGCTATCAGTTAATTATTATTTTTTTTTTTTGATTAAGGGGAATCTAGGATTTATATTTATAAAACAAATAACATTTTATTTTAACGTATTCAATACATAAGACGAAATATATGCATAGTACCTCAATTGGTTTGTATGTACAAATATTTACCATACATCGTTAACCACAATGGGGTTATTTTATGCTAAACAAATATGTAAAACCCCACAAATGCTATAAAAAGCAGACGAAGCCGTAATTAAAGCTGCGTTTTTATGTTACGAACGTACCCTCGACACGATATGCCTGTCAGCAATAATCGATCGAAAATAAGAATAACTAGGTTATATTTCAAATACTATAAGGATTTAGAATGGACTTTTATATTGAACTTATTTCTGGTTACGAGTATTTCAGATATGTAAATATAAATTCTTAAAATTCTACTAACCAGTCGATAGGTATTTGTTTGAGGTCATAGTCTAAATTTAAAAACATTTATTTCATTCCCTTAATGTAAAATATTATATTTTAACAAAAATCACAAGTAATACACCTTTTAATAGCTTAAATGGAATGTATCTTCTCATTTGTAGGATATTTGATCTGTATCTGCATGCGAATTACGATAACATTTTTGCCTATCAGATAAAGCATTTTGCAGGTGAACATCTTAACTTTTCCGAAATAGAAATTCATTTTGCAAAGTTATTTTCAAGCCGGATATGACTGTTCTTGCATTAAAATTGTAACGCCTTTAAATTGTTTATTTCTCAATAAACAGGCACTTAAAAGTTTTGCATTTCAAAAATACTTTTTTCTAAGCCTTTTTGGATAGTAAAATATGTATTTATTTGTAATTTAATTTTAATTATAAAAGAAAAAAATTTCGAACTCTCAGTACTCATTTTCTCGACATTCTACTAGTAAAATAGTGCATACTGAAACTATGGTATTGACACTGTACAAAGAAGTATTTAGAGAGTTTTGTCTCCGTTGCATATAGTATGTATATATACTATATAATTGGCGCTTTGTAACAGCTAAAGCGATTTTCGGCCGAGTTCCTTCTCTAATTTGTGGTTTTGCGTCTTGATGTTTTTCCGACAAATGGATGGACCTACAGTTTATACTAAGCCGCCTCCGAACGTCTGATGGTTTTTTATGAGCAGCCTTTATTTCATGTCAGAAATATACTTGGAGGGGTTTGAAATTCCCTGCAATTAAAAAATTTAACTTAATTATTTATTTAAATAAATTTCAACAACTATTGGATGTTGGTCGTACCAGGATTTGAACCCGGCCCTTGCGAGTGGTAGTACGCAATGCTAACCACTCGGTTACCACGGTCTCCATATATGAATGTACATATGTTGTTGTAAAATAAGAAAGTTAGAGAAATACTTTGCAAACCGCTGACCGCATTTTGTCAATTCTTTTGTTTCAACTGGTCATTATTTTCGTATCTGTGTACATAGATGTGTATATCTACTTACACGTTTTCCGGTGAAACTAAGGTTAACGCTTTTAAAATTGCTGTGGTAAGACAGTGATTAGATTAACCGTTTTTTTATAATTATAATAAAAGTTAACACACACACACACACACATACACACACACACATTGAAAACTTGCAAATGTAGACATAGACGCCGTTGGAATACAGCGCACTGGCTTATGTCAACACGAAAACCTTTTAAAAATCTTATCGGATATTACTCTAGTCCACACTTCCTTTCGAGCAGAACGTACGCGATGAGCGCCACACGGAACGTAAATCATTGTGGTATAGTATTAAAAAAAAAACTGCGATTTTTTACCAATTATTCTCGTAAATAATAAACAGAATGCAAATGTTCGCCCTTAGATACATCGAAATCTTTCTACGAAAATGTTGGAAAATACCCCTATTTTCAGGAAAAAATCAAACGCCACAAGAACCACCTGAACGCATTTCAAAATTTTTAAGGTTAAGAGAGCAATAAACCGTTTGGCTCCTACTTTTAACAAATTACAAAATGTTAAGGCAAAGCATTTGTTGTGAATAGTAAGTATTATGGGTTTTTATAGTGAAAATCTCTGAAATAATTAAGATAAGTTTTTTTTCTGCCTACCTCAAGTGAAATTCACTTTTCACATCGTGAATACCATGCCTTTATACTACTTCGTCTCTGTAACTCTTTTATTAAATTTGAAAAAAGTTAAAACATACTGGGAGCAAGGTCCGGACTGTAGGGTAGATAGTCACTTTTTGTAAATCCAGTAGCTATTAAGGCATCCCTCGCACTCCGAACGGTGTGAACGGGTGTGTTGTCTTGAAGATACAGCACTCCGCGGGCTAACTTGACACGTCTATTCTGTACGACTGCCTCACGCGCCTGACTCAACAATTTAGCGTAATACTGGTCGTTCATTGTTGTTCGCTTTGACAAGTAATCAGTTAATGTTGTTGTTGTTGTAGCGGTTGTTTTCAACCCCATTTAGGGACAGGGACAGGCTAGTTAGTTTAAGGAGGTAATCTAACGGGAGGTCCAGGAAACGAGCTATTTCGACGGGTTCGGACCAAAGATAGAGGGGGTGAAAAGGGGTGGTTAGTGTCGTGCGGGGACTCATTACACGCTGCACATACGTTGGGCACGTCGGGGTATAGCCTGGATAGGTACGAGTTTAATTTGCTACAATATTCAGTATTACGCGGGTCTCTCGAGGTAGCTCGAGCTCTTCGTCTGCTATGGGTGGTGATTTGTCTCCGAGGATGCCATTCACAGGGAGGGAGTCTTTGAAGGTGTTGACTGGCTCCTGGTGAATGGCGTTTAGTGCCTGTCTGTAAGACGGCTGTCCTGTTTAGCAGTTGTTGCACGTGTATTCCCTCTCTGATGTGCCTGGGTGGAGGTTCAGCCTATATTAGATGCCTATTGGGCTGCTCTCTATATGCTTGCACGGCAAAGCATTATGCCCCTTAGCTCGTAGCATAGATTCTTCGCTATTTCCTGTCGCAGTCCAAAGGGCGGTGTTTTGGCCTGCCTGTAGCTTCTTAAACTGCGTCTCGTTTGTTGTTGCTGTATTTGTAGTTGTTGTTATTGTAATCGCAAAATATTCCCGAATTAGGGTCGCCTCTTACGACAGGCATGCCTTACCACGGGTATTCTTGAGCCGGTGCAGCATAGTTAATGACTGGCTGGCCAATTGTTTTGTAGGTTACCAGCAAAGTTTCTTTGCATTTTCCCCAGGTGCTGCTGCGGAGTGAAGGAGTGCAGGCTGTCAAATGTGACTAATCAGTTAATAAAATTCCCTCGCTATCCCAGAAAATAGTAACAATAATTTTCTATGCTGATTTTTCCACTTTGAATTTTTTGGTATCCTTTCACCCTTTTTTTTTAACCACTGCATCGACTCCTATTTGGATTCGGGATCATACTGATGAACCCAAGTTTCGTCAACTGTTATTGTACAATGCGGTTGGAAATTTCATCCAAATCATCTTGCCACAACTCCCAAAAATCTTTACAACACTCCAATCGTGGCTGTTTGTCGACCGGCGTGAGCATTCGCGGTCCCAACAGGCACTAATTTTTTTATGAAGCGGCAGAGTCCTGAAGAACCGATGACATCTCTTTAAAAATTGCGAGAATTTCCAGTTTCCGTTGACATAGTGTTGTTGCTTGTTCTAGAAACGAAATGTTAATGAGTCTAATGAAAATAAAGGTGTTATTTATATTAATAATAAGTCTCGCAATTAGTATTATTAGTAACGAGTTAATGTGTCATCTCTAACTGTCTTAGGTCGCTACATTATCAGTCACCCCTCGTATAAAATGAACTTAATCCGTTGACAAATTTCGCCATTCCCCTATGCTGTGTGTCGAAAATTTTTTAAATTGCAAAAATAATAAGCATAGAATGTTCAAACTAGATATTGAAATTTTATTTTTAAATAAAAAAAATATTATCTCATCATATATTTTTTTCAGTAATTTTTTTACAAACAAATATATTATACGAACATTTCCTGTGTTTCTGTGTCGATTCATTCATTTTTATTCCGTTTATGCTGCTAAGAGAACACATACATCCTTATCATTCGCCACTCTACCGTTGAGAGGATGGCCTGTGTTAATTTCATTTGGCGCCTTCCATTCGGAGCTTAAATTTTTCAATTATTTGCCAGCCATGTAACAAAACCTTACGCACAGATGGAGACATATTTTACCCGTCATATAGCGGAATGAACACTTCTGCAGTTTTTCGGGCATAAGATCAAAACTTTGGTAAGATTAAAACTTGCAAACGGTTTGCTAATCCACACCATTAATTTTAGAAACATTTCCGACTTCAGAGAAAAAGTCGGTCTTCACAAAATCCACACTTATTGAATGTTCATTTCTTATTTTATTTTTTTGAATTTAGCGTTTTCGGCCGCTACAAACGAGTGATTAGGATTGCGTACTGACATTCGGAAGGCCAGGGTTCGAGTCCTGATCCGGTCAACATCCAAAAATTATAGAAAATTAATTTATATAAAAATTTAAGATAAATTTTCTAATTGCGGTCGACCCTGGATAGGGAATGCAAACACCTTTTGCCATGAAATAAAATCTTATCATTAACCGTTCGAAGGCAGCATTTTTGTATTGCTCGGCATTTCATCAGACTTACGTCTGAACAATGTTTACAAATCTTATTACGAAAATTAACGTTCTGTAAAAAATGCGCTTCGCATACTGTGCTCAACTTATGGTCAACATAATCGGCCTACCGAGCGTACTATTCGCAACACCATCACTTATCTTGAGACCATTCATTATTATGCTGACAATACCGCTTCGATTCAGGTCTTGGTCGAAATACTCGAACGAGTCATCGAAAATTGGACTCAAAGGATGGACCATCAGAGGCATGCCGCGGCCAACATTTGAAAGAGATAATCTTCAAAAAATAAATGACAAAGAATGTTCTTTCGAATGATAATAAACATTCCCCAATAAATTTGAATTTTCTGTGTTTTTTTCTTTAAAAAATCCTTTTCGAAAATCGAGGTTATACGAAATATGCAAAAGACACCGAATAAAACGTAATCAACCTTTAAAATTTAAATTTATGTATGTACATACATATGCAGAATAACATTTAGATTATTTTACATTTATTTTTAAATTAAAATTGTTTAATTTTCTCTAAACTATTTATCTCGCTTGGCTTTGGCCCACAAATGTTGCATGAGGCAGTCAACTTCGCCCTGTCAACATATTCCAGACTTTTCAATCGACCATGGTGCAATATAATAGACTCTTTTGTTTCTATTTCTTCGCTTACAATGCATGCTAATTTTAAGTTATTTATTTATCATTAAAAAAGTAGCAAACGAGTTTTTAAAGAAATGTCATGTATACGGGTACATAAGACACATTTTTAATGGAGCTTTATAAATGTGTTTAAAAAAGTGCTTTTAGTAGAGTAGAAGAAAAAATGTTAAAGCAAATGAATTACCAAAAGCGTAGTTTGAGATAAGATGCGTTGACTCAAATCGTATTTAATAAGTTGAGGGATATATTTTTTTTAATATAAAGTTGAGATATACGAGGAGATTAACAAAAGTTCTGGAAATTGGCCAGAAAAAAAAATTTTTGTATTTATTCGTAATCTTTGTCCTTTTTTATCTTCTATACATAATAGCCATTGATTTCAATGCATTCCTTAAGCCTAAAGATCCACTTCTGAAAACAGTCTTCTTCCTCGTTGCTATTAAAGACCTTCCCTTCAAATCTTGTTAAGTTTATGTAAATAAGCAGAAATCAGAGGAAGCTATATCCGGGAAATATAGGGCTGGTGTATCATCTTGCAGTTATCGTCTGACCCTTTTCCAGTGGAATAACAGATACTATTTTGATCGGGTGAACATCATTACTTTTGCTACGGATTTTTGTTGCTTAGATTTTACGGGTGGGTTTGCTCCTGTTTGGTTTCAGGATCATACTTATAGAACCAAGATTCGTCACCAATAACGACTTTACTAAAGTTGCTAAACTGACCATTTTCGAATTTGTTTAGGAAAAATTGACCAAAACGCACTCGAGCCTCTTTTTGGGCCTCATTTAAAATTCGTGGCACCCATTGAGCAGATTTCTTCATGTATCCCAGATGATTGCTTAATATTCGCGAAACAGCCATGGTATTCAAGCCCAATTCATTAGCAATCATTTCTTGTGTCAATCGGGGGTCTTCGTCAATTTTATACTTCACCAGAGTACAGTAACGTTCTCGTGGCTTGTCCTCCATGAAAAAAAGTCTGGGTTTAAAGACGGTGCAATCGTTCCATATGCAATTTGGTATTCACTGAATATTTGTATTTGCTGTAAATTACGCTGTAACCCGAAGAGAATCACATGGCGAAAGTCTGTTGGTGGTGGAATTTCCTCTGAAGTATCTTCAGCTTGCGTTTTCTCGTCTCCATTTTATCCGATCGTCCTAAAATTTGAAAGAAAGACGTTTAAAGTAATTGCAAAGGATTTGGTATTTTTAGATTTAACAAAAACAAATTGAAAGTCACCAACTGACCGAACTTTTGTTAATCCCCTCGTAAAAAAATTGGTACATTCTTTAAAAATGTAATTACAGTTGCTGTCAAAATAATAGCACCACTATAGTTATTTAATTTCATTATCCTGTGGCAATGCTTCTATATTTTTCTCCATAACTTTGCATCCCCGGTAATCACTCTCAGTCAGTAACAATTTTTTTTTGTCGAAATGACAGTTTTTTTTTATTTAAAAAACGTTCAAAAGCATAAATCCATTCAGTGGGAACTGTCAAAATAAAAGCGCGAATAATATAAAGGTCACAAATTTGACAAATATTTTTCTAAAACAATTTAAAACAGTAATTTGCTATTGGCATACGTATTATTCACAATAATTTTTTTTAAGAATTTTGTCGCTTCAGTGTTCGCAATGGTACAGGTAAAAACGCCAATTAATAAAAAAAAACTAATTTCGGAGGGGAAAACGTACTCAAAAGTTCGAAATATTGTTGGTTGCTCAAGTAAAATTATACGAAATGCAATTATATTTCAATTTAAAGCCTAAACACGTGGACGAAAAACAATATCAGCACCCGCAATGACCAGTCACATAGTACGGGAAATAAAAAATTTCCGTTCATGTTAACTGTAGAAGGAAAAGGAAGTTCTAACTGCCGATAAGCAGAAGAACTTAGACAATATGCAGAAGACTTTATTCTATGAACAGATTAGTTTAAAGTAGTTTTACTTGGTGGAAAAGGTTCTCCATCCTATGTTAAAAGATCAAAGGCTTTAAAACACAGAGATTCCAGTATCATGATATGGCGATGTTTTTCGTACTACGGTGTTGGGTCTATTCACCGTATAAGTACTATCATGGATGCAAACGAATATATCAAAATACTCGATGCTTCTGAAAATATTCCACTTGGGCCACAGTGCAACAGGCCTGATACCCCATTTCATTACAGAAGTGTCAGGACTTGGTCCATTCCATGGGAAGACGCTGCAAAGCAGTTACAACCATATTACAACCATAGCATTCATACAATTTTAATATTTTTGCTTTCAGGTAAAGGTGACCAGTGCTATTATTTTATTTGATTATTTTTTCAGATATATGGAAAAAATTTAATTTTTGGTACTAATTTCAATTTAAATGAAATTCGTTTTGTAATTGTTTTTTTTTTGCGGCCATACATACTATTAATGTTTGTTATAAGTTTTTTTATAATGAGCTAAAAGGCCTGGTTTGTTTGTATGAATTGAATATTTTGTTATACAACAAAGAAAAATGGTAGAAGTGACAGCTATTTTGGAGATCACCACATCTCCTCATCAGACTTCTTATGGCACGGATCGAACCAACGGATCCTGACTCAATAGGCGAGTGTTCTACCACTGCACCAACATCAGCCATGTAATCTATTGTTGTATTATTCAATTCATTATTATAATTTTTATCATTATGTATATATATTTTTTACATTTTGAATAAAATTACAAAACCCTTTTGTGAACGAATAAAATTTTGTTAACTGTTTAAAATCTGGTATATTAGTAGTGCTATTATTTTGACAGCAAGTGTATGTGCGAGTATATTTACAGTTTACTCGGGGTAACGTGAACGTAGTTTTTACACAAGCCGTTCACGAAATTCGAATTCTTCGTGTTATCAAGATCACATTATTTCATATCATTATTACATACATACATATGAACATATTCCACTTACGTAAATATGTAAGAAATTTACTTTAAATAAAATTTTTAGAATCCATTTTGTTGCTATCTTACAATGAAAAAAAACGTGTCGAATCTAAGTTTGTTTTGGCGATGAGTTAGAATTTAAGAATAATAAAAATTCATCACTTAATAATGACTAGTCTGCCTTTCTTCGAATTCAGATATAAATTAATTCTCTATATTTTTTAAAATTCCGTGGTTCACGCTAAACAGCGTTTCAATTGTTCATGCTAAGGAGTAGCCAATTAAAAACAAACAAAAAATTGTTCACCCGAGTGGGATGTTCATATTACAAACGGACCTACCGTTTATTCTCAGCCGCTTCCGAACGGCCGATGGATTTTTATAAAGAGCTTTTGTTTCAGGTTAGAAATGCGCTCGGAAAGGCTTGACATTCCATACAGTTAGAAAAATTGATTTTAGATGTTGGTAGAACCCGGACTGGAACCCTGGCCTTCGGAATGGCAGTATAAACTAAATAAAAATTTAAATTTATTTTATTAAAAAGATGTGAAAATACTTTCAACTACAATCTAGGAGTACAGAATTATTCTTTAATTTTTAAACATTTTAGTAATTCCTTAAATATAAAAAATGAAAATAAAAACAGTGCTACCAAGCATTATGTAGGTACACTCATCTATGCACTTACATATGTACATATGTATGTATATGCACAGCTGTTTTTGTTGTTTGTTCTTTGGTCTGGCCTGTTATTATAAATAAATTATCGTTTGAACCATCGCTCGGCTAAATGCCAACAGGAAATTATATTATGTACCTACAACTACGTCACACGTTTGTCAAATGTACGAAATACGCGAGTCAGAGTGGTCGATGCAAATAAACCTGACGTTTACAGTAATTTATTGTTAAACATGTTAAATATCGTGCTTTGTTCAAACACATATAAAAAGTAATGACAGCATTTTCGTTTATCATCTTGAAATTTCCTATACAAATTTACTGTTAAATAAAAATTTTATACTACTAAAATACCCGGCCTAACCTTGTTGTGACTTTCTGTAATTTGTTGAATTCAGATTTTATAGTTGGTATTATAAACAGGTGGCGGCCGCAATAACCAAGAGGTAAGCATTGCGTACTGACAGCGTTCGAGTCCTGGTTGACCAACAGGCAAAATTATAGAAAAATAGTTTCTCTAATTGCGATCGCCCCTAGGCAGGGAATGTCAAGCCCTTCGAAGGTATTTCGGACATGAAATAAAAGCTCATCATAAAAACTCATCGTTCGGAGGTGGCTATCGCTCTTGTTGACGCATATGTATGCATGTCAGATACATATACCTATGTCATTATTGTATTTTTGCATAAAATTGAATGGTTTAATTTTTTCTTTTTGTATGCAGCCTTATTCAAATGGTTCCAAACGGTTTTTGTGCAATCTTTAGCTATTGGGCAATCGACACAGTGCTTACAAGGCGGTCGGACTCGACAATGTCCATGATTTTATCATATATTTGACAATTGGCCTTCCAGTGCGTGGTGCATCTTTTACATCAAAATTACCGGAATGAAACCGAAATTGAGCATAGTATCAGTACCATAAACGCTATTCACATTTCGCCATTATCGAAGAAAAACTGTAGAACATAGCATATTTTCTAAATCAGTTAAAAATCTGTCAGTAATGCTTTTTTAGATACATATAAATCTTTTGAAAAATAATGGATTTTTTCTACGTTAGGGTGACACCAAATGCATATACTCCAGTCCCAAGATGAGTTCGACATCGAAAAATATCGCTTGTATACATTTATATATAAAAAAAATTGGATTTTTTCTAAACCTGGCCCAATTCTGTTATTAAAATCTTCTTTACAAAATAGCTAACAAACTTATTTTTTAAAACCCTAAGAGAAAAATCCCAATTGTTAACAAGAATGCAAATAGTTTGGATTTTTACACTAACTAGTTCATCTTTCACCATTTTCCCATGTTACCAACTGCTATTTACATACCTATAACATGACGATGTCTTACGAACTGTGAATTATCTGACTATACAGCCTTGGCCAAAAGTATTAAGCACCCCACTAAAATACAAGTATTCTCTAATGTGGCTATCAAAGTTACCACTCCTTTTTGTAAATGTCTTACATGGGTGTTTAACTGTTGATTAAACGAATAAATTGTGTAATATTAAAAGTCATAGCACTCTGGGTAAGCTAAACATAAAAATTGTCATTTTTAAGAAATTCATAAAATATTTTCGCATTTAAAATTTGTAAGTGAAAGTGTAAATTACATTTAGTGAAAAGTTACCAATCTTATAAAAACAGTTCATATTTACCGAAATGCCTAAAAAAAAAGTGAAATTAGTTAGGATGATAGAGTTAGAATTCAAGCTCTAAGTGAAGAAGGTAAGTCTCAGGTTGAGATTGCCAATTTGGTGAGATATTCGCGGTGCGCGGTCCAATTTGCTATCAGGCGATTTGTAGAGAAATCCCACAATAATAAATCAAAAAGTGGAAGAAAGCGTCTAACCAGTAAACGAGCAGACCGAATACTTATACGCGGATCGCAAAAAATCTTCTTCTGCCCTTGCAGCTGCCCTTTCGGATGAATTTAGTAAACCAGTTTGTGCTCGAACAGCTAGAAGAAGACTTCTGGAAGCAGGTTTAAAATGTGTTCTGTGGTCTGATGAATCAAACTTCGAGGTGAGCTTAGTTAAGATCGTCTTAAAGTATTAACAGCCATAGCTTCTTACCTTAGAGCAACTGAATGAAGACATAATACAAATGTTATGAAAACATTATTTTTTCTTTTCTACAGATATTTGGAACACCTGGTGTACCGTCCATGAGGCGACGGGTTGGGGAAGAATATCATCCAGATTGCGTGGTACCCACTGTTAAGCATGGAGGAGGCAGCATTATGATCTGAGGCTGCATGGTTGCTTTTGGTGTCGACGAAATGTTCGTTTGCGAGGGTCACATGGACAGTCAAAAGTACATAAATGTATTAGAAGCTATTCTTCTGCCTTCGTTAACGCGCATTTTCGGCGATACTAATTTAGACGGGGTTCAATTTCAGCAAGACAATGCTCCTTGTCACAAATCAGCGACTAAGATGCGTTGGTTTAGAGATAACAACATTGTTTTGTTAGATTGGCCTGTACAGTCTCCAGATCTTAATCCCATTGAGCACATGTGAGCTATTTTACAACGCAAGATTAAGGAACATAGTATAATATCAAAAACTGCCTTCATTAACGAGTGGTACGCTATAAGTGCTATAAGTGCGGACGAATGTGCAAAGCTTGTACGCAGCATGCCTAAGAGAATTGCTGCTGTTATTAAATCGAAGGGTGAACCTACTAAATATTAATGTTATTATCACTAATTCATTGTATTTTCACTGTTTTACTAATAAAACTTCATTACTTCACTTGTTAAAACAAAAAATTCAGTAATTAGTGGGGTGCCTAATACTTTTGGTTACAGCCTCGACCAAAATTAGTTTTATTCTGATTAAATACTAGTTCATTTATGTATTTATGTTGAATTTTTACTCCATCAAAAATAAAAATAAATCAAGAAAGACTAGCTGCCTTCGTCCATGTCGAAGCATTTATATTTTTAGTGAACATTGTTGTATTGCTATATGTTGTAGTCTTCCGGTTTTTCATGTATACCTATAACAGCAAATTTCACGCTCTTAGATGTTTTTTTTTTTTACCAAAGTGACATGTGTTTCTGATCAAATCGGTTGTATGGAGGCTATAACAGATCAATTGAAAAGTCCCCGGTATAACATAGTAACACATTTAGTTTTTTTTTAACTTGTTTTTTTATTCAACATAGTTTCCTTCAAAGGTGAAACACTGCTTATAGCCCCACTCCAACTTTTCGATACCTTTTTTGTAGTACGATTTGTCCTTTTGCTTCAAAATATGCTGCAGCTCCGAGGATCACCTCTTCACAGCGAACAATCTCTTGAGACCTTAGGACAGAAAATAGTCGCTGCGGGTCCAATCTGGAGAATAAGGTTTATTACGTTTGAACCTCTCCAAACACTGCTCGCGCGGCACCCAGTTTGCGCAGGCCCACGTTCAATTGGTATGTTTAGAGCGACTCTGCTATTTCATTCAATTTCAATTTACGGTCCTTCAAAATCATTTTGTGGAATTTTTTTTTTTTAAGTTTTCATCGGTAATAATCTCTTTTGGGCATCCACCGTCTTCGGTGTTCATTTGACGACGTCTAAACTTAGCATACGAATCGTTGATGGCTGAGTTTCCTGAGGCAGTGTCGGGAAACTCGTTATCAAGTATATCCATATTTTATACAATAACAAAAGTTGCTTCACTCAAAATGCTATAATTCACAAACTAATGATCGAACAGCTGTTAAATTTATACACGCTTCTTATGAAGGCTAAGGCTAACTAAAATCATATGGATTTAATTCTGGTAGCGCCATCTATGTGTCAGTTCGAGGACTTTCCAATTGACCTGTTATGCCATAGTTTACTGCAGCATTCGAGAGTAGAATACTAAATGTCATGTCCTTAGACATCCTTGCGGCATACAAAGTTTCGTTCAAATATGTATCTCAAAACCTGAAATACTTGTTTATAGGTTCAAACAAACGGACGGAAAGACGGACTCAGAGTGAGAGGCAAAGTTAATAGAAAATTTGGTTTACTTGCACTTACTTGCATTATCTATAAAAAGCAGAGCCTTAAAGGGCAAGCACTTTTAAGAAAGTCCGACCTGCAATAAATATGTATTAATGATAAACTAATTTTAATCTGTACCTGCCATAAATTATGAGTTGCTGTAGTCGCCATGACATTCCAACCACCAGAAGTTTAACTTTATGTTGTCCTGTTGCATTTGTACCAGCAAGGAAAGTAACATGCTGCCTTTTCCAGGTTTCTTCCAGGAGCAGTTTTTTCTTAAGATAAAACATATATATATATTTTATCAGATAGCAGCTTCCGAAAAATCATCTTCATTGTAAGTTTGATCACGCGACAGACCGAGCTCATCATTTTTAGCTTGCAGTTTACTCTTGAAAAGAGGGCATACAGAAAAATATCGGCATCCGTTCTACAAGAGGATTTTACTCTACTTATTTTAATGAAGCGCGCAACATAGCGTTTTTTGAAACGCTGCAACCGTCAGTCAATAGTTCTGTTTGGTCACCTGATGGGCAGTAACAATTGTACCTGAATTTTACTGAACCGTTTTCGGTGAGACAAAAAACCAATAAAATTTGCATCGTTACTAGCTAATTCTTACTGACATTTCTCACCAAACAGAGCTAATCGCATTAAAATTAGTTTAATTTTTTTTTTTGATTTGTGAGTTGAGAAACTTTCAATTTTGGGAAGTTCAGAATGCCTTATTGCTTTCTTCATACCAGGCCTGGAAAATGTGTTAGCAATAAATTTTAAAAATTTTATCTTTATTCTTTTTGATAGCGCAAACTTTAGCAAAATTATTCTGCTTTTTCATTTAAACTTAAACAATTCGATGCTTTTTTAGACATTACCAACCAGTTAATGCGGTGTTTTTGTTACTGCGAGTCTACTGTAAATGTATATGCTTATCAGCAAATATAGGTGAACACAATTACCACATGTGATATTTATTAATATTAACATATCCACCGTGTATTTGGCATGTATCCATATCATTTATATTTGCTTTAACTACCTACATGTCGCTACTTTAGTGGAAAAATAATCTATCTTTAAACATTTTTTTGAATTCTGATAGGTTTTGCTCTTGTGATTTTTGTCTAAAAGCCAATGTATGAGGTACATAAATAAACACAAGTCACTACTCTTACATATTTTTAGGTATTCACACAACATGAGAAGTGCGAAAATCATGACCTTGTGCGTTGTAAATTGAATGTAATATGCGGGCCAGGGTGAAATAAACTTAAAAAATATTTATTATATATTTTAAAAATGAAAATAAATCAATTATCTGAATTAAATGTAATTGTTTAGAAAGTTTATTGTACTAATAATTCAATTTCACTTATTAATATTTTTTTATTTTATATAATATGTATATTTTTTTTTGCAGAAAACACAATCCATCACAAGAATCCATCCAATCAGCGATTATCAACGTCCATTGGAGCTGCACTGAAAAACTTCAAAATAAATAAAATTTAATAAATAAATAAAAATTAAATCGTATAAGTCTCCTGTCAATGAAATTATAAGCCAGCCAAGCGACTGATCTTTTTGGCGAAAGCAAAAAAAAAAGGAAAAAAGAAAACTGAAAAAAAAAAAAAAAACATTTACAAAATTGCTAGAAATACTTAAGACGTAGACGTAGCTATTTTCTTTAGATAACATAACTTGCTCAAACATTGCCATGGACAATTGAAATGCTTGAACGTTTTCGTTTGGGTAATTTAAGTGGAAATTGTCGTTTACAAAGGGAAGAACTGGCGCGCGATAAGAAACAGCAAAGACAACAATGTGTCACTGTCCTGCTTCTAGATGACACAACGCACACCTTTCGGATAGAGGTATGTAAAAACCAATCTACTATGTCTCTATACATAAGTCAACTATATATATGTACATATGTATATATGTACATAAATGAATAAAATATATTTAAAATTATGCCAATGCAGTATTTCAGTAATTAGCTGCCAAGCATCATGCCCCTTAAGGCTTAGTATTTCATACTTAATTAACTTAGCGCTTAATTATCAATTAATGAACTTTACAATGACTAGTAAATTTTAAGAATATACGAGGGGATTAACAAGAGTTCTGTAAGTTTTCGTAATCTGTCCTTTTTTGTCTTCTCTACAATGCATTTCTTAAGCCTATAGATCCACTTTTGAAAACAGTCTTCAAAATCTTGCTTTTTAAGCTTATCAAGTTGAGCATTAACCGCATTAATTACCTCCTCGTTGATATTAAAGACCTTTCCTCCTTTCAAATCTTTTTAAATTTTTGGATATAACCAGAAATCACAAGGTGCTATATCCGGGGAATATGGTGTTGGACGTATTTTTATTCGATCCCAGAGATCGGAATAAAATTACTCGTTAGTTCAGCAGTGTGGGATGGCGCCTTGTCATGATGTAAAAAATAGCGCCGCAAATCCTCTTTCTTCCTGTTCCATAAAACACGACTTCAACGAAAAAGATACAACATAACTTGTAAATACAAAGAACTCCAATTTGAAGGCAGGTATCTCAAATGTTCACAAATCGACGAAAGAGAAGTATGATGATGATTATCAAAGATTTTCCCTATGGGCGCATGCAACGTACGCATGAACGCTACAATATCAAAATCGTGCTCTCTTCATTAAAGCCAGGATGGGTAAAGAACAGCGGTCGAAAAACTGTAGGGAGCTACATGGGCTGAAGCTAATCAAAGTTTTGATTCCGAATACCAGATTCCAGGAGAAAAAACATCAATCAAGCTACTTCGTTGTCAAAATGAAACTAAACAAAAGCAAGCTTTATTAAAAATAATTATAACAGATTATGAATAATGATTTTTTTTACAATAAAGCAGCGCGAAAACGAGCAGATTGACTCTAAAGTTTTTGCTTTCTTCTTCTTTATTGGCGTACGTGTAAGTAACGCTTACGCGGTTATAGTTAAATCACCAAAAGCGCGTGTGAAATCAGAGCGCTATTTAGAGTTTAGACTTTGTTCGTCGAGAGGGAAATTTAGGAGCACCTGTTGACAAATATAATTCTGTGTTGAATTTTAAGGCTAACATTGTTCTTTATCTACGACCTTAAAGTTACAATACTACTGGCAACAGGGACGTGAATGGTAATGATATCAGATTTTCGTTGTCGTTCACTACCAGACCATTTGGCTTCGCTTCTTTGACCAATCTGCCAGCAGTTGTAAGCTCTTGTAAATGATTGTACCTTCTCTGCTTAGCTCTGCAGCTCTTTATATTTTCTCCACATCAAGTTAAAGAAGTCACACGACAGAGAGTCACCCTATCTGATGCGTCGTTTTTTTTTACCGAACGTGTCGCTTGTTGAATTTTTTTTGTTCCGACATCTAGGGCTACATATAGCTACATTTCGGGCCCCGGCGAAGACGATACCTCAGCTTGTAAGGGGATGTTTCGGCATGAAGCCTGAATATTCCGATTGCTGCACCGTAGATACCCTGGCGTCGTAGAAGTAACCTTAGGTCAGATCATCCTTCTCTTTTGAGAAGCGTGTAAATTAGCGATACGCTGAAGAACTTCTATTTGATGCAGATTGTGACAAGAATTTAATCCACCGGGGTGAATGCTAGGACTTGACGACGAAGTGTCTCTCCAGCCATACATCCATCCATCGCAAGTCTTGGACGGCGCTGATTTTCGTAATAAAATATCAACACCGCACAACTACATCTTCAGAAATTAATGGATCAGTAATTATAGATGCATGACCACTTATTGTAACTAAAATAAATTGTTATTCGTCGGTACAGATGTTCGTCCTTCAGGGCTGCCTTTCGGGCTCCAATTCCTATGCGACCCCTCCTTACTTCATCCACAAAATGTGCCTCTAAATCTTACAACTTCCATTTGGACTGAGTCGGCCCTGGGAGTCTTAGAGAGAAATGTTTTGCGAACGATTTATGGTCTTTTGTGCATTGGCAACGGCGAATACCGCAGACGATGGAACGATGAGCTGTACGAGCTATTTGATGATGATAGCGAATGAAGAGACAGCGGCTACGCTGACTAGGTCATGTCGTCGTAATGAGAGCACTTCAGCTTTGAAAGTATTCGATGCAGTACCCGCTATTGGAAACAGAGGAAAAGGAAGACCTCCACTCCGTTGGAAGGATCAGTTGGAGAATGACCTAGCTTCACTTGGTACTTCCAACTGGCGCCAGACAGCGAAAAGAAGAGAGGAATGGCGCGCTAATATTGATTCGAATATAATCGCGTAAGAATTTGCCAAAGAAGAAGAAGAAGAAAAATGCTTTGCTGTTCAAGCAATTTCCGCTGGGATGCGTGTGAATTGTGAATTGTGTTCTCGGAGTCAAACCACCACCTATAGCAGACGAAGAGCTTTAGCTGCCTCGAGAGTCCCGCGTAAGTAATATTGGCGTAACTAAGATCTGGGTGTTGCAGTAGATTAAACTCCTACCTAGCCAGAACTGACCCCGACATACCCAAAGCATGTCCTGCATTCAATGAACCAAACAACAAGACAAGAGCAAAAGTTTGGAGGGAATACTTAAGCTGTACTTGATCCGAAGAACTACGAATCAACTCTGAAGCATGGTGGCGGCAGCGTAGTGGTCTGGGGAGCTGTCCTGTACTCTGGAGTTGGAAGATTAGCTTTCATTCAGGATAATCTGGATCGTTACAAATAAAAGCATTATGGTGGAACATAATTAGAAACCTTCAGTGGATATTTTGAAACTTCGTTCCGGTTGGATCTTCTAACAAGATAACGAACAAAAACACACTTCGAGAATTGTTGAGGACTGACTGATTTCTTATATCCCAAGACAATCAAACACTCCACCCCAAAGCCCAGATTTGAATATAATTGGAGAAAAAAAAAAACTGATTTCTAGCAGACCATACTTTCTTGAAATTGAGGCTTGTCAAGCAGTGGCACGATATTGCGACATAATAGCCCAGTTTTTTAGCCGACATTCCATAATATTGATGTGGCCAATATGTGTTCTCAACAAAACTGTGCCACATGTCACATAGCCCGTGAAAGACTGCAATTACTGCGTGAGTCATTTCGATCGTATACTCTTTCTCGTTTTGGTGGTCAGATTTAACACCACGAGATTTCTTTTTTATGGGGTTATTTGAAACGACAGGTCTATTGCAACAAGCACACAACCACGCTTACTTTAAAGAGAGAGATTCAACGTTGCATCAATGAAATCCGGCCACATTTATGCCGAATAAATAACCCTATCCTATATACTCTTTTTAATTTAATAAAAAATTTCAATCCTGCGTTAATTTGGCACGCCCTTTAGATGGCAACGGGGCAGATTTACGTAAAGTTTTCGCCTTTCGATATACACATTAGACTGACCATTTTCAATCGTGGGTCTTCGTTAATTTTGGACTTCACCAGAGCTACAGTGACGTCATCTGTAGAAGATATTCGTCGACCTTCTAGGGGCTCGTTTTCTACGGAAAAATGTCCGGTCTGGAATCTTCGGAATTACTTAGAAATAGTCTTTTAAGACGGTACAATCGTTCCATATGCAATTTGGCATTCACTGAATATTTGTATTGGCTGTAAATTACACCGGAACCCGAAGAGAATCACATGTCGAATTTCTGTTTGCGTTGGTAGTGGAATTTCGTCTGATCTATCATCAACCATCTTACGTTTTCTCGTCTCCATTTCAGCACAACCCGTTTGGTAACAAGTACGTACTTTAGTTTGCTCTTTGTTAATATCATATTCCAACTACTGTGAATGTAAAGGGTTTTCCAATAGGGATGATTTGATTTCTGAGTGTCGCTTTGGTTATTTTTAATATGTCATGATCTGTGTTTTTTTTTTATTGTATTCAGTAATGTTTACAATTTCAAGATATACGCAAGAACAACGTTTGCAAACAACAAAAACAACGACGACTTGAAAACGATAACGATTTTTTAAGAAAATCTTCTTCTCCGATGAGCGTCATTTTCATCTGAGCGGTGCGGTAAATAAACAAAACTGTCGATTCTGGTGCGGAGAAAATCCACAAATTATTCATGAACAACCATTACATTCACCTTGACAGTTTGGTGTGGTTTTTGGTCTGGTGGAATTGTCGGTCTGTACTTCTTTCGAAATGAAGCTGGTAGCTACCGTCAGTAGAGACTTTTGAGACTTTTTATGGACATAATTGGAAGAAGTTGATCTTAACAACATCTGTTTCCAACAAGACGGAGCTACGTGTCACACAGCACGTGCAGCAATCGAATTAATGCGAGCAAGGTTTGTAGATTTGATTATATCAAGAAATTGTGACATTGAATGGCGTCCAAGAAGTTGTGATTTAACACCATTAGACTACTTCTTGTGGGATTATTTGATTTAAGCTTCAGAAGTCAATATTGAACGTGCTACTCATGAAATAAGACTTAATTTAATAGAAAAAATTCTCAAAAATTGGGTTAATCGAATTCGTTCCTGCAAAAGAAGTCGTGGAGGTCATTGTTATATTCAGAACTTAATTGTATCGATTGTACTTCACATTAAATAAAAAACATTTGAATTTCCTTAACAATTAGTGTATTTATTTTTTTAAGAAATCATATCACTAATATTGAAAAACCCTATACATATGTATGTATAGCACATTTGTAAATTTGCTTCATTCAGCATACCGTAGTACATAAATACTAAGTATGTATTCACCTCCTAATGATTAAAAAGAAAGTACTCAGACAGATATTCATATCATCATGCTATAGGAAACCCCGTTACTCATTTATGATTTTATGCTGAAATGCTTTATGATTTGTCTGTTTTTTTTATTTTCATTTTTTTTTTGGTTCGCACTGATGAGCATTCGTCCGGGCATTCATTTAACGCAAAGTAACAAACAAAAAATATAGAGCGAAAACATTCGTTTGTGTTCGTTTAATGCAGTATAATAATGTCGACTGAATATATGTACATATGTATGTATGTATGTACATTTTAGCTGTTAAAAATGGAAGTAGTGTAAGTACACTTTTGAAAAAGGTTAATTATAATTACATATTTAATTAAGTAAAGGTCCTTGCACTGCCGTTTAGGATTTTTTCTTTGTCTTTAAAATGACTAAGATTCATTAAAATATCTTTCATTCGAAAGTTAAAAGCGGAAACTCTGGACTTCATTATTTTGAACTTTGATGTTTGGCGGTACCAAAAACCCCTTCTATGTCAATGTCATCATACCATCGTCTGCGGTATTCGTCGTCGCCAATGCGGCACAGTCTATAAATCGTTCGCGAAACTCTTCTGACAAAAACACCAAGCCCTACTTATCTCATGTCCTTATGTTACTGCAACATCCAGCAGAACTGGAGAGAGTATAGGTTATGTTCGTCGAGAGAGGACTTTGCTTTCCAATTGCCTAATCAGTCCAAAGTAGCACATTGTTGCTTGCATACATGCTGGTTCCAACATAGACGAAATTATCTACGACTTTTGAGTTCTGTTCGTCAACCGTGACGAGGGAGCCAAGACGCGAATGTGCGGGCCTTTGTTTGATTACAGGAGATATTTCGTCTTGGTCACATTCACTATCAGAACCATTTGCTTCGCTTCTTTGTCTAGAGTGAAGAAATCAGAACTAACGACGTCTTTGTTAATGCCAATAATGTCAATATCATCGGCATACGCCAGGCATTGTACACTCGTGTGAAAGATTGTATCTTGCCTATTTAACTCTACAGCAAGTAATATTTTCTCCACCATCATATTGAAGAAATCACACGATAAAGAGCCACCCTGTCTGACGCCTCGTTTGGTAACGAAAAGTTCTGACTTCTTCATAATCGGTCAATCGAACGTCTTTTATACCGACTTCGATTGGTGTTTCATGCTTGCCGCTACCAGGTGTTTCATTTTCAATGCAATTAAGTTGAAGTGTCGCTTCCATAAACTCAATATACCCTGAACGTTGCTTACCAGATCCCATCTCACGTTCCTATTGAAAAAATCTGCCGTCTTGAAACTGTTTGAAAATAGTCTAATTTTCTTTAGCAGCTGTTTTTTGACCTTGTCGAATTTCACTGTATAATGGAGCCAATTCGACATATTCCGTTTAAGGGTTTGCTAAAGTCGAACTACAGCGTTTGTTCACCAAAGGTAAAGTTTCAAGCGGGCATCAGTTTTGTAGCATGCGGCTCGCTATATAAAGATATTCCGATTGATACAACCCACTGGTCCGACGGGGTTGTGCGCTGCGGTTTGAGACCCGCTTATGCTTATTCACACTGAAGTTGATCGTCCCTTTCCCATAAAGAAAGTATTATCTATATTAAGAAGTTGGTTCCAGATCTCTAGTCAATTTCCAAGAAAAAAGTATTCTATCAGGCATATCATCCAAACATTTAACCCAACGGAACCATGAATATTTATATTTTTTTAAACATATCGGTCTTCTTGTTAAAAAAAAAAGAATTTCAAGTAAAAAGAACAATAAATGTCTGGTCCAGATTCCGTAGAGAAGAGGAGTTTTCCTGCTAATCTAAGTAAAAAGCCACCAATGTATCGAATTTCAAGCACATCTAACCTCGAAAACGATTTTCTCGGTCCTGAAACCATGGAAACCAACTGACAAATTTTCAGTATAATCTGCCGTACAGCTTCGGGTATCACTGGAAACAAACATAAAAGGAGTTGAGTTAATGCTGCTGCTGGTCATTGACCAACGCACTTAGGCCAACAGGAACATTGTGATAATCTCCAGTCTTCAGCTTCTCAAACATTTCATGTATCTTATAAAAGTCATTTTGTCAAAATTGTCAATTTTCGCCGGAGCTAGCTTAGCGATACAGTCGAAGAAGTGTTTCCCAAGGAACTTGTGTCGCGCAGATGGCAAGGCTGGAAAGTGACTGAGGGAGTATCAATAGACTCTTCCTCTTCTTCATCCCTACAGCTGCGGCAAAAATCACTGGAATGGTAGCCCAATTTTATCCCGTGAAGTCCCATTAAACAATAACCTGTTATTATGCCTGCCCTTATGCCAATGGAGAACCGGTCTGGAAACCAACATAACAACATTTGTAAAAGATTCAATATCTCGAACTGAAGAAAAGTGGATTTACATCATTTACATTTGCAACCGCTCATATGTGCATACATAAATATATTCACCGTACATCCCACCTACTGCCTGCCAATGACTTTCCATTTCGAGCTCTTTGATTTCATTGGGTACTTCTTTATTTTTTAAACATTATATTTTAATGTTTATTTATATTTTTAATTGCCTTGTAATTTACAAAACATCTGAAATGCAATGAAACTGATTGTTGTTGCTACATTTATGTTGGCCAACAAATGAACTTGAAGTTGTTGCAAGAAATATAATATTAAATACGGCTTTATTTACATACATACATACATATTGTATTAACTTTTTGATTCTATGCTTTAATTTGCCATAACGAAGATTATTTAGCTCTGATTCCGTTGTGATTGCGGTGTTTTGTACGAAATATTTAGTATAGAAAATTTAATTTCTACGCATAAATAGAAACGTAAGATCAAAGGTGTCTAACGCTCGGGATAAGAAACGAGTATAAATAGCTTAATTCCTTAGAACATCAGCAAATATTTACACAACTTCCATGAATATAGTGTAAATGTGGGTCACAAGATTCAACTAGCTTAGGAAAAATCATGCTTAGCAGAAGTATTTTAAGGTCTTTTATAATTTTTTAAAAACACTTCAGTTGACGTAGTGCAAAGGAAAGTTTTTGACTTGACACTCACCTGGTAGTAGCCAGAAACGATTATTTTATTATTAAGGGTTTTCGAATAAGAGGTATTCTTTTGAATAGCCTGCTATTCTGGTAGATGTCATTTTTGAAGCTGTAATTTTTTGACATTTGACAACTCGAAAGTACGCAAGTAATAAAAATGAAACGATACACGCTTCAACAACACATTGAAATTATTAAAATTCACTATAACAATTTCATTGGAAAATCATCTTAATTGATGATGCCCATTTCTACCTCGATGGCTACGTCAATAAGAAAAAACTGTTGCATCTAGGGTTCGGAAAGGCCAAGATTTATTGTTGAAAAGCCTCTCCATCCTCAACGTGTAACTGTTTGGTGCGCTTTATGGTTCGGCGGGTTCATTGGACCTTACTTTTTCGAAAATTATTGGATTGCGCTTTCGAGAGATGATTAATAATTTAATTATAGCCGGAATTGAATGGTATTGATCCGAACAGCATTTAGGGTGAGTTTCAAAACGTCAGTTGCAAAGCATTCCTAAAAGCAACTGTGCAAACTTTGACGATGTATCATGTTCCAAAATGCATCGCAAAAACTGCGCATCGCTAAGGTTTGTGATGCTTTATTTTACGGTCCTGTATGCGTAACCGTGGCAGTCATTTGGTTAATATTGTTTTCCATTATTAATGGCATATCTTCCTCTCTATCACAAATTTGATGTTGGATATGTGACAGGAGAGAGACTTCTGGCGTTCACATCCAAATTAAGGAGACATTCTTTGATATTATCGCTCATTTGAGACAATCCAATGGAGAAACTTTCAACAACTTTTTACATTTTGGAGGCTGTTTATTTTGTTAAATGTGCATGGGACAACGTAACGACAGAAACAATTAAGAACTGTTTTTCAAAAGCCGGATTTTAAAAAACTCCGTATGAAATTTCTGAATTCGATGCAGAGGATGATATTGCCGCTCTCGGCTTTGAATAAAGATTCTAAATGAAAAGCATTCAGAAGACCTTTTGCTAATCGACAAAGTTGTTAATACAGACCACAATATTATTGGCATTGCCATTGACGAAATTTATACTAATGAAATGTCTGACGGAGAAACCGAATGCGAGAATGAAGGAAGTACGTGTCCACAATAAAAGGCAAATTATATCATATTCTGAAGCATTAGAGCAACTTCGTCGAATAAAAAATTTTGTTAGTGACGAAATTATTGGATTCCTATACTCAAAAACTTTAAAATATCATCTTGAAAATTGTTTTGAGAAACAAAAATAGGAAAAACTGTTTAACATAACAAAGTAATTAAAAATTTATTTTAATAAAGAAGACGTGCGTTCATAAATTTTACTTTCAGTTTTGTTCTGCAACTCTCATAAACGGATAGTTGGATAGTTCCGTTGATTGTGTGGCAGGTAGCGCCGCCTTGTTAAAACTAAACGTTGTCCAGATCAATGCCATCCAATTGCGGTCATAAAAAATCATTACAGTTTTGCTTATTCACGTAACCATCGAGATGGAAACGGGCCTCATCAGTCAAGATGATTTTTCGATAAATTTTTTTTATTGAATTTTAATAATTTGCAATGTGAAAAAATTACAGCTTCAAAAGTGACATCTACCAGAGTAACAGGCTATTCAAAATAATATCTCTTATTGGAAAACCCTTTACATCAAATTTAGTTTAAAAGTGCGGCAAAGTCCCTTTTGTTGGTGACGATAACTGTAAACGAATCATCTGAAAGCAAAAAAATCAAAACGGTTTCTTATTCTGTACCACATTGGCTAATGGCGGGCTTTTCAATTTTTTCCCCTTTTCCCAATTTTAATTGTTTGTAAATTTTTTTATATTTTTGGTTGTAGTGCCGACCTTAGAGACACATTTTAGGAGTTGATCTTCATAAGTTCAATACGTTATAAATAAGAGTGTCCAGTTGAATAAACATGGTTTCGAGAAAAAGATGATTAAAGTGTTCCAGCTGCCGGATTTACCGCTTGGCGCGCTCCGCTCTCCCCTCTTCTATACCTACTTCTTGGTCTTGCAGGCCTTGAGGACTAATTCTATATTATTTCTAAGAGTATTTCCTAGCAATTTACAGAAAAAAAATAATAAAATAATAAATAAAAATAAAAAAATAAATTTTTTAGAGGAATCTGGTCCTAAATAATATCTCAGCATACACGTTTCATATCAAAGCTAACATTTCGTTTTGCACATCGTCATCGCTTACCGAAACTTAAGAATGCGTTATCGTAATTGCGAACTTAGCAACAATTTTTTTTTTTGGTCATTAATTCTTATGAATTTAAGTGAATCGAATAAGCTTAAATTGCGGTTTCGAAAATAAACGTAAATAAAATGCATTTAAAATAATTTTTTTTTCTGATGAAATTCTATTTTTTATTATAAAGTTTGAACCCTGGCATTATATGTGAAACACCGTTTAAGGTAATTTTCGACCACCTTCCGGTACGTATTGGGCGGTATACTAAGCATAACTTGACTAATGTTGGTGTAAGATCGGTGGCCAATTGACATCGTCAAGACGATCCATTTGCATAAATTCCTGACTTTTTACTACAACAAAATATGTTTGGTTTGACAGTTAAGCTTTACAGACGTCAAACTATAGCCCTGTACTTTTGAAACCACAAAATGGGATATCCTTATAATTCTATGCCTGCAATATTCCTACTTCCAATCCCTCACTGTAGGCTGTGTTGTGTGTGGGCAGATGATTCCACTCGACTGCCATCAAATTTTCGTGTAACCAGTATCTTTATTAATCGGTGTTATCATTAAATTAAATCTAACAAAATTACATTTAATCACTTATTTTGTTACTACATCATTCATATTAAAGTGCTAATTGGAAACGAAAAAACATAACAATGACCTGAAAAAGCATCTAGGAATTACGGAAGAGCCTTGCCGTGCGAATGAAATTTTAATAATAATATGGCGTTGCCTTAAAATATTTGCTAGTAAATTCTTCGCAAAAACAACTACATCGCGCCAAGTTTACAGCTACACAGAGCACTTGATCGTGGATATGTAGGTAAATGGAAAAAGTGAAAAACAAGAATATGTGAAAGCGGCACACATGTAGCTTAATGGGATAACCATTGGCTCATGCTGTGAGCATCCTAAGTTCGAATCCCATTCGAACAAAGGTGTCTGGAAAAAGAAGTATGATGAGGAAACGTGGGGGTTTCCGAAATAGCAGCTATATAACTTCTACCGTCCAAAACTATTGTTGTAATTTTTTCACTATTTCCTAAAAATATATGGTCTGAAACAGTTCCATTTAAACGAAAAGCCAAAAAGGATTTTCATTTCATTTTTGTTTTGGTTTTCCTACAAGCTAATTTTTACTGACTGACCTCGAAATACTTTGTAATGATGCGATTTCGCAATCTTTGCAAACTCGTAACATTTTGGAACGCTTTTCGTGCCACTAAGATGCTTTTCGGTGAAATGACTAAAATATAAAACAGATGGAAAAAATAAGTAATTTAATAATTAAAAAAAAGATTTAGCGCAAAAAATTTAACCTCCGACGTCGGCCATTGTTGTTAAGAATTTATTCTAAAATAAAGCATCACAAACCGTAGCGATGCGCAGTTTGTTTTTGTTTGCGCATCAATAACTTTACCGATGCATTTTGGAACATAATACATCGTCAAAGTTTGCACAGATGCATTTCGAAACTCACCCGTATATAGACACATACATGTATGTGTGTTTGAGCTCGCCAATGCATGACTAATTTAACTGGAAACAAAATTTAACGTTTTTGTGTGTGAAAATCTTATCAGTAAAAGATTATCATTAATTAAATATGAATATTTACTATGTAAATGGTGATTTCGTACTTAAATTCCCCACTAAAAGAGTCTTATCAGTTCGAGGTATCACTATTTTTTTTTTTATTAATTATTAATAGTAGTTGGATATTTTCATTTGTCCTCGAATTGCAGCTATTTAGTACAAATCAGATTTTACATATTTTATCTTCTATTACACGATTATTGATACAACCAAATTATTTAAAATTTCAGAAACGTGCTAAAGGATCGGAACTACTAAATCAAGTATTTCAATTCTTAGAGCTATCCGAAAGGGATTATTTTGGACTCCTGTTTCCACAGAAACCGGGCGATGTTGTTGTAAGTATATTTTGTTGAAAAACAACACGAACTATTAATATTTTTCTCTATTTACAGCGATGGGTCGACGCGCATAAGCAATTCAAAAAACAATGTACTAATCTAGCTCTAGACAACGACGTCATTCAAACGTTAGAATTCAGAGTTAAGGTAATAAAAGAATTGCAAAAGTATAATTTATTTGTGCTTAATGTCGATTTTCTTGATTTTGCAGTTTTTTGTAAGTGATCCGAGTCGTTTGCAAGAGGAATATACCCGATATCAGTTCTATTTGCAAATAAAACGTAATATTCTTCTGTGTAGACTGCCGTGTTCCGTCAATACGCAATGTTTGCTTGCCAGCTATACTGTTCAATGTAAGCAGTGCAGTATAAATAAATTAAAAACCAGTTGAAATAAATTTTACTGTTTCGCAAATATTTTTCAGCCGAATTGGGAGATTTCAACTCAAGCGAACATCAGCCGGGATATTTAAGCGATATGCAATTGTTGGTCGAACAAACGCCAGATGCAGAACGAAAAATATCAGAATTACATAAATTACATCGTGGCCAATTGCCGGCTGATGCAGAATATAATTATTTGGAGCATGCGAAACGACTTGATTTATATGGAATTGATTTACACAAAGCTACGGTATGTTGAAACAAAGCGAAACAGACGTTCTCTACTTTAAATTCCATGAAAGAAAACTATTTTAATTTTTGTTGCAAATTCACTTGTGAAAGGCCCGAGTTCAAATCCTGATGCGAACAACATCCTAAAGTTATAGAAAATTAATTTAAATAAATTTTCTAATCATGGTCCCCCCTCGGCAGTATTTATGACATGAAATAAAAGCTCCTAATAAAAAACCATCAGCCGTTCGGAGGCGGCTTAGTATAAACTGTAGGTCAAATATTTAAATACAAATACAAAGCGCCAATTATTATTTACGAAAAATTGCCTTAAGGCTGTAGCCTCAGACCATAATGTAATATATGTATTTAAGCTTCCAAGAACAATTCTTAGTATAAAAAAATATTGGAATTTTCCAGTTCCAAAATATGTTGAATTGGCATTAAAATTTTGAAGACAAATTTCTAGATAGTTTTAGAATAGCTTTAAAAAAAGAATGCATTTTTGTAGCATATAAAGCAGACTACTGCCGTAAATTAAAATCTACTGTGACAAGCCTAAAAGCATCGCGTTCCTTTTGATTTTTGATAAATACTTCTACAAATGAGAACAAATAAAAAAAAATTAAAAAAAAAAATATTGTCAGTGTATTAACACAAGGATGTGCATTTAGACATTCTAAAACAACAAGAAGTTACTTTATCTTCAAAGTTTTTTTTTTTCCTTTCAGGATTCGAATGGTAGAGATCTCCAGTTGGGTGTATCAGCGATTGGCTTATTAGTCTTCCAAAATGGTTTACGTATAAATACCTTCTCATGGTCCAAAATGGTTAAAGTTTCGTTCAAGCGGAAAGACTTCTTTATACAACTGCGCAGAGAACCGGTAAATTATAATCAAAACTTTTCATAAAAGCCAAATATTGTTTATTAAAATTTAAAATATTTTTTTTTTTTTAATATTTATAGTCGGAAAGCTATGACACCTTGTTGGGCTTTAGTATGACCTCTCATAGGCACGCGAAAGCTTTGTGGAAATCGTGCGTAGAACATCATTCCTTCTTCCGATTAAAACGACCGCATCGTCTTCCTCGTTTTTTAAACATCAGCCTTGGTTCGAAGTAAGTTCGAAGTAACTATGTATATTGTGTCAGTAAATGTAATACGTTTTCCTTTTTAATGTCATCGATTACCAGATTCTATTATTCGGGTCGCACAGAGTTGCAAGCTGTACAGGAGTCAAAGCAGCGAGGCACGGTGCACAAAGCATTTGTACGTTCGCCGAGCAAAAGACTTATAGCAGCTACTGCCACAGGTGCTACATCTCCCCTGGTAAACGGCACAAGCGGTTCAGATAGCAATGGAAGTGTTTCACATAATGGTAAAGTCACCTCTACCGCTTTGGTAACTCATACGTCCATTTTGACTATTACGAAAACGAGCCGTCCACACGACAATAAAGTAACTTCTAAGCAGACTGAAACAATGCCGCGCAAAGCCTGGGAGCAGCAGAGTGATGAATACGATATACAGCTGTGAGTTTGACGTCTTGCTTTATCTCTTAAAGTACTAAAATTTATTTAATAATTACATAATAGCGAAACTGGTATTATTGCCAGACGATTTGAATCACCAATACCACCAACTTACAGTTCTGGTAGCCACAGTCCCATCATGAATACAAATAACACTGCCTCACGTCTCGGTCCAGCAATTACTACACTTATAAATGGCAATTCATTGACAGCACTTGACAGTGGCAGTGATTTGGTAACTATACGCCTACAGTGTGACGAACAGGGACGTTTCGGTTTTAACGTTAAGGGTGGTGTGGATCTCGGACTGCCTGTACAGGTGTCAAAAGTAGTACCAAACACACCAGCAGATCGATGTACACCACGAGTATGTGAAGGCGATGAGGTCGTTATGATAAATGGGCGTGATGTTATCGGTTTGCAGCACGACCAAGTAGTGGCGATGATACGGGAAAGTCGCAGCCAACGAAATGGTGAGCTTCTGCTTACAGTACGTCCGAAGGCAATGCGTTCTGTACTTTCGGAGGAAGAACCATTATATCAATACGTACCGGAAAATGATGAAATTGGGTCTCATTCAAATTTACTCGATGGCGATGCATTATTTACACAGAGTTTACTGTTGCTGAGCGACGGTTTGGCGTCTGGTGCTCTGCTGGCACAATACGAGCTAATGTACAGGAAAAATCCTGAGTTGGCGATCACAGAGGCACGAAAACCAGAGAACATTGTGAAAAATCGCTATCGCGACATATCACCATGTAAGTCGGAAGTTGTTACAAAATGTTTTTGTTCTTAATTTTTTAATTATTATTTTTATTTTTATTTTTTGTCTAGATGACTGTACACGAGTTTCGCTTGTAAATTCCCTCACCGGCGATTATATCAATGCGAACTATGTAAATATGGAAATACCAGGCGGTGTGGTAAATCGTTATATTGCTACACAGGGACCATTATCTAATACCACAACCGATTTTTGGCGCATGGTGCAACAGGAGAGTAGTCATTTAATTGTCATGCTTACAACAGTTATGGAAGCGGGACGCCAGAAATGTCATCAGTATTGGCCAGTTACGGGCGACGAATTACACTTGGGCGATGGTTTTTCTGTTAAATGCCTCAGTGAGCAAGCGGATGAGACGGGCAGTTTTGTTTTTCGTGAATTTGTTTTATGTGACAAACGTACTGGCGAACAGCGACACATTCAACATATGCAATACTTGGCTTGGCCTGACCATTGTGTGCCTTCCGATCCAAATCTCTTTATTGAGTTTACCGAGCGTGTGCGCGTGGCACGAAATAAAACATTATTGCAAGAAATCGAAGAAAGTCTGAAACAGGTGCGGCTGCTGGATGCCGATGCTGATGAAAATGGTGGTTTGATGAGCGAACGGAAATGCGCTGCCAGCAATGGTGTAACGCCCGAGGATGAGAATCCTGTATCGACCAGTGTTCATCAGTGAGTATTGAAAAGTTAATAATGACAAATTAATTCGTTTTGTTGGCACATATTCACTGTTGAAAGTGATTTGTTTTACAGATGCATCAGTGCTGCAAATCCACCTGTGATAGTGCATTGTTCGGCTGGTATTGGTCGTACAGGTGTTCTTATTTTAATGGACACGGCATTAGCGCTAATGGAAATCAGAGAACCTGTGTATCCACTGGATATTGTACGTACAATGCGTGATCAGCGTGCTTGCATGGTGCAGAATGTGGTGAGTATCATATACATATTTCAGCAAAAGCGAAAGTTCATTTATATAAGTATATTTTATATTTTTCTATTTTTATTCAGAGCCAATATCGTTTTGTGTGTGAATGCATTTGTGCTGCATATATGAAATTGTCACGATCTAGTGCCGCCCTTGATGATCTTGGTGACGATTGACGATAATTATAAATATATTATTTATATACACATATATATATATATAATATATATACATAGATACATACATATATTGTTAGAAAAATAATTCATATTCATTAATTCCATAAACATAAACATGTATATGTATTGTCCAGACATGGAATATATATTTCCTTTATCCAAGTAGACAGGAAAATGAGCTTCGCAAACAAAAGCTCTATGATGTTATTGCAAATAACTTTACCTTATATATATGTACATATGTACATGTTTGCATATTTATAACACATACATTCATTTATATTTTGACTTGTTTTATATCACCAATTTATGTATTATATTTACTATATTATTATGGTTCTATTCTATTGTATAATACTTTTTTGAAAGACTTTTTGTATGCAACGATAAATACGCATTATAAATGCGCAGTTGCTTTATTCTCTTAGATACATACTTACATATGTATATGTATATGTACGTTTGAAATGATATGCATTCGATGACTTATTCTATGCAAGTTCATTCTGTATTGTTTCATACATTGTTCTATACTAAATTAAAACGTGTTTGTTGGCTATTTAAATAGTTTATTTTTTCAAATAGTTTTACTCATGAAATTTATGCGTTTCAAAGCTACAAAACTACAAAACTAAAAGTTCATCTATCTTTATTCACTTATGTAAAACGCGATTGGACAAAATATCACAAGAGACAATTAAATGAAAAAAGGAATTTACACATAAGTGCTGCAACACAATTCTAAATTTTTATTGTACCATATATGAATATTATAAATTAATTATATATAAATATGTATAAGCATATGCGCAATAAAAAATGTATAAAGAAATTGTAGAACAAGAAAAAATATTTAAGACTTGAAAATAAGTAACTTTCGCTTGAGATAAAAGTGAAGCACTGTTATTGAGCTATTTGATAAACTTAATAGAAATTTAGAAATATTCTTCTCCAGATGGGCGAACGTCGAATAAAATCATTGAATATAATTTAATTTCATGAAGACACCAATCAATTAGTATTGTAACACCAAATAAAATATTTATTGTAACCTTGTACTCACAATAATCGCAACTCAGCCATCTCAAAGTAGCATGACTGGTCTTATTTTAATATAAAAAAGAAAAATAAATAAAATACCAGCTTAGATTGAAAATAGAATGAATTCCTTGTTTATTTTAATATAATTCAAATTTTAATTTTTTAATTATAATATATCATTTATCATTCTTAGCTTTCAATTTCACCATTTTGCTCGCTGATTTTATATGACTTAAGTTCTTCATAGGCCTCTTCAAGCTCCCTACATAACCTGCCATAATTCTCCTGTAAATCTCGTTCGCGCTGCATTTGCCGACTAACATCCTCTTCTAAAGCCTGAAAACACAGTTGAGACAGTTAAAACACAAGAGAATGCAAAAAATTACAGGATATGATAAGAACTAATTTTACCTCTAATCGCCTTGGAATGGCTACGGCTTCTTGCTCGGCTAAAAACTTAAAAGTCGACAATGCCAGTGAATTTTGCTCAATATGATCGTATGTATCTTGCAACTGCTTGATCATTGCTTGCGCACGTGCTTGATATCCGCCTGTGAGAATTTTTAATTTTTTCTCTATTTTAGCACAACGCTTCGCCTCCTTTGCCATGTGCCGTCGATTTTGCTCCAATTGTTTCTCGGCTGATTCCAAACGATCCTTTTTGCTTGCCAGATTAGCACGGGTGTAGCGGTTTTGTGAGGGCAAATAGAGCACTTGACCCAGACATTCTTGCCACACTTGTGAATAAACATCCATTGGTAAGTCACCGTGACCCATACCCTCCTTAACTACTGCCATTTCTTCCTTGATTAGGTTTGCCGATTTTTCTAAATCGGGTTTTTTGAATTCTTCATATGGATTTGCTTTAAAGTAATTTTGTAGTTGCTCAATTTTGTTTTGAGATTGCCCAGGAACCGGATCTTTAACTGAGTCATATAGTAGCATTGTGATCATTTCATGTTTTATCAGTTCTTCAGCCTTTTGCATGTCGGTGAGGTTTTGTTTCTCAGATTGTGGACGTAAAATTTTAGTGTTAACTTCAGTGGGTCGCGGCAGTTGACGCTGAATAGCCTGAGAACGCTTCTCTAACTCCCGTTGACGTTTTGCATTCTCTTCGGCGATTGCACGTGCGTCAACATCGGCTTGATCCTCGACTGTGTTTTCGGTTTGCATTTCAGTGGTTTCATTGTCATCATGCTCGGGCACAACAATTTCGTAATCATTGCGAGGAGTAGGTAATGTTGCTAAGCCTTCACGTAATGAGCTTTTCAATTGTTTTTGGTAATTTTTATAAAGTGCCGGTGTATCACCAACATTCAAATTATCTTCAGGGTTGATGCTTAATTTGTCGCGTACTAAAGTTGGTGTTTGGACTGTACCTGCATGTGGGGTTTTGCCAAGTGGCACCAGTGCATTAGACGGTGTAGCAAAACCTGGTGTTCCGTTCTCGCCACCGCGTTGAGTTCTAGGCAATATATGAATTTTAAATTATTACTTTTTAACTTCGAAAATACTCACCTGAATGGGGTGGCAATCACAGTGTTTGGTGTTGCAATTGATGCCGACTTTGGTAATGCACCGGAGAAATCGGATTCGTGCAGCGGAGTGTTGACTCCACCTTTTAAAGGAGTGTCCACGTGCGTAAGTGCCATCATGTTTTGCGCTTCTTGCATTATGCGATCGGTAAAAGGTGCCGGAGTACGTGGCGTTGCCGTAACTTGTGGCGTGATAGAATAATCTGCCAAAAGGGCATCCGTTGTTTCGACACCACTTTCACCAGCTACTTCCTTGGCTATTTCACTAGCACGCCCTAACTTGACCACTTGTTGTAATTCTTGGTCAGATATCTGCGGCTGCGGTAGTACCAATTTGGAACGTTTTCTTTCCGGTTCCAAATTTTGCAACATTGCTAACGGCATGTCGTTCTCTTTGCGTTGTTTCAATTTTTGCTTATCTTTTTTGCGCTCTCGCTCTTCCTTTTCCGATCGCAATTCACCATCAAGATCTTGTTGACGCATTTTATTAAAATCTGGTCCTTGTTTCTCGACGGCTTCTTCTGATGTGTCATAGAAACCAATAGCTGGACGTTTCTCAAATGGGATTTCCGCATTATAATCAATGCCTTTGATACGTTTTCTGTTTCCACTGCCAATGCCAGCAGCACGTAGTTCCCTGCGTTTTTGCAATGCTGCCAAACGCCGTGCCTCCTCCAACTGTTTTTCACGTGCCTTACGTTTGGCCTTTTTGCCTTGAGTATTGGCAAGACGAGCACGGGCTTCTGATAACATTTCCAACTCTAAATACGTAAAAGAATTTATTTGTTATAAATAAGTAAATTGGCATATTGTTTATACAGACCATCTTCGTCCATGTCTTTGGGATCGGGACGCGCAGGTTTCGTTTCCGGGTTGGGATCTATTTCACCTGGCTTTAATTTACGTGGATCGTCAGCCCCGTCCTCGCCATCTTCTTTGCGTTGCGCTTGATCGCTGTGAAAGAAATTTATTCACACACCAATTATAGAGGAATCGGAGAGTAGCCGCATTCTACTTACAGTAGATACTCGTATCGTTCCAAGCACTGTGCTGCTGTACGTCCAATGATTGGTGCTATCGTGCGCCATTGTGTTGGCATTAATTTAGCTAAATGCAATAGCTTTTCGTCTTCCTCTCGCGACCATTCGGTCTTTTTAATACTGGGATCCAACCATTCATACCAACGCGCCTTGCATTGTTTAGCTGACTTTCGGTGCAACAGGGATGCGATACGAGACCATTGATTTTTGCCATATTTCATAACAGCAGCTTTAAGGATTTCATCCTAAAAATCGGAATCATATCATATATGTCAAGCAGGACCACAATACAATCTTACCTCGGTGTTTCTCCACACACCACCCTTAATCATTATTCGCGGCATGTTTGCTGTTTATTTTATATCTCCTCTTAATTGAATTGTTGTCTGTTTAAATATGTTTTTATTATTATTAATATTATTTAATTTCTTTAGTAAACGTTAATTTACGCGATTTTACCATTAACCGCATTTGGGTTGTCAAACAGACGAGAGTTGCATTTAAAATCTTGTACTAAACTCGCATTGGTATAGACTGTTAAATTATATCAAATTACAAAAAAAATATTTTTTATAGTCAGAAACAGCGTTGCCACGATCTAAATCCAACTACTGTTTTCGAGTCATTAATTACAACATAATAACAGGAATAAAGATATATCCTAATTTATTGTAACAATTTTGCGAAATACGCCTAGATGATTTCCCAAATCCTTTGAGTTCGATCACATAGTCAACGATTTATTTTCCAAGTTTCACTCTACTACTCTACTTCATTTTTCACCGATGTGGTCACCAACGAGTTCATTTTGTAACCGATTAGTGCTGTGTTGGCCGCCCTCTTATATACCTCACTGATTTCACGCATTTACCTCTGGTATGTGCATTCAATACTCCTGCTCTAGAATGTGCTTTAGTTAACGAGTTCATTTTGTAACCGATTAGTGCTGTGTTGGCCGCCCTCTTATATACCTCACTGATTTCACGCATTTACCTCTGGTATGTGCATTCAATACTCCTGCTCTAGAATGTGCTTTAGTTATATGTACGTCTCTCCTTCTCACTTCATATTCGCATTTAGCATTTTGGTTACATTATTTTACATCTAATAGAAAAAGTAACCGAATACTCAACTTATTTGCATTTGTTTTGACCATACTACGTATCTCAGCTGTTATTGTGTTTGTATTTGCAGTGACAAAACGTGAGCTGTTTGATCGATCAAACAATTTAAATAACATAGTAATCAGACATATTTTTTTAAAATAAAATTCGGAGAACTATAAAAACAGAAATCCTCAGATATCAATATGTCTTATGAAAGTTGGTTAAATTATCTGCGATGCGCAGAGAAACATTCAATGATAAGTGGTCGTTGCCGAAAAATTCATTACAAATTTCCTGATGGACAGCAAATGGCTGAGGAATATAGCATGGACACTGGTATTGTGCAGCGAAGAGCCTGGCGTAAGTGTAAGCAACTTATGGGCGAACCAGAATGGGAAATCGAACTAGGGGAAACCCCACGTCAAATTAACCAATGTGGTGGGGGTGGGGATGCAGATTCTTCTATTGGCAATGATTTCACACTAGTGGAAAGTAACACAGCGCCAGCTCTAACTAAACGTATCACAAAGAAAAATATTGAATGGCGTATTCGAAATTTACCCTATCCGATAGATGTATATCAAGTCACTGCAGAGCCTGATAAACGTGCTATCGCAGTTCGAACCACCAATAAAAAGTACTACAAAATAATTACTGTACCTGAGTTGGATCGTTGCAACTTATTACCCTCGCAGAGTAATATAAGCATACACCATCAGTACAACACTTTGATTATAACATACAGTAAACCACTGTTGTTAAATGAAATGGAAGCCCAAGTGTTGCTACTTCTGAAAGATGTTGAAACAGAAACTGATATGGAGGTTTTACTACAAGGTTTATTAGCGAAATAAGAATACATGATATACGATATGCGATATACATTTTTCTAATACTTTTAATGAAATAATCTAAAATATATTGTATATTTAGAATACTTTTAAATATATGCTGTATTTTCCTTTAATGTACATACATGGAAATGTATATTTGCTGCCAATGTACCGCGAATTGCAAAGGAGATCGTCTTATAATTAAAATAATCCTAGTTGTAGCTGTTTTTACTCTTTTTTTCCATTCTTAGTTAAATCAGTTAATGTTGGTGTGGAAGCCGCAAATGAACGATATTCGAAAGACGGCAATTCGAGTGGTGTCAATGATGGCATTTCATCGTTGTCACTAATATAGAAGGCTGGTCCATCGCAGGCAGCGCGCACATATTGTGACTGTGTCATTGCTGCATTAGTTAGCATGTTTGCCTTTGCAGCGTGTTGTCCATCATTGCTGTCAACAACATAATTATTAAGGGCTTTGTTTTCCCTACTATTCGTACGCTTTATTGGTGATATATTTAGTTTAATATCGAATTCTCGTACTGTTTTATCAATTGACTTGGCTATGGATTGTGCGGTCAAATTGCTGTCAGTTCGCAATAATGCAGCATGCGTATTTGTATCTGATAGTGGTACGATCTCTTTGTGCTTCCAACTTTCATGTTCTTCCTTATGAATTTGTATTTGTTTTAATTTTCGCTCGTATTGCCATTTGTGTGTATTCAGTACTTCCCGAGATTTTGGCAACAATGCCAATTTGAAGGCATCTTGTAAATATATTAATGCAGTTTCTACAGCTTTGTAAGCGTCGTCATAACGATGACGTTGGAGGAAGCGGTTTGCACGTCTTTCGTGAAATTGTGCCTAAAAATCAAGTTTTTTTTAATTAAAAGTTTTGAGAACAAGTAAATTTTTTATATACTTACCAAATTTAGTGGTGCGTAGTCCATAATTTTCTTTTAATTGTTTTGTTAAAATATGTTTTGAACGCTAAAGTACAGATGTGATAAGAATGTTTATTTATGAAAACATCTGTTTGAAAACAGGGTTGCTTTGTTTTCAAACAGTGTTGATATATTGTGTAAATAGTGTTGGAACAAATCATAGATGATTTTGTTTGGCATCGCAAGATTAAAGAACGTATATTAAAATACACTATTTGACAAAGCTGTCCTTTTTTTAATTTATTGAATAGATTACCTGTTACATTCATTGCGCTACATTATACCCTCAAAGTACTTTACAATTACTGCTACTCAAGCAAAATACATGTTGTACAAGTCTTTTAGACCTTTAACCCATCAAATGAGATATAAAAGCTTAATAAATTAAATTAATTTAGTTACATAAGTGTTTAATAATTAAATTAGGTACTGTGTGCGTAACAGTGTTGGAACTGTTTCTTAAAATATGTAAGCGGGGTAAGCTAGCCGCTACAACAACACAACAACAACATATGTAAAGTGTTACATGTATGAATATATAACTTGTTTTTCTCATGTACATTCTTATATAATTTACTTATTTTTGTAATCATTTTCAGAAGCAGGTCCCATTATTTGTCGGAAAAACATCAAGACGTCACAAATCGGAGGAGTTCAACCAAAAATTGCTTCCGGAGTAATATGTATCCGTTAAGACCGATACTCCCACGATGATTTTTAAACAAATTTTTAGTTCTATATTGTTCAGCTTTTTAAACAAAATAAAACTCAGGTTTCTTCATTTAATATTTAATTTATTTATAGTAGTTTTATAAATAATTTATCGTATTATAATATATTTTTTGTTCATTCTTTTCTAACCTATGTATTACAAATGAATTTTATGCTAAACATAAATGCTTAGTATGTACATATAAATTATTCTAAATTTTTAGCGGCCCTTCTTCCAAGTAATGACACAACTCATAACTCGATCACTTTTCTTAAATTTTATATACTCCGCATCTTAGCTCACTTTTAATCTCTTTGATTTATGCAGCGGCAATAGATTTCTCTTAGCAGAAGAATATGTTCAAAATGTGTTTGTTTTGAGTTATAACAAAATTGAAAGTAGGGCTGTAAATCTTGAAATGGGCAGTCGATGAGTGGTTGTTTTTTCAATAAAAATTTACAAAAAACTGTTGAGATCTGTGAAAAAAAGATATGACAAAATTTTTCATTAACAATATGTATGAATTTAAATATATTTACATTCATAATATAATATTTCAGTAATTATATCATAATCAAAGAAATTCATAAGTCTAACATATTTTTAAATCATCATTTAATTTTAAACGAAAATACAAATGATTTAAGTTTAAAAATAAAAACTTTACCTATAGAGTTCCCAGCAGTATCCTTAAATGTAGTCTACATTAGAGCCAATTAAACTGCAAAAATATAAAAATTATTTTATTACTTTCAGTTTTTAAAGAAAAGTAATAACAACTTTGAAAATATCAGAAAATTTACACTAATCAAAAGTTTTCATAGGTGTCCCAAGGTAAATCGTTATATCATCACAAAAATATTTTCACTTCTAATATACAAAATGTATACTAACCTAATAAACGCCAATTACAGCATGAAAGATGAATCTTAAAGTTAGACACTTAACTGCAAAAAAAGAAAAAAAAAATGTGATTATTGCATTTGCTTAAAAATCAAACAAACTCTTGCATAGTTTGAAACTCAGTAAATTAAATTTACACTAATCACAGGTTTCATAGGTGTCCCAAGGTAAATCGCTAGATCATCACAAAAATCTCGCATTTTCAACAACATTTTTCATTACAAAAATTAAAATCTATTAATTCACTTACCTCTATATAAATATGATGAGAATAATTTGCGAAATGCCATATTTTTGTTGTTGGTTTGAATAATGTCAGCTTCGACAACTGCAAGGAAAAGATAAAACTCATAAGCAACAGGAAAATTTGCACACATCTCATAAAAATTAATATAAAAATCAGTTTATAAGTTCGGATTTGTTGCAATCATTAGATGTCAGGTTCTAACATATGTGTCTTTGAGAACAATGGTCATCATAATATATAAATATACATTTAAGTACGTGAAGAATCCAACAACTCACCTTAGAACGCATAACGCGTGCGAATGTCTTCCAGTTTCTTGCATATTTGATTCGGCGTGCGGAACATATCGCTGGCAATGCTCTTTTGCTTGGCCGGATCAATGGATAAGTACTGCTCGCAAAGGTCGCCGTCTAATACATTTTTCACCGTATAGTAGGAGCTGCGATAACTCAAATGATCGCGTCCACATAACGGTGGATTCTCATTGCGCATATGCATTTCCAAATGTTGGAAGAAGTCGAAATCTTCGCGACTAGTGAATGGTACAAAAGCGCCCACTGTGCCACTGAGCGTAGCATATATCAAAGCCTCAGAGCCACCTGGTATTAGGGTGGCCTTCTGGAGTGACATTACGATTTCGCCTACATGGAAGGACGAAATATTCTCAGACTTTTGTGAGGCACCCGATAACAGACCGCGATCCCACAGAGACTTAGTACCAGTTGGATCTTCGTCCACATCATCGGTAACAGAGTGTGGCAAGCGTTGTATACTCATATTTCCAAACTTATCGGCTATCGCAATTGTGTCATAATCCAACAAAGTAGTAGCAGTGACCCAACGTGGATGTGTATCATCAGCAAATATAATAAGTTGATTTTCAGCACGCTTATAGCGTATGAAGAACACAGACTCTTGCACATCCGATACATAGACACGATGACCCATTGCCTGTATGTTGACAATTTGATATGGAATGTGTTTGTTCTCACATTTTCTTAACAATTTTTTCTTGCCCAAGTCATATATACGCAATATACGACCGCAACCGGCCAGCAAACGTCCCTGAAAACCAGCTAATGCGCCAGGCACTTCCTCGATTTCAGTGCGATGCATAAACTCAATATTCGAACAGGTTGGATCGATTTTATAAATATCAATGCAACCGCCATTTGTTATGCGCGGATTTAGTTGCAATTCCTTAGCTACACCAACGGCCAAATAATAACGTCCATCGGCGGCTATGTTGAACTTTAATATGCACATGGACATGATTGCCTCATTCTGTACAAGTGGTACTTTGAATAATGTTTGACCATGTATTGGGTCCAAGCCACGTATCTGTGATGCCCATAAACCCAGTCCGGCTTTCGGTGAGGAGAATGTTTCCTCGGGCAAAATTTCGCTTATAAATGCATTTGCCATTTCATTGGCCAACTCACGTTCTTCTTCGCCAGCCGCCATGCGCATTTCCTCTGCCATTTGCTGTTTACGTGCATTTTTCGTCTCATCTGTGTAGGCATTATGATCTGTCTCCGCAATAATCATACGACCTGTATCTGGATGTATGCCAAACGCACGTGGCGTGTATTCGAGCGGAAAGGAGACTTGATTAAATACGGCACCCAACTTTTCTAAAGCCAAGATACGCAATGTATTTGTTGAGATTGCAACAATGCCCTCGCTACATTGTTCACTGGAGAAACCTGAAGCGTATTCTAGAGTTTCATACGATAGAGGTGTTAAATGGAAACGATTCTGATGATAATATGAGAGCCAGGTACGACTTGACATGGCTAGTACAGCTTCAGAGCCTTGCATGCGTATACGAAAGAGCTTTACTGGACGAGAGCCGAGATAACGTGTACGAGTGTCAGCTAAATCACCCGAAACGGGATCAAGCACAGTACGCAAAAGAACACCATTGCTAAGACCGATATTTAGATAGATAGTGCCTTTTGTCGAAGCGTTTGCGCTGCGTTCACTGGGCTCATCATTTGCACCGCTCGTCGTATTTTCTGTATGACCCATTTCGACAATACAAAGCGACTCAGCAGGCGAGGGTAAAGCTTGCATCGAACAGGGCGATAAACAGTTATTGGGATCCAAGGAGATAATGCGTACGGTATTGTCTGCTAAGCCGACAGCCAAAAACCATGAACGCTGCTCGCCCTCTGGCACTTGACCCAAGGCCATGCACATGATTTCGTTTGGCATCTCCGAACGTTCTGTATATTCGTTAAGCTCACCAGTCTGGAAGAAATAAAATTTTAAATTAGCATTCCAATGGTGAAAGTTTAAAAATATATTTTTTTTTGTTATGGTCAGCACTGCAGGACACAAATGTGTCTCAACATGATTGTTCTTTATCGTGTTTTTGTCATCAGAATAATATTTTAAGTTTACGACTTTTCGTATCAAATGAAGCTTTAATTACAAATTCACTTACCGCATCCATTTCAAAGTAGACCAATTCTCTTCCACTTAGTGTGATGACTACTTGGCGCTGATTTACCGCACATTTTGTGATAGATTTTTTGCCTGGTGCTTTCCACTCATTCACACGTTTATCGGAGCGTATGTGACGTATACCATCGGGATATACTTGTACTAGGGCATCATCGCCTAGTGATGAGCAACTCAATGTAGGCGTTGTACCTAAGAAACCACTGTCGGTTACTTCCTCAACAGTTTCGCCAATACTCAGTACCAGTGTTGCGTTCACAAATGACACTATAATATAAGCGTCGAATTCATCTGAAAGAAAAGATTCAAAATATTCGATATGTTTCCTTAATACTTAAAAGAAAATTCAACGTTTTATAAAATATAAGTTAAAAGATTTTTGTCGACAATGAATAGTCAGATAACCTTAAGTTATAATCAAATAAATTCAGTTGAAACACGGAAAAGTAACATCATGTATATTCATTGCCAACATTTGTTTTGTTTTATCGCTTTGTTTAGTATCTGCACCATTTTTTCTTTAAAACAGCTTGACATTACACTAACCATAGTCAGTGATTTCAAAAAGTGTTGCCTTACCTATATTTGTGATGTTATATTATACAATTCAACTAATTGTACACACGCACAGTTACATAACCGGCAAGTGTATTCATTAAATCATTTCATATTTAATTTAATGCACAAGTAACTCGACAGTCACTCCAATCGGCACAAATAATGCAAGAGTTAACCGCCTGAAATAGAAGAGAACTGGTGTTTGATTTTTATGTTCTTCTAATTTGGATCTTTTTTTTTTTTTTTTGCTTTGAGGATGAAGATCTTATGTATACTAAATTTGTTATGAACGGTATATAAGGATGGGTTGTTCAAAGGTAAAATGGTATGGTTTTTGTATACATAAGTATCAAATGCACCAGTTTATATTAAAATCGTTGTACAAATATAGGCATAATGCAAGCAATCCGTACAATGTACACGTATTTAACTTGCATTTTCTAGTTTCCTCTAAAATTCTTAATCTACATTAACACTAACCGTCAATACGTTTCTTAACTGTCCATACAGCATTCGGGTTGCCGGGCAATTCCGATACAGCCATTTCGCTAACTTCCAAGCCATGACGTAGCACACGCATTGAGGAGCGTGGTCCTCGACCGCATAAAACATACAATTGAGGTGTATCCTCATTGGCCAAATCGGCAACTTGTGATGAAACTATTGGCGCAAACGAGGGCATTTCATCAACCATTACAAGATTTTTCAATGGGCGTGGGGCAAAAAAGAATGTTTCACCCTCTTCAAGAGGCATAGCCGAACTGAATTCGGGTTCATCATCATCATCGCCAAGATGAGCAATTTGATAAAGATAACTGCAAGAGCAAATTAATTAAACAAGTTATTAATTATTACTATTAGTAACTTTTTACTTACTGGTTGCCAAATTCGCAGGCGACAAATAGAAAACCGGTTTTTAATACACACATAGCTATTGCCGGCGGTACAGTATCGAAATATTTCAGCTTAATTTCAGATACAACATCATCATCAGTTTCGAGTGTAACTTTGAAAATATCACCCTGCTCAGTTTGTACCAAAAAGAAATACATGCTTTTTGTACGGTGAGTTGCAGAACAAATAAATATCATACCACGATCAGGATCATCTAAATCATTACGACGACGTGGTATGGGGCAACGTATATCATGCTGATCGCCCAAATTCTTATAGGTTAAATAATTCTCTGAGCAAATCAATACGCCTGATGGCCCATCATTTCCACCTGGTACAGAAATGAGAAAATTTGCATGCTCTTCCAAAGGTTCAGAGTACTTGCGTACCACATGGTTAAGACCAAGATCTAATTCGTAGAATGTCAATGTTTGTTGAGTACGCTGAGCGGCTTCACCTGTAAAAGTATACAATTTAAATTACACGAAAAAACAGAACGAAATAAATTTTTACTACACAAAAGTGTCTGTTAACATCTAATCAGTGAAGTATTCGCATATAATTTAATTGCAAATACCAATGGTTCAGAGGTTAAATTTTTTATAGCACTTTGCCAAGCCAAATAAGTCGTAATGTTAATACTAATCTGGCATGTCTAAAAAGTGCAGACAAATATCTTTCAATAGTTCGAAAAATGATATATAACTTTTAAATAAAATTAAGATATTAAATTTGTTAGCAACATATCAGTGAAGTATTTGCAAAATAATTCAATACAAATACCAATGGTTCAGTAGCCAATATTTCTTTAGCACTTTGCCAAGCCAACTGAGAGGTATTTGATCCTCTCAACTAGCATGTCTAAAAAGTGCAAAACAAAAAAGAAAATGTTACGTCATATATTATCCTACCTGTTGGATCATTATCAGCCTCCTCGTAATCGATCTCTAAGCATGCGAATAAAGGATTGTCAAAACCAACATCAACACCGACCATGTGGTACGTTAGCGTGTTGGACTTGTGCGCTTCTAATGGTGATGAAATTGTGAGACGTGCTTGAGTGTCACGATTCAGAATATAAGCTAATTTTTGCTTTTCCACTGCACCAATCATAACTGCTCGACCTTTTGGATCAATAGCAAAATATTGGCCCGGTACAATACGTCTACATCCCGATTTGCCAAATGTTTCTTGATGTACTTTATCCAGCGAGTTTTTTGTAGGATTATACTCTAGTATAACAATTCGACCAGAATCAGAACCAACAACAATATAATCTATAAATTGAATAAGTTTTTTTTTAGTATTAGATACTAGTTACTTTGCCAAGTAAGTTTTTTTATTGTTTCTCAGAGTTTCAGTTCGATATGACACAAAACCATATCAAATGCGACGCCAAGATTTTTACTATTGCACATAGACAAGTTATGAAGGAAGTCTTACTGAAGTTTTCAATCAAATAATGAACCTTCAATAGGGATTCGTGCGAAAACAAAATATGATTCTAATGTGATGATTTGACTTACCTTTAGTGCCACCAGTCAGTCTGAATGACATTAATGCACGTATACAGCCAAAAACCTCTACAGACAGTACGGTATGGACTTTGCCAGTATTTGAATCTGGACGTACCAATTCAAGCGATTTGCCACGCGAAAGTATAACCTCTTGGTGTTTACCACCCGAGAAGTTTCCGTGCACAGCATGGGTAACGCCAGTCCCCTTTTGCAAGGTTAAATTATATAAATACATCTTGTATCACTTACACTAGAAGGGAAAAATGGAAAGCACAATTAGGTCACCCTTCAAAAATATTTCAACATTAAGTAATTTGAAAGATTCGTTTGTCCTACTCTGGAATACCATGGTTACAGTATGGAAATTCGGTGTAACCTAACGATGCAAATGAGTAGCAAATTTGGTTTATTTAGCACGTTAAAAATTGCGACCAAAGCACAGACATTTCTGTGACTCTGGAGATACATCGTGCAGACGTGAGAAAAATTAAAAATATAAGATTTTTTCGACAGATTATATACTGATACAATACCTTTCCTTCAACTTCCGCAAAACTAATTCATTTGCATTTGGATGTATAGAGATTTAGTTGACGTATAGCAGCCATTTTTTTTTTAAAAGTTCGATAACATTTTCACGATGAACAAAGTATTCCCCACGGAAATAAACCTTTCTCATCGACGAACGGAATTGAAATGAACGAAAGACCGGCAGAAGAAGCTTATGAAAAAGGATGATGATGAAGTTGGCTACAGTTTTCAGAGATGCCAAGACAAACCAATAAGTCTTTTTTACTTTAATGTCAAAATATACATTGAAAAACTGGTCATAATTTCTTTTCAAATTTTTTTTAGCATTTTAAAAAGTTTTAAACTTGTCAGTCTTTTCGATATTCTAAGTTCCCTGTTGCTGGCACCAGGGCGTGCCGATTATCAAATTGGTCAACTGGCTCGTTTTATGAAAGCGTATTTCAACACACAAATCTGAAAGCGTATTTCACCGCACTTTAACAGTGAGCAGACAGAAATCTTGCTCAAAATAACAGAATGAGCAAGATTGTATGTAAAATGTGAAAATAAATGTAAAATTGATAAGCATTTGCAATATAAATGTTAGCATGCAGATGATTATTATTAAAAGTTTGAGATATTATCATCTTTTGTTTATTGTAGTATGTAAAATTCATAAACATTTTTTTTCCACGCTGGCCCGCTCTATGTTATAAGTTCTCTGTTGCTGGTCATTAGCTGTCACAGTTGATGTGAGGTATGCGATAGATCTTTCTGTTTTTTCTGTGGTACATTTTTAAGCGACTGTCCCAATATGACCTTCTCTATGAGCAAAAGTGCAAATCCAAGAAAATTAATTGAAATGAAATAAAAAAAAGAAGCACAATTGATAAAGCACAAAATTGTTGAAGTAACGGTTGTATGTAACGACATAAAATTATCTACGCCAATAAAGAGAACGTAAAAAGCAACTCTGCAAATTATTGCTTTGCCAAGGCGAATTTAAAGAACGCGTGATTTCGCCAAGCAGAATAAAAGCCACTTTTTGTTAACAACGGAAATTTTTAATTTTTTTGAGTTAAAATGAGTGCTTCTCCAGCGAAGAAACCAAAACTTGCAAATTCTAAACACAAGTTCTATGCCAAACAAAATAAGCGGTTATACTTGCAGGCAGGACACCGCGGATTTATGGCCACTTGCAATTTCCGTGAAAGAGATTGTTTACGTGAAGCTTATAATCTGCTCAACCACTATGCCGATGAGTTGTATGGTCCCCCCGAAAAGGACGAAAAGGATGCAGCATTGGACGATGCAGCTGTGACTGAAGAAAATAATGATATAGCAGATGATTTACAAAGAGAGGTCGATGCTACAAAAGTAAAAAAACAAAACAGGGATTTGGCTAAACAACGTTTCCAAGCAGTGGATACGGGAGCAACAAATTGCATATTCGTACGCACTTCTTTATCAGACCCAGTGGAATTAGGCGCACGTATTATCACCGATATTGCACAAACACGAGAGCAGAAAACTCGTTTCTTGCTACGATTAGTACCTGTAGAAGTGGTGTGTCGCGCTAATATTGTAGATATTACTAACGCTGCAGGTGAACTGTTTGATAAGTACTTTTTAAAAAAAGGTACCACATTTGCCATTGTTTTCAACAAACGTTACAACAATGACCTCAAACGTGATGATATTATACGTGATCTAGCAGCACTTGTAGAATCAAAGAACATAAAAAATTCTGTAGATCTTAAGCAGGCCGAAAAAACCATATTGGTTGAGGTGATAAAGGGGTTGTGTTGCATATCTGTACTGGATGGATATTTGAAATATAAAAAATTTAATTTGGTAGAATTGGCAAATGGTAAGGAAAATAACTCGGCAGAATCAAAAGAGAGCAAGGACAATGGAGTAATATCGCGAGCTACTGAAGCCAATGAAACGGAAGATAAGCAAAATATCGTAGAAAACGATACTAAACAAAATACAGCTAACGAATCGAATGAAAAAGATGTTAAACAAAATACTGAAAAGGCAAAACCAGGTAGCTTAATTGATAGCAATGATAATCGGAATGCTGACTCCGATAATTTAGATAAAAAGGCTGAAGCAGCAAATTAACTATAAATTGAAAAGTAGGAAACTGAATTGTTATGAAATATTTTTAAGTTTTAATTAATTTGAAGAAAAGTATAGTTTTTTTATTTTATTTTTAATAATATGTATGTACATAGTACATTTCTTACTACATTTAAAGCAAGAATTGCATAATATACCTATTTTTTTAGCAATACAATTGCTGGATATACATATGCATTTTTATAATTTTCATTTAACATTTTTATACAGACAAGTAAGCGAATACAAAATTTATTTTATTTTAACTCGTTTTAAAAATATATTTTAATAAATGAATTCAACAAAAACCATAATTAGAGGCAAGATCACTTTATGTACCAACTATTTAACAAAATTTATTCTCATACCCCCATTAATCATATCATATTTTTTAATTGCACAAAATAACAAGCTAATTTGTTGCCTTATATTTAAGATAGCTTCTTTAACATCATTCCAACAGTTGATGTAATATTCTCATAAACCATGAACATGAGTGCTGCTGTTAGCACAGTTTGCAATATTTTTGCTTCCAAACCACGATATAGTCCTCTAAAACCATGATGTTGTATTATACTTAGCATTATTTCCATCATATTAGCATCATTTGGCATAGGATTCATCGATGTCGACGGCTTATTAGCTTGTGTAGCATTTGTGCGATGTCGTTGTTTTGTCTGTACAAGTTGCAGAGGATAGGTGAGTACTGTGGCAAATGCTTTGGCGAATGCACCTATCACAAAATATCCTAAGCTCGATATTTCAGTGCCAGTGAATTTCATTAGATTACGCTTTAGTAGTTCGTACATCATGAATTGTAATGCTGGATTAGATACCAATATTAGGGATGGTATGGTGCCGGACCATAAACCACGAAAACCTTCAGTATTAGCGACATATAAGATGCCACTTATTAAATTTTTATAATGTTTATTAACATCGTCTGAGGTTCCGGCGACATTACGCATACGTACACGTGTGTTAACCACCCAAAAAGGAGTGGTACAAAATACATTTAAAACACCGGCGATTGAGCCCAGTAAAAGATCTTTTAAAGCAGATTGTTGGCTGTTATTAGCAGTAAAAGCTTTTAAACTGTAGGTGAGAGGGAGTTCTTATAAATTTACTGAACGATGGTAAAATGAAACCAACCTGTGAAATGTGTAGAAATAAACAAAATTGGATATGCAAAGGCTTTGAAGAACTGGACCCAGACCACGATAGAGAGCTGGAAAACCTTCATGTGTAATGATCTCTTTAATAACTTGCACTGTACTACGCGCTTCGCCAATCTTTTCTGGATCCTCAACTACAAATAAATAAAATCAAATTATTTTTCAAAATGTATATGCATGTGAGTTAACAAGTTTATGTTATTGTCATTGTGATAACGCTGTCCGAAACACCACCCCGACTCAAGAGTCGGTGCATACAATTTAAAAATATCAATAAAACTTATTTCTAGACTTAAAGAGGGCACTATATAAATAATAACGGCATTTGTACATAAGCACATACATATAGGTACATTTACATCAGGACAAAGGTCAAAATACGTGCCAATTGAACTTACGTTGTAAACGCGACCGCACCGTGTCAAGTGGATAGAAAGTGCTCATTGCAATGCAGCCACCCTGAAAATTGTACAAAAGATTGTTTGGATTTAAGCTCCATCATTTATTAATACTACACTCACCGTCGCTCCAGACACGGCATGTATCCAAGATTCATAGCTGAAAACTTGACTAAACTTCGATTGTCCACCCATAATGCACCAAAAGTTTTATTTTCACCTGATTGAACTTTAGACGTTGTTTTTGATATTATGCGCAACTAAACCCAATTTATTCGCAAACACGTCCCGTTGCGGTGGAGTGGTTAGCACAGTATTCTGGTCGCTGCAACTGAACCGTGCATAAAAGCTATTTTTCTTCAAATAAATTAGCTTAATGAAAGCATCGCCTTTGTAGTGAACTACATATGTATATACATATATAGGCAGGTCATTAATTCATACATACATATATTTATGACATTCTTTAGTGATAGTGATCGGATTAGATTAAGGGTTGAAAATTACCAAAATTCTTACTGAATTTTCGAATATGAGAAATAAAAACAAAACGTAAACGTCATTAAATGGTATAGTATAATACTAAATAATCAGTTATTGTTTCATTCGAATTTTGTTTCCTATGAAAAAATGTAAACAGGAATTTATTATCATTGCAACAACAAACTTCCTGGTTTTACTTTACCGGCTGTTCAGTCGGGGTGACATTGTTGTCAGTACAGGGTTGCAGCAGAATTGTATTATTTGAATTTAACTTAGGTCGGGTGAGCAATATCAAAATTCAAATTCATTTAAGTTGATATCAAACATATTTAAATATAAAATAATAATTCGCTACGTAAAAAAACTCAGTTAAAATAACGTATTATATCAATGAAATAAAAAACAATATTTCCTACTACAATGAAAAAAATTTTCACACTTTATCTGGGGTCAGCATTAACGAAAACTGCTGTCTTCACTCATTATAATTAGATTAAGGCAACAAAATACTTATTCCCTCTCTCATTCTTGCCGATCTCTTGGATATATTTCTGTAGATCGACTTATGAAGTTTTCCCACTTACATACACATCTTGTTCTTTATTGACATAGGGGTCGCTTACGCGTTTATGCCAAGTCGACAATTTCAACCCATTAATCACTTCTTTTCACTGTTTGTTGGCAGTTGGAAATATCAAGTGCAACCAAGACGCTTTCCACCTGATCTTTTTAACGGAGTGCTTTCATCCATTTGGACGACATGACCTACCCAGCGTAGCGCTGCCTCTTCATTCGCTGTACTATGGCAATGCGATCCTTTAAATCGTATGGCACATCGTTACATCGTCTGCGGTATAAGCCATTGCCTATGCGCAAGGGACCATAAAATGTTTGCAAAATTTTCTCTCGAAGACTCTCAAGACCGATTCATCGGATGTTGACATCGTCCATGCTTCTGTACTATATAGAAAGACGGGAATGATGAGGGACTTTAAGAGTTTGGTTTTAGTTCGTCGAGAGAGGATTTTACTTTTCAATTGCCTACATATTCTTGGTACATACATACACACATATATAAGCTTCCATAAAACTCTTGCGACACATACAAATTAAATCGCTAACCTTGGAAATGCAGTTTTCACATCGCTTGAGGTTGATATGTTTGATTTATTTCTCCTTGTTTTGGGAGGTAACAGTTGCCTTTGGCATTTTCAACAATTTCCCTCCAAATTTGATTTTTCACACACATATGTACATACATGTCTACCTTATTTTATATTAACGACATATTAAATAACAAGGTTGATTGTGAACCCATCAGTCACTGTCCTCTCTTGAGGCCAACACGCAAACCTATAAAAATTAAATGCAGCAACTATTGTACGCTCGTACATACATACATACACCTATACGAGTGCATAGGAGTTCACCAGCGTGTGTAGAGTGAGATGATTGCAAGCCAAAACACGAATCTCCATATTGCGCTTCCCAAACGCCTTGATGGCTGCGCATGAATAATGCTAATTAAGCTCATCTTGCGGACTTTATTGTAATAATGTTATAATAGTTTATTTCGATCGCATTAAAGCAAACTAGAAATGAGAAAAAAGCTGATGTGCATGTAACAATAAACATACAATAATTTATGCGAAACGGATATTCAGCCAAATTGAATTATGGAAAAATATGAGAAGTAACCAATTATAAACAAATAATGAATTTGAAGTGACTTTTTATTTTAATGTTTAATTTTTGTCGATTAGTTAAAATAGGGAACCTGAGCGCCGAAAATTATAAAAACAAATAAAAGGAAATAAAATAAATAAATAAATGTAATAAATAAAATAAATAAAGTAAATAAAATAAAAGAAAATAAAATAAAAAGTATAATGATATGAATTAAAAAAATCGAATATAATAAAATTGACATAATTAAAAATAATAACATAAAAAATAAAAAAAATAAAATACAATAAAATAAAATAAATAAAAATAAAATAAAATAAACTAAAATAAAATAAACTAAAAAAAAAAAATAAAATAAAATGAAATAAAATAAAATAAAATAAAATAAATAAAAATAAAATAAAATAAAATAAATAAAAATAAAATAAAATAAAATAGAAAATATTACAATGAAATAAAAAATTTAATAAAAATATAATAAAATTAAAAAATAGAATAAACTAAATTAAGTACATTTAATTTATGATTTTATTTATTTATTTTTTATTTTTATTTATTTTTTGTTTTGTTTTATTTCACTATATATATGTATATACAATATATTTATTTTTTAGTTAGTAATGTTATATTCTAATCCTCAGCGATTAATTTACCATAAGTTTGCGGAAATTTCCTAGAGTTCAAACAAAAGACTTAAGCATTAAACTGCTCTTGGGTTGGATTACACTTGAAGTTTGAGAATCCTTGTCATTGTTGTTGCGTCCTTAGCTTTTAGACAAGATCAAATGAAAAGGAAATCCAAAAATAATGGTTCACCTTAGCATTTGAGAAAGTATCTACACAAATAGATATCTACATAAACGCACTCAATAGGTTAACAGCGTAGGGCGTAAACATCAACCTAATTATATTCAACCAGCGAAGGGCAATGAACTAACCAAAGTTAATTACTTTTCATTTTATATTTTAACATTAGCTGCTAATGCGTCGCCGTTTCTTGTCGGCTTTGTTAACACTTACGAAACGGATTGTACAAACACAGCCACAAATACTTGTAAAGCCATCATATATGTACGTATATATGTATGTATGCAAGTTGAAAACATAAAATAAAACTAAGATACGCGTCTGTCACAATACACGCCACAATACCGTTTGTGGTGCAAAGCTGATGCAAAAGCGACTGCAGCAACAGAAAATCTTAAAAACTGTGAATCTACAGAGCTTTTATGACAATGAAGTGCACATTGGTTAGACAAAAGAAATAAAATTATAAAAAAAATATTACAAGTAAACCGCCGTCATTATTTGTGTATTTAAGTAAGCGTACAGTAAAAGTCATTGAGGTTAGCGTAGTGCGGTGGGGAAATGCAATGAAGGCACACCACTCCAAACTGACTTGACTAGGCCTTGCAAACGCCAGCGTCATTGTGTTTATGTGTGAATGTGTGTGTATGCGAGTCTGTTTGTGAACGTGTGCGTGAGTAGCTTGCGCCACTCAAGCATCAAAGCGCCATATGCTCCATACAACTTTCGCTTTCTTCGATGACGTAAACATAAGAAAAATGGCTTAAATCATTATTTTGTGTGCAATATTTACATATACATATGTATGTACATGTATAGACATATATAGACATATATACATACATATATACTTGTAGTTTTACAAATTTGTGTATGCACATGCTTAAATTAATATTCAAATGAATTTTAAAAAAGTAAGAAAGCGCGTAAATACTAAATAATTTTTGCCATATAAAATATTAGTAACACATGTAACCGTTGTCAGAAATAGCTTCTAGATAATGTATATGACAAATAAAATAAGATAAAAAAGAAAAAGAGTAAATACATAAATCAAATAACATAATGCAAAATTAAATAAATTTAAATAAAACTATATAAAATAAAATAACTTAAACTAAAATAATATTAAATAAAACAATACAAAATATTATATAATATATATATAATTGGCGCTTTGTAACCGCTGAAGCGATTTTTCGGCCGAGCTCCTCCTCCAATTTGTGGTTTTGCGTCTTGATGTTTTTCCGTCAAATGGAGGGACCTACAGTTTATACTAAGCCGCCTCCGAACGGCTGACGGTTTTTTACGAGGAGCCTTTTATTTCATGTCCGAAATACACTCGGAGGGGTGGACATTCCCTGCCGATGGGCGACCGCAATTAGAAAATTTAACTTAATTTTTTAATTAAATTAATTTTCCATAACTTTTGGATGTTGCTGGCACAGGGATATAAACCCGAGCCTTCCGAATGTCAGTACGCAATGCTAACCACTCGGGGCCGTTTGTATTAAAAACATCAAATGAAAAAAATTATAATTAAATTAACATAATTAAAAACAATATCATAAAAAAAATAAAATAAAATAAAATAAAGTAAATAAAATAAAATAAAATAAATTAAAGTAAAATATATTATAAAAAATTAAAAAAAAAATAATAAAATAAAATAAAATAATGTAGAGGAGGAGCTCGGCCGAAAATCGCTTTAGTGGTTACAAAGCGCCAATTATATATATATATAGATAGTTGATGAATAAAATATATTAAAAAATAAAAACAAAAATAATTCCTTTGTCAATCGAGTGTATATCTGATATGAAATAAAAACTTCTCATCATCCATCAGCCGTTCAGAGGCGAAAAACTGTAGGCACATCCATTGATTGGAAAAAAATGAGAGGCAGACCTCAAATTGTAGCTGGAGATCGGACGAAAATCGCTACAACGTTTACAAGGCACCAACTACGTTTATATGTACAAATAAAATAAACTAGAATAAAATGAAGTAATATAAGAAAAAAGGTAAATTAAATAAAAAATAAAAAGAATAAAAAAAGTTAAATAAAATAAAATTTAAAAAATAACATATAGAAAAATAAGAAAAAAGTAAAAAAATGAAATAAAATAAAGCATAATAAAATAAAAATAAATAAAATAAAAAATAATAAAATTAAATTAAATTAATAAAGTAAAATAAAATAAAGCAAAGTGCAATATATAAAAAATGTATTGTATATTTGTACCTTTCCTCGATCTATATTATTCAATTGAAGCATTTTGTTGACAGATCAATGATATTCGATATCACGAGTTAAATTACAAAATACCTAATTACGTAAACAATAATTACAATGACCACATACTCACATTTCGTTAAATTATTTGGCAGTTTATCTTTGTATTTTTCCACGTTTTTTTTTTGTGCAGTCATAAAGGACAGTGAAATGCCATTGTTCATACGGACTCTCATATACACTCACCTTGTAAGCGCAACTGACGGATATGGAAAATTAACACCTCAAAATTCCATTCACTTTACAGCTTCTTAGTTATTCAGCGCAAATTTCTGCATTGAAAAAAATAAAGGTCTGCCAAATAACGTGAATGTGAAATTTCTTTAGTAAACTTCACTATGTATCCATTTTGCGTAAGTTATGGCTTTAGCACAAGCAAAAGGGTATTAGTAATGACATTAGGATAAGCCAAACTTGTGTAATGTTTCGGGAAATTCAGGGAAATGATACAATGTAAACATGTATGCACCATATATACGAGTATATTTATGATATATATGATAGTAATGGGGTGTAATGGGGTGTAGTCAAGCTTCTGGGTATGCTGTTACAGTTGTGAGGCTATACTCAATTCCAACTCTTGCGTCCACGTCGCGCACCCTGGTAACGTGAGCAATCTTGTGCAAGATGTGGTAACCAACCCGTGTGGAGCCTTGGGTCTCGGCTAATGAGAGAGGAAGCTTCAGTGGAGCCACTCCGACTTATTCGGTTTAAGGGTCCATTGAAGTCTAATTGCAGCGTCTGTTCACCAGAGGTGCGGCTGCGAGCGGGCGTAGGTCTTGAAGCAAGCGGCTCGCTATATAAATGTGTAAAATCTTTAAACTTACCCGCCTAGCGCGGTTGTGCGCTGGGTTTAGGACTCGCCATGTAGAAACTAGCCCAATGAAAATGTTAACAACGCCTCGGATGAGCTGCCCCCTTTCTGTTGACGGCCCCTGCAAACGAATTAAGGATCATGATTTGAGGGCTTGCAATGCTTGAATGCCCGGTCCCTTAATTGGCTGACACCACCTTAATGAAGGCTGACACCACCGCCGTCCAAGAGCGCAAATTTGGTGTCGGATTTGTGGTGGGAGAGAGACTCCGACGTCGAGTACTGGCATTCACCTCGGTGGATGAGCGTCTCGCCACAATCCGCATCAAAGCAAAATTTTTCAGTATATCGTTGATTTGCGCCCACGCCTCGACGGAAGAGAAGGACGATTTGGCCAAAGATGCATTTTATGAGCGCCTAGAGCATACTTATGAGCGCTGCCTCCGACACGATGTGAAAATCGTGCTTGGCGATTTTAATGCCAGGGTGGACAAAGAAGGTATCTTTGGTGCGACAGTTGGAAAATTCAGCCTCCACAACGAAACATCCCCTAATGGGTTGAGGCTGATCGACTTCGCCGTGGTCCGAAATATGGTTGTCTGTAGTACTAGATTCCAACACAAAAAAATACATCAAGCCACTTGGCTGTCCCCTGATCGAAAAACACCAAACCAGATCGATCGTGTTGTGATAGATGGAAGACATGTCTTCAGTGTTCTTGACGTGCCTACACTCCGAGGACCCAACATCGACTTGGTCCACTATCTTGTTGCAGCGAAGATACGCACGCGCCTCAGTGTTTCGAAGAAGGCCCGTCAACAAACACAAGGAAAGTTCGACGTTAAAAAGCTGCAATCACAACAGACTGCCGAACGACTTTCTACTCGACTTGCACTTCTCTGAGAGCACTCATCAGCATCTCGGTATACGGGAACTGTGGGGGCGGCATTTCAAGCTCCCTACGTACAGCTGCAAACGAAACTATTGGATTTCGTAAAGGTCGCAAAGAGGCCGAGATGCGCGAGTACGAGGAGCTTGAGAAGCTGGCCGACAAGGGTAATGCTCGAAAATTCTATGAGAAGATACGACGACTTACAGAAGGTTTCAAGACCGGAGCAGACTCCTGTAGAACACAAAGAGGTGATCTAGCCACCGATGCCCAGAGCATATTAAATTTATGGAGGGGACACTTCTCCAGCGTGCTGAATAGCAGTGAAAATGGAGTAACCGGAGATAGTGAACCCGAAACCCCAATCGACGACGATGGAAAAGACGTTCCACTACCTGACCATGAAGAAGTTAGAATAGCAATCGCTTGCTTAAAAAACAACAAAGCGGCTGGAGCTGACAGCCTACCGGCAGAACTATTCAAACATGGCGGTGAAGAGCTGACAAGGTGCATGCATCAGCTACTTTGCAGAATATGGTTGGACGAAAGCATGCCCGACGATTGGAATTTAAGTATGCTCTGCCCAATCCATAAAAAAGGGGACCCCACAGTCTGCGTTAATTATCGTGGCATAAGCCTACTTAATATCGCCTATAAGGTCCTGTCGAGCGTATTGTGTGAAAGACTAAAGCCCACCGTCAACAAACTGATTGGACCTTATCAGTGTGGCTTTAAGCCTGGTAAGTCAACCATTCACCAGATATTTACCATACGCCAAATCTTGGAAAAGACCCGTGAAAAGAGAATCGACACACACCATCTTTTCGTCGATTTTTAAGCCGCCTTCGACAGCACGAAAAGGAGCTGACTTTACGCCGCTATGTCTGAATTTGGTATCCCGCAAAACTTATACGGCTATGTAAACTGACTTTAAGCAACACTAAAAGCTCCGTCAGGATCGGGAAGGACCTCTCCGAGCCGTTCGAAACCAAACGAGGTTTCAAACAGGGTGATTCCTTATCGTGTGACTTTTTAATATGATGTTGGAGAAAATAATGCGAGCAGCAGAACTGAATAGAGAAAGTACAATCTGGATGATATTAACATTATTGGCCTCAACAACTGCGCCGTGAGTTCTGCTTTTTCCGGACTGGATAAGGAAGCGAAGAATATGGGTCTGGTAGTGAATGAGGGCAAGACGAAATATCTCCTGTCATCAAACAAACAGTTATCACATTCGCGACTCGGCTCCCATGTCACTGTTGGCAGTCATAACTTTGAGGTCCTAGATAATTTCGTCTATCTAGGAACCAGCATCATTACCAATAATAATGTCAGCATTGTAATCGAGCGCTCACTCTTGCCAATAGGTACTACTTTGGACTGAGTGCAGAAGCGTGGACGATCACAACATCTGATGAGTCGGCGTGAAGAGTTTTCGAGAGAAAGGTTTTGCGTAAGATATATGATCTTTTTCGCATTGGCAATGCCGAATATCGCACGCGATGGCACGATGAGCTGTACGCCGGCATTGACATAGTTCAGCGAATCAAGAAATAGCGGCTACGCTGGCTAGGTCATCTGATCCCGATGGATACGAATACTTCAGCTTTGAAAGTTTTAGATGCAGTACCCGTCGGTGGAAGCAGAGGAAGAGGAAGAACTCCACTCCGTTGGAAAGATTAGGTGGAGAGTGACATGACCTCACTTGCGGGTACTGCATTGGAGCTAAAAAGGCTTAAGTCAGGCTTAGTATTGTAGATTTGCATTGCAATTCATGCCACACACATCGCAAGCTTTGGACACTTTGGAAAATGTCATACCTGCTACTAATTGATTTTGAAAACAGAAAAAAAGTTAAAATTAAATTAAGTACATAAAACTATCATCACTGCCATCTACGCGAGTAGTATAATTACTTTTGTCACTGCCGCTTAATTAAAGATGCTAAACAAGTTTGAACAATTCTCAATTAAATTGTTTACCTAAGCTGTTTAACACTTTTAATTATTTTTATTGTCTCTTCTCTATTAATTGAAATGATTGATGCATTTAGGAATAGAAATAGATAAACAAAACAGCTTGTCGAGCACATTTGGGTTATTCCATATTAACATCGCAATTATTTATTTTGTTCCAGTGCCAGTCGTCGGTTGTCTAAAGAAGCTGCCAGCGCCAATATATTATACATACTCATATATTTATTTAAAATTATTTATAGTTGGGGAATACATATTTATAGCCAGCGGTCACGGTTGAGTGAGGCACACGAAGCGTGTTGACAAAAAAATAAATAAAATGAAAGTGATTAAATTATTTTTTTATTAAAAATAAAAATATAATATTAAAAATAAAATTTTTTGGACAAAAAATACTTAAAAACTATATACTCGTATACACAGTATATGTTTGTTTATAAAAAGCGCAAATCTACCTAAGTTACGACCGAATGACTTGAAACTTATGTCAGATTGCCTTCATGGTTCCTGGAAAGGTTTCTACGAGAAGTGGACCATTAAAAAACTCTTAGTTATGGTTCGATTTACTAGAAATTCGGTACATAGGTGGCTTTTTTGCTTAGATGAGCAGGAAAACTACTCTTCTCTTTATGGTTCGATTTACTAGAAATTCGGTCAATAGATGGTTTTTTGCTTAGATGAGTAGGAAAACTACTCTTCTCTCCGGGAAGTGGTCTAAACATCGATTTATTTAGAAAATAATCATATTTAGGGTTCACCTTACTTGAAATTCTTTTTTTTTTGAAAATGGACCGATCAGTTTGAAAAAATATAAATATTCATGGGTTTTTGTGGTTAAATTTTTGGATGATATGCCTAACTGGAATAATTTTCTTTCCTGGAAATCGATTAGAGGCTTGGTACCAAGTTCGATTTGCTCAAAATATATATGATACTTTGTTTACGGAAAAGAGCCCCCCGAAAGATTGACAAAAATTGGTGAGATTTGGATACAAGCATAAATCTCGGGTAGATATGTTCAATTTGCATTTTTATTATTCTGGAGCTGCAGGTTGAGTTGATTATTACCAGCGCAATTAGATCAATAATAATAATGTGATACCACTGTCAGGCCCTTATCTTCACCTTCTCAAAAGTTTGAACGAGATTTCCAATTATCGCTGAGGCTAGCTCAGCGAGACAGTCGCAGAGCGTGTTTCCCTAGGGATTTGCGTCTCGCATATATCAAGGCTGGATAGTAACAGAAGTAATGTTTAATAGATGTCTCATTTTCTTCGTCCCTATAGCTGTTATACAAGTTATTCTTATACATATGTTCCACTTGAGTGTGCATAAGCATACGTGTAGATCCGAATGATGCGTTTGGCTAACTTTGAGGCATTCATTTTGACATTTTCGTGAAAGACATATATACAAATAAGTAGTTTGATCAATAATATAATGAAAAAACTTAATATTTTGATTTAGAGAATGCTTAGTTAGATTTTTTGATCGTTCCTTACAATACCAATTAGAATAAAAATTGAACTAAATACAGAAGGCCACAGTAATGTGTGGTCGGAGCTGCTGGTAAAAGGTAAAAAGTAAAAAAAAAATTATGGAAATTTATATTATGAAGTAAAAGTTACTTATAAGCAATTATCAGCTAATTTACCATAATTTTCTTTCAGTATGTGCAAGTGCAAATAACGGCACCACGGTTATGGCCAAATTTACCATAATGTACTTTAACTACCACACACTAATTACTTCAATAAATACAATGTGAGCAAAAGCGATGATTTTATGCTCGCTACTTGGTGGTTGATTGTGCGAACCGCCAATAAGTGGAAAGTGTAAAAAATGCAAATAATTTTTTTTTATAATTATATTATGCATATTTCCGTTTCCGGAAAATTGCGGTATTGACAACATGAAGAGGAAATAAGGTAAAACGTATCGAAAAAAATAATGCAGATAATGGCACGGCAATAAATATAATTTTAATTGTAATTTGTGTAATATTTTTCTATAATTTCATTAACGATATTTAATGTCACTTTGTGTATTTAAAAAAATTTTGTATATATGTAGTTATTTTATAACTTACCATCAATATTTCGAAGATTTTTTTTAGAAATCCTCCTTTTTTTAGTTTTCATTTACTCGTAAGTGAAATACATTTTGTTGTTGTTATAGAACTCACTGCAGAGATATTAAAAACTTTTAGTCAAAAGTTGAGAATTTTGAAAATAAAAATGACGAAGACCCTAGTAATATGTACGTATTCTCTTAAGCCCTAACAACAACAAATTATGCATAAAAAAGCAATTCAAATTGTATTACACGCCACCGTGCCTCCACTGATGCCTGTAAGTACTCTTGAAAACATCGTTATCGTTACATTGCACATCGAGTTTGGTGTCTCATAAAACATACACGTAGGTATTGGAATTACATTATAAAACATCAATAAATAAAACACGGTTAAAACATTTTGGCTTCCTTTATTTCTTATAACCTTCATGTACATGAAATAGTATATGAACTTTAGTCCGAAGTATGTAAGTACCAGAAGGAAAAGAGATTGATCCATCGAAATTTATACCGATCGGATCAGAATGACGAGATAAGTTGTCCGTCTGTCCGTCTGTCCGTCTGTCCGTCTGTAGTTTTTTTGTGATATTTCAACCAAACTTACTATACAGACGTATTGGTACTTTGAAACGATCATTTGTCAGAATCGGCTAGATTGGACTACAGCAGATATATAGGATTCATTTATCAGACTTGAGATTTTGGATCATAAATTTGAAAAAGCATCTAGGAGCGTGAAATTCGATATTCTGTACACATACAACACATATGAGTTCCGCAAGTAGAAGTCAATCATCGAAGCAATTAAAAAGCGCGCTGATATCGCTTACAAGGCAATAGAAGGATCCATAAGGATGTTGCGCTGTAGTTCCGTTAGATGTCCAAAGTGCATACAACTCGGTATAATAAGTAGCAGTGGGCTTCTTTTGTGGGCCTATCATCAGTATAATACAGTAACTGTCGATCAGACAAATAGTTGGATATAATTTTTACTAAGAGGCCCGGATTTACCATACGTTCCAGGACGGAACATATCCAGGTGAAGGTGACTAACAAATGAAGAGCGGTAGCACGAAAGACAAGCAAACCTCTACGAATGACAAAAACAATGGGACACGGCAATTACCAGGAGATGGACCCACAGGCTTCTTAGAAGTGTGCAAGCGAGAGTGGAGAGGAAGCATGGTGTAACTGAGTTTTACCTAACATAGTTTTTGATGGTGCATGGTTGCTTCAGAGAATACCTCTACAAATATTGATACGATAACGAGATGAAATGGAGAAAACGCGCTACACATCTTCATTTCCCCCTCGAGAGAGACAGTTTTCCTACCAAGGGGCGATCGCAATTAGAAAAAATAATTGTTTACAATTTTGTATGTTGGTGGAACTAGGACTATAGCTCCGGACTTGAGATTTGCAGTACTCAATGCTAACCATGATGCCAGTTTACTTCACCCGATCTAAAATCGGAGCCGCTATTCCACTGGAGGGTCAGAAGGTAAGTGGTACACCGAATACTGTAAAGTTTTACAAAAATTTGTTGGAAAACAGGAATAAAGAGGATTTGCGGCGCTACTTTTTTCGTCATGACAACGCGCCATCCCACACTGCTGAATTTTAGTAATTTTATTGTGATCTCTAGGATCGAAGAAATACGTCCAGCTTGCGATTTCTGGTTATTTCCATTAATTCAAAAAAAAAAAAAACTAACTAGTTTCCTCCAACCTAATATCAGGATTAATATTTAAACCTAAAATGTTTCACCATGAATTCGATATGGTCATGAATGGTATAAAGACTGCGGCATGGCCGAAGACAGCTCTTATTTCTTGTTTATTTTGCTTTTCGTCTCCCTGTTTTTCTATGGCACGAAATTTCATGAGAGTTCAGAGTAACAGGTGCCGCCGTCAGATCGTGTAATGTCATTGTAAACCAATAACAACTTGTAGCGTTAATAAAATGAGTAGAGTTAGAGCAGAAAAACTGAAGAGAGATGAGCTGGTGTTGCTGCCTGCATTCGTATATTTACATATATTTACATATATATTATACCATATATATATAGTATATATTTGTGTGTAATTTATAAAAAAAACATCAATCATTCACAAGCTGCAAGCAGAAAAATAAGTAAAAACTGCAACAAAACACTTGCAATTTATTTGTTTTTATTATTATTGTCTTCCTTTTAACAAATTTGCATGCGAAACTTTCACCAAAACCAACTTGAGTGTGTACTTTTTAGACACTTCGGTCACTTCCACGAACTATGTGGGCTTTGCTTTTATCGACGGTTAGATACAATTTTTTGAATTTAGACTGTGGTTGGTAGCATTTTGTTTTCAAAGTTTATGTTTTTTTGTTTTGCTGAAATGCTACAGCTAAGCAATAATTATATGACAGCTCTTATTCCATGTTCTTTGGCAAGGGAATATAAAATTAATGAAAATATCTATACATCTACAACTAATAAAAATTCTACATAAATATAAATGAATTTACTTTAACAATTGTGAATACTTTCCTCTGCATTTAATCATTAAAAAATATATAAAAAAAGTTTAATTTATACTTGAGGATGTGTTTTTTGAGATGTTCCCAATGATTTATGATTTATTTTTTAGTAATAAATTTCTTAATTTAATCTCTCTATCACAAAAAACAACAGAATTAAAGGCTTTAAGGCAATCACATTTATAGCAAAATACAAAAGACTGCAAATCACTGCGCAAAAGCCTCAAAAAACCTGTTTTTTTATTTTTTCATCTATAATTTAAGCACTTTTCTATCTAGGGAAGCCCCTTAAAAAGAAAAAGATAAAAAAATTAAATAAAAAGAAAAAAATGCAAAAAAAAGAGTCACTAAAACCAAACCTACCGGAGTGCTACTGTGTGTGTAAAAAAACGGCGATAGAACAATAAAGTGTTCATAAAGACAGCAAAGTTTAAAATAAATGAAAAAAAAATATTTAAAAACAACAGTAAGTAAAGGAAAAAATAATACATTATTTTTGCTTTAAATTTAAGGTTTTATTTATAACCCGCTCTATGTTAAATATGCGTCGTTTCGTTTGATAACTTTTTGCCATTTCGATGATTTCGATATCTTTCACCCTTGTCCTTATTGGTCAAAAAAATTGGGGCAAACGATTTTCTCGGGCCAATTCTTCACCAGCCAAATCATTCCCCATAGACAGGAACAGATAAAATTAATATTTTTGTTACGTTTATTAAGGTCTCTTGATGTACTTTGCTAAGCTAGATGCTAGATATTTTACAATGTTCAGCCTATTATTTAGTTTTTTCTTAGGTGTTTACAATGCTGATTAAAAGTTAATGATTTTTAATAATACGTTATTTTTTTAAAGATTTCTATATGTTTTCTACGCACATGGAATAGGAGACATTTTTCATAAGAAATGTTTGCTCAGTTATACATATCAGCTATATATATATTTCGTTAAGGATGTTAGAAAAAATTGTGTGTGGTGCTGTAAAATTATTGCTTTTTGAGAAAACTAACACATCATCTGCAAAGATAGAGTGTTCGACTTTATATTTTTTATTATTATTCGACTGATTTCATCAAAAGCAATGATAAAAAAGAAGATCGAGATACGGAGTCCTGCGTTATGCCATTATATAGGCATACCCTATCGGAGTATTTATTATTTATATTTGTTCTAAAAGTTCGGATTATTAGAAGCCTTTTTGGAAAATTATATATTTTTTTTTACAAACTTGGAAATTTTGTAATTGTCTAAACACAACATGTGCACCGATTCTATCAAACGCCTTCTCAAAATCTAAGCCAAATATTTTTACATGGTTTCGGTTTGAGAGCATGGTCGGCAAGTAGTATTCAAAGGGCTTTAAAACATCCAATCTACCTTACCCTGTTTTAAAAGCCACCTGATTAGGGTTGATGTGTTTTTCCCTTAAAGCGAACCACATGATTGGTTTGGCTATTATTTTGTCTAAAACTTTACTGAGGCAAGATAGCAATGGTATTGGACGATAGCTGGTGGTTTGGTCTTGTGGTTTATTTGGCTTTAAGATAAGAACGAGGGGTAAATTTTTGATTATGGGGTACGTTATTTTAGCAAATCCAAGAGTATATGCAGCCTCACTTCTGGTGAACAGACGTTTCAGCGAAATCTTAAACCGATTATTGCGAGGGTGGCTACACTGAAGCTTTCTCTCTTTTAGTCATGATCCAAGGCGTCACAAGGGTTAGTTACGCTATCTTGTACAAGGTTTACTCACGTTTCCAGGAGCATCAATTGGCATGAGATATTTGGTTATTGGTTAATCAAATAGATTAAAATTATATGAATTCATGATGCTGACATTTTTGACACATTTTCAAGATCAAAGTCCGTCTGAGAACCCATTAGTACCCTTGAAAAGGTGTATTCAAATA